>LPNX010581213.1:946010-1000938 GCA_001517045.1 Pseudotsuga menziesii | reverse complement strand
ATCCGGCAGCATAACAATAGCATGAGTGAACCTGAGAAATGAGGGAGTGAGACCCTCATTTTATAGTTGAGGAGGACCCCCAACCCCTTGAAGATCAACGGATGAGATTAGATCTAGATCTAGGTTAAATCTCCACCACTAGATCTAGGTTTTTGACTTTTATTCCTCTCAATCAATCTCAACCCTCAGATTAATTCTTGATCAATGGCTAGGATGCTTGATCCATGTCTTCATATTTTCCACCCTTGGATCTAGGGTATTTGACCAAAACTCACCCTAGATCTTGCTTTTAGGCAAAAACGTGGGCCCTTTCTCCAAAAATGGCTGGACGCCTCCAAATGTAGCTTTGACTTCAACAATGGCGCCCTTCTATTCATTTAGCGCCCCTCTAAAAAGCATTAGCGCCTCTCTTAATGTGGTGACGCCCCACTAACATGGTAGCGCTCCTCTAAATTGATGGCGCTCTCTAAATTAGTGTGACGCCCCTCTAAAATGGGAGCGCCCTCCTCTAAAATAGTAGACGTCCTCATTATAATAGCTAGTGCCCCCTTTTAGTTGGACGCCCTCCTAAAATAGTTAGCCTCCATCTTGTTTAGCGCCTCCACCAACCATGCTAGCGCCCTTTAGAGAGGGTTTACACCATGTTTTGAACTTGGCCCCTCTAAAATGGGTTTTAAACCACTAGATTTGGCTTTGACTTGGACGTCCCCTCCAAACTTAGCTTGGACCATAGCCTTTTGCTCCAAAATAACTATTCAACCTTTAGACTTAGGCTAAATTTTTTATTTCTCCCTAGATTTAATTTTTCACTTTAATTTTTTAAATTTTTCCAAATTTGACTTAGGAAAAAATTAAAAATAACTTGGAAAAATTAAATCTTGGCCATGGGGGGGTGGAAAAATTTGGAATAAATTTTTCCTAGGCTTAACAACCCCCAAACAAATTTACCATGGCATTATTTGATTTTTTCCTTCAAAATCAAATAATATGAATTTTTTGACTTAGGAAAATTAAAAATTTCCCTAGGGGAGATAGACCCCTCCTGACCAAAATTGGTCTATCTCTCCAACCGCTTATCAGAACGACATGGGACTCGAAGCAGTGGCCTAGGGGGTTTCATAGCAATTTTACTTTGCATTCATAGCCCCTATTACAAAATGCCATGCTTGAGCAATTACATTATTACATCAAAACTCAGTTAATTATCCACCAAGGGGTGAAATTAATTAACTGGAACAAAAATAATAAAAATTCAAAAACATAACGAAACTCCGCAAGACTCTAGACAAATGTCTAGCATGGTCATGAATTACACTTTAAGGCTTTAGCCACCTCATGGACTTGACTGGTAGAACGCCCGTCACCACTTTGGAGGATTTTGAGTGAAAACCAAACCGATTAAACTCGTTTGTTCAACAAGATCAATTGGAAAGGGAAAAACACTCGATGAGGGGACTTCCCTAACAATCAGTTCCATGGTGTGGCATCTGTATTATATGATCCACACTAGTACATAAAATTACATTAGTTTTCCCACGCAGGGGAGCGGACATTTCGTTTTACAAAGGGGCAATTGCCTTGCAGAAATGGAAAAATCCTCAGAATTCTCCAAGGTACAATTATGTACATCTCATGTACATGGAGTTGCCACCTAGTCGAAATAGGTGGGCAACAGGCCCTAGTTGGGTTTAGTCAAGTCAGGAATTAGTATAAATAGATAGCTAGCCTCTCTATTTATCACACACTCAGTTGTAGTGCATAGCTGAGGAAGAGAAAGACACTGGGACAAGGAAGAAAGAGGTTACTGCTGTCGAGAGATCATCTTACTATTTTGGGGCTTTACTTTTGGTGTTGATTCTATCTCTGAGGAAGTTGCGGAGTTTTCTCCATTTATGGTTTCCCCGAGGAAAAACACTGTGTTCATTGTCTCTTGTGTTTGATTGTTGTGCTTGTTGTTCTCTCAGTTAAGGATCCTAATGTTATGCTAGCTTAAAGTTAAAAATCTAACATGGTATCAAAGCTAACCTAAGAAGAAGACACTGTGCAGCTGCGGGAACTAGGGCTTCCTACTTTGTGGATCTCTCTCCACAGATTTTCAGCAAAAGAAGTTTGGAATAACTCTCCTCCCTAGGGCGCATCTTTCTGTCAAAGAAAAATCCAATTCTGAGGTTTTTTAGTTTTGGACCCGACACTACTGCCGAAAATTAGGGCTTTCCACAGAAGTGGATTTTTCAGTGAGCCCAGGCCTGGATTGATCTCCTCCTCAAAATCGAAGTTAGGGATCAAAATCAAAGCATTTGGTTGGACAGAACTCCAAAAAAGCAAAACCCTAATCTGCTCCTGAACCAGCACTGCAGGATTTCAGCGTCAAATCCAAATCCGACATCTTGACCTGGTAAGATCTAAATCTTTTGCATTTCCATTTGAGGTTCTCAGTTAAGATGTCTCATCATACCAAGCTTGATGAAAAGCTTGAGGGAGTTGATAACTTCCGAGCTTGGAAGTATAGGATCTCCCTGGTCCTAGAAGAAAATGAGTTGGACTCCTATATCAATGAGGAGGTTCCAGTTCCAGAGGAAGATGAGGCTAAGGCCTTACACAAGAAGAAATTGGTTATGGCAAAGAGAATTATTGCTAATTCAATCAAGGATCACCTCATACCAGAAGTGTCCTCCCTAAAGAAACATAAAGCTATGTTTGATGCCCTAACCAAATTGCTTGAAGGGAAGAACATAAACTGAAAGATGACTCTAAGAAACCAACTAAAGAATGTGAAGATTCAGAATGCAGAGACCATCCAGTCTTACTTCACTAGTGTTTCTCAGATCAAGGAACAACTGGAAGCAGCAGATGAAGAAGTGGAAAATGCAGAGATTGTAATGACCACCTTGAATGGTCTCCCTAGGACATGGGACTCTTTCATTCAAGGGATCTGTGCCAGAAAGAAGTTAGTCAAGTTCAGCAGACTTTGGGAAGAATGTTCACAAGAAGAAGCTCGAATAGCAGCTCGAGAAGAGAAGATGGGAAGTGAAGATCAAGCTCTCACTGTTCAATCCAAGAAACCCAAAAGGGACCATCATCATCATCATTCTAAAGGTAAGCACTCTTCCCACAAGAAATCTCAACTCAGATGTTATACTTGTGATGAAATAGGACACTTTGCAAGAGATTGTCCTAAAAGCAAAAGAAACCTTCACAAGAAGAAAAACAACAAGAGAAGACATCATGCTCGTGCTGCAGAGGATGATGAACCTTCTACAAAGAAGACCAAATATGAAAGTGAAGATTCTTCAAGTGATGAAGAATATGTTTTGATTTCCGCTCTCACAAGAAATATCACACATGGAAGCAATGATTGGCTTATAGACAGTGGGGCTTCCAAGCATATGACAGGATTCAAGGAATGCTTTGCGAGACTATCAGAACATGAATCACCTCACAAGGTGAAGCTCGAAGATGACTACCAATATCCAATAAAAGGTAGTGGGGAATCCTCCTATAAGCTAGACTCTGGAAACTCTATGACAATGAAGGAAGTATTGTTTGTACCAGGACTAAAGAAGAACCTTCTCTCCATATCTGCATTAGATGCAAAAAGGAATGAGGGTTGCAAGTATAGATGGTCAAGTCATCATGTGGCCAAGAGGAAAGGTCGAAACAAACACTGAATAGTCAGGGCCTAGCTTCGAGAGGATGGCCAGTACGAGCTGATCATCTTTCTTTTCGATCCCACACTGTTTCAGCTGCAAAACTAGTGCTTTGAACTTGAACTTGGAGAAATATAGCTGCAGGGATTCAAAGCTATTTGGACTCAGAGAGATCAGCTCATTTTCGATTTGATGTCCCCTCATCTCATCTGTCTTTCCAAAAAGATCAGCAAGCTTCTCCCATACTTCATTCGGTGATGTCAATCCATCAAGATGGAAAAGGAGGTCTCTGGAAATACTCAGACACAGGAGACCATAGGCCTCATCCCTCCTGTTGTGCCATTTTATCTTCTCTGCAGCTGCATTGGGCTCTGCTTCTGTTGCCATAGTCACCCTGTAGAGGCCTTTCGCTCTCAACAGTATCTCCATCTCTGCTTTCCATTCAAAGAAATTGAAGGGAGTCAAGATAGTTTTCTGTGATTGATCCATAGCTTAGAAAATCTGTCCCGGCTGTCAGTAGAAGGCTCCCAGTCACTGATGTCGAACCTGCAAAACAATTTTGAAGGAGAGAAATCGATCTACAATGGCTCTGATACCATGTGGAAATTGAACCAGGTGATAGATTAATTTTACTCCCAACAATTAACAATTGATCATGCAAAATCACTCACAAAAGAGACTGAAATTGGAGCTGAACACTAAACTGTATTAACTCAGTGTACAATAGCCAACCTTGTAACATAATAGGTTGCTGAATAAATAAAATACATCAGGGATTCGAATGCATGAGGAGCAATTCGAATCTAGCATAAAGCAGGCTTACTAAAAATAAGCAAATCCCCCATAGGTGTAAAAAGCTGATCCCAAATCTGTCATGGAGCTCACAAATTGGCAAAATGGCTTAGGGAAGCTTAAGAGTGGTGGAATGGCAGCTCATACATGCTTTTGCAAGGAGAAAAGAGTGGAGGATGAAGAGGACAAAAAACTAGTTCACCTCACCTAGTCTAGCTTTTCCATTTGCCTTAAAACACTGAAAAACAGGGAATAAAGCAGAAAAAGCAGAAGGGCGCCTAAGAGGCCAGGAATAAAGCAGATTTGATTCCTTGGGCTTTCCCATGCGCTACATGAGTCAAATAAAGCAAGTTTGACCACTATGGATAGGTAAAAGACAACTTGCACAAGGTGGGACACATGAACTAGGCTAATAAGACAAATATAGTTAAATTAATGTCTAAGTGGATAAACTATGGGTTGATTATTCTAACACCCCCCCTTAAGCCTGACTTATGAGTAATATATCAGAAAATTATAGGGCCTAGCAACAAGGCTTAGTCACCCTTTACATACTGCATGTCCATTTAAACAAGAAAACAGGCAAAACCAACTTGGGAAAATCCTCCCTTAAACATGGACTGTAAACAAAATTTGGAATCTTGTCTTCACTCATGCTTCACAACATGATCAACAATCCCCAGCAGTGATTTGAGATTGCTGAAGGTCTTCTCACAAAATGCTTTGGTGAAGATATCAGCTACTTGTTCTGAAGATGAACAGAAGAGTAGGTGAATGGTGCCATCATGCACAAGTTCTCTGATGTAGTGCATATGGATCTCAATGTGTCTGGTTCTCTGCTTCTGAATTGGATCTTTGCAGATTCGAATGGTACTCTGGTTATCACAGTAGATGGTAGTTGAGTACTCTGGTTCGAAGCCACACTCTCCAAGTAAACCATGCAACCATAAACATTGAGTTGCTGCATTAACAATTCCTCTGTACTCTGCTTCTGTAGATGAAAGTGCAATGGCACTCTGTTTCTTGCTTGACCAGCTGATTGGCCCTTCTGCCAGCATGAATACATATCCTGATGTGGACTTTCTGTCTGTGCTATCACTTGCCCAATCACTGTCAGTAAATCCAATCAAATCAAGATCAGATTTTGCTTTATAGAAGATCCCATGTGTCCTTGTTCCCTGAACAAAGTTAAGGATCCTTTTGGCTGCTTTCCAATGGATCTCATGAGGCTAATCCATGTATCTAGAAGCCACACTTACTGCATAACAAAGATCAGGTCTAGTATGTGTCAGATACAATAAACATCCAATCAATTGCCTATACAGGGTATTGTTTACCATCGGTGAAGAATCAACTTCTTCCAGCTTCACTCCTAAAAAGAAAGGAGTTTTGCTTGCTTTGCAATCCTTCATTCTGAATTTGTTCAGCAAGTCCAAGACATATTTGGACTGGTGCACCTTGATTCCAACTTTGGTTTGAGCAATCTCAAGCCCCAAAAATTGACTTAAGAGCCCCAAATCTGTCATGGAGAAGGCTTGGTTCATAGCACCCTTTAAGGAAGCAATCTCAGCCTTTGAGGTTTATGTAATGAGGAGGTCATCAACATATAACACAATGATCATTAATGAACCATTAACTAACTTCAAATAGACATTTGGATCTGATTTGCACCGAACAAAATTCAGTGATAGCAAGAAGCTATCGATCTTGGCATACCAAGCCCTGGGGGCTTGCTTTAGCCCATACAATGACTTTCTCAACCTGCACACAAGAGAAGGGTTAGTAGCAAAACCTTGAGGCTGCTGCATATATATCTCTTCAATGAGATCTCCATTCAGGAAGGCACATTTTACATCCATGTGATGTACCTCCCATTGCCTTGAGGCTGCAATGGCTAGAGCTAATCCATCTTTGCCACTGGGGCAAAGGTCTCATTGTAATCTATGCCATGAACCTGTGAGTAGCCCTTGGCTACCAATCTGGCCTTGTACTTCAGTGGTGAACCATCAGCAACAAATTTGGTCTTATAGACCCACTTACACTGGACTAACTTTCTTCCTGGAGGAAGATCCACTAGCTCCCATGTGTTGCTCTTCTGGAGTGAGCTGAACTCCTCCTTCATGGCTGTTTTCCATCTTGGATCTCCTGCTGCTTCTTCATATGTTTGAGGATCAGACTCCACCATCAAATAGCATTTTTCAACAAACATAGGATCCTTTATGCACAGACCACTCTCAAATTGAGATCTAGTCCTCCTTAGGTCATTGGGATCCCCAGCTAGCTCTCCTGCTGCATGTAGTGTCTTGGCTGCCCATTTTGGCCTTGTAGGACTGTTAGGGTCTGCAATAAACTCATCTCCATCAGACAAATCAGAATCAGCATTTTCAACAAACTCTTTACTTACTTCTTGAGGTTCAGGTGGTGAAGAGGCTTCACCAACTTCTACTGCTGCAAGGGGTTCTTCTTCAAACTGAACACACCTTTCAATGAAGGCTTTGTTTGTGCTCAAATTTATCAACTTGTACCCTTTTGAATCTTCAGAGTATCCAACAAAAAGACACTCTTGGCTTTGGGGCTGCAAAGCCTTCCTCTTCTCTGTTGGGATTCTAGCCCAAGCCTTTGAGGCAAAAATCCTGAAATGGGTCACATCTGGCTTGTGCCCACTCCATGCTTCGAAGGGAGTCATGCCATCACGCTGTTTATGAGGCACCCTATTCTGAATATAGGCTGCACAATTGATAGCTTCGGCCTAGTACTTTGGTGGCAAAGTTTTGGCCTCCATCATGCATGTTGCCATCTCCTTCAGTGATCGGTTCTTCCTCTCAGCAACACCATTTTGCTGTGGTGTGTAAGGGATAGAATGCTGCATCTGAATACTTGCATCTGCACAATAATTAATAAACTCAGACTTGACATACTCACCACCATTGTCAGATCTGAGGACCTTGAGTTTCCTCCCAAACTGGTTTTCAACCAAAGCCTTAAAGACTTTGAAGAGGCCAAAAACTTCAGACTTGTGTTTCAGGAAGTAAACCCAGCAATACCTGGAAAAGTCATCAATAAAAGTCAATGCATATTTCGCCTAACTCATGGACATATGAGGGAATGGGCCAGCAACATCACTGTGGATCAGCGCGAGGGGTGCAGAGGTTCTCTCATGACTAGCTCTCTCAAATTTGTGCTCTGGGTGTTTTCCTAGGATACAACCTTGGCAGACTCCTTTGGAAAATTTTATCTTGGGCAACCCTATGACCATCTCTTTTTCACTAAGATCAGAAAGATACTGGTAATTTAGGTGGCCAAATCTTTCATGCCAAAGCTTGCTAGCCTCATTAGCACGAATCAGAAGAGCAGAGGGGTTTGAGTAGGGTAGGAAGTGTGAGAACATGTATACCTTTTGAGCATGATTTGAAACTCCTTTTGCAATGACTCTACCACTTGAGGTCTCTGTGATCTCAACTTCATCAGGGGAGAATATGACCTTCTTAGGAGACTCAGTGTGAGTCCTCTGGTACACTGATAGAAGATTGGAGGCGAGACCAGGCACATACAGCACATTGCTGAACTGACCATGATCAAGATCTATCCTTCCTTTGCCCAAACTTCCAGTGAGAGAGTCATCTCCCAGTACTATAGATGGTCCTTTCGACATGTCAAGTGAGGAGAAGACCTCCTTGGTCGAAACCATGTGTCTTGAAGCTCCAGAATCAATGATAAAACTAGGTGAGCTTGATGTGCCAGCAACCAATGCATGAACTCTCTCTCTGTCATCTGAACTTGATCCTCCTTCTCTCTTCTTTGAGCTTTCTGGAAGGGAGATGCCATTCTTCTCTAGGAGTTGGGTCAGCATATCAATTTGCTTTTTCATACAAGAGCTTTCAGAGTGATTGCCCTTATTGCAGTATGCGCACTTGTTCATTTCACCTTTGTTTTTCTTCTTCTGGTAATTCTTCTTGGAACCTAGTGGCTCCTCCGGAGACTATTTCTTGTCTCTCTTTTGCTCAGGTGGCTTTTTAGCTTTCTTTTTGCTTTTTGAATCCACCTTCGAATCTCCAGCAATCAAAGCATGATCTTTGGATGGTTTGATGGTGCCCATCATCACCATCTTGTCCTGCTCTTGTGTGAGAGATTCCATGAAATCTGCAAGGCTAGGCATCTTCCAGGTTCGAGCTGTCAGTTTTGTGGCATAGAAGGTCGAAACAAACACTGAATAGTCAGGGCCTAGCTTCGAGAGGATGGCCAGTACGAGCTGATCATCTTTCTTTTCGATCCCACACTGTTTCAGTTGCAAAACTAGTGCTTTGAACTTGGAGAAATATAGCTGCAGGGATTCAAAGCTATTTGGACTCAGAGAGATCAGCTCATTTTCGATTTGATGTCCCCTCATCTCATCTGTCTTTCCAAAAAGATCAGCAAGCTTCTCCCATACTTCATTTGGTGATGTCAATCCATCAAGATGAAAAAGGAGCTCTCTGGAAATACTCAGACACAGGAGACCATAGGCCTCATCCCTCCTGTTGTGCCATTTTATCTTCTCTCCAGCTGCATTGGGCTCTGCTTCTGTTGCCATAGTCAGGGCTCTGCTTCTGTTGCCATAGTCACCCTGTAGAGGCTTTTCGCTCTCAACAGTATCTCCATCTCTGCTTTCCATTCAAAGAAATTGAAGGGAGTCAAGATAGTTTTCTGTGATTGATCCATAGCTTAGAAAATCTGTCCCGGCTGTCAGTAGAAGGCTCCCAGTCACTGATGTCGAACCTGCAAAACAATTTTGAAGGAGAGAAATCAATCTACAATGGCTCGGATACCATGTGGAAATTGAACCAGGTGATAGATTAATTTTACTCACAACAATTAACAATTGATCATGCAAAATCACTCACAAAAGAGACTGAAATTGGAGCTGAACACTAAACTGTATTAACTCAGTGTACAATAGCCAACCCTGTAACATAATAGGTTGCTGAATAAATAAAATACATCAGGGATTCGAATGCATAAGGAGCAATTCGAATCTAGCATAAAGCAGGCTTACTAAAAATAAGCAAATCCCCCATAGGTGTAAAAAGTTGATCCCAAATCTGTCATGGAGCTCACGAATTGGAAAAATGGCTTAGGCAAACTAAAGAGTGGTGGAATGGCAGCTCATACATGCTTTTGCAAGGAAAAAAGAGTGGAGGATGAAGAGGACAAAAAACTAGTTCACCTCACCTAGTCTAGCTTTTCCATTTGCCTTAAAACACTGAAAAAGCAGGGGATAAAGCAGAAAAAGCAGAAGGGCACCTAGGAGGCCAGGAATAAAGCAGATTTGATTCCTTGGGCTTTCCCATGCACTACATAAGTCAAATAAGGCAAGTTTGACTACTGTGGATAGGTAAAAGACAACTTGCACAAGGTGGGACACATGAACCAGGTTAATAAGACAAAAATAGTTAAATTAATGTCTAAGTGGGTAAACTATGGGTTGATTATTCTAACATTTCTAGGCATGGAGGTGTGGCAGAATGCAAATGGAATTTCCCTGGGACAAGGAAAATATACAGTAGAGATCCTGAAGAGGTTCGAGATGATGGACTGCAAGGCTATGCCCACACCTATGGCATCGAACCTGAAGCTATTGAGTGATGCTTCATCAGAAGCAGTTGATGCTACGATGTATCGTCAGATGATTGGGTCCTTGATGTACCTGACAAACACGAGACTAGATATTTGCTTTGTTGTGAACACCTTGAACCAGTTCCTGACAGATGCAAGACATGTTCACTTGATTGCTGCAAAGCATATTCTGAGGTACCTAAGGGGTACAATTAATTATGGGCTCAAGTATGAGGCGAGTCAGAAGATTAACCTAGAGGGTTATGTTGATTCAGATTGGGCAGGCAATGCCATCGATACGAAGAGCACTTCAAGGTGTTGCTTCAGTATGGGATCAGGTGTGATCTCTTGGTTTAGCAGGAAGCAATCCTGTGTGGCACTGAGTACAGCTGAAGCCGAGTATGTCGCAGCTTGTTCAGCTAGTTGTGAGGCAGTATGGCTGAAGAAGCTACTGTCTGATTTATTTGATCTCCAGATGGATGCTACTTGTATATATTGCGACAACCAGAGTTGTGTGAAGTTGTCAGAGAACCCGATGTTCCATGACAAGTCGAAGCATATCGAGATCAAGTATCACTATATCAGGGATATGGTGCAGAGGGTAGCAGTGAAGCTCCAGTATGTTGCGACGGAGGAACAGATAGCTGATGTGTTGACGAAGCCATTGGCTAGGGTGAACTTCGAGTACTTCAGGGAGAAGCTTGGTGTTCTCCAGATCGAGGTTTCCTCCAAGGGGAAATGATGAGACCCAAAGCCATTTTGACATGGTGAGAGGATTGGTTCCTTCCATGGTCAGATGTAAGGGCTGAGCCATTCTGTCATGGTGAGAGGATTGGTTCCTTCCATGTCAGATATGAGTGTTGAGCCATTCTGATATGACTGTAGGATTGGTTCCTACATGATCAGATATAAGGGTTGTTGCCATTCTTGGAATGGAGGTGCCTGGTCAGTTACCATGAATACTTGGTCTAGGACTAAGGGCCTTTCTGAAACGACTATAAGATGTAGTCTTACATGATCAGATCTGAGCGCATGGCCATTCTGATGTGATTGAGGGATTGATTCCCACTTGATCAAATAAAAGGGCTGATGCCATTCTATGGGAGAATGGAGGCACTTAGTCAGTTACCAGGTAGCTCAGTCTGGGACTGGGGGCCATTCTGATATGAATGTGGGATGTGTTCTCACATGATTAGATGTGAGTGCAGGGCCATTCTGACGAGTAGGTCAGATATAAGTGATGGGCCTTTCTGATGAGTAGGTCAGATATAAGTGTTGGGCCATTCTGACGAGTAGGTCAGATGTAAGGGCTGGGGCCATTCTGACATGGGAGAGGATGAGGTTCCTTCCATGGTCAGATGTAAGGGCTGGGCCATTCTGACATGGTGAGGGGATTAAGTTCCTCTCATGGTCAGATGTGAGGGTTGGGCGTGCCTTTCTGACGAGTCAAGGTCAGATGTAAGTGTTGGACGGGCCATTCTGACTTAGGGTCAGATATAAGCGCTGAAAAAGACCTACATGGAGGCTAGGCCTACACCCAACATGAACAAGGGTTGGCTCTGTAGAACTTCATGTGACGAGAAGAATCATGAGATAGCACCCGTGATGATTTCAGTGATGATGATCCAGCACTGATGATCTAGATCCAATGATGATCCAGATCCAGTGATGATCCAGATCCAGTGATGATGTCCACTGATGATCCAAATCGAGTGATGATCCAGATCTAGTGATGATGTCCAATGATGATCCAAATCGAGTGATGATCCAGATCCAGTGATGATGATCCAGATCCGATGATGAAATATGACTTGAAGATGAAGAGGACTTGAAGATGAAGGTGACTTAAAGATGAAGATGATGAGAGCTTGACGATGATCCAGATGATACAGAGAAGAAGACTTGTGCTGTTAAATTGTGTTGAGAGAATACCTTCCTAGTTAAGAGGGAGTGTTAATGTAATTGTAACTTCGGAATGTATTCACTTGTATTTCTTATGTATTGTAACCCGATGTTTATTCTGGGATGTATTGTAATGTACTTGAGTCATGTCATGCCCCGATGTTCCTATCAAGAGTTTATATAATGTAAACAAGTCATGTCAAGTCAAGGTGGGTAACCCTCCTATTGTCTAAGGGTTAAAGTCCCGGCGGTTCTAGGGCACTAGGGTTATTAGACTCACCTAGTGAAGTCGGCCCTAGTTGGGTTTAGTCAAGTCGAGAATTAATATAAATAGAGAGCTAGCCTCTCTATTTATCACACACTCACTTACACTCAGTTGTAGCGCATAGCTGAGGAAGAGAAAGACACTGGGACAAGGAAGAAAGAGGTTACTGCTGTCGGGAGATCATCTTACTGTTTTGGGGCTGTACTTTTGGTGTTGATTCTATCTCTGAGGAAGTTGCGGGGTTTTCTCCATTTATGGTTTCCCCGAGGAAAAACACTGTGTTCATTGTCTCTTGTGTTTGATTGTTGTGCTTGTTGTTCTCTCATTTAAAGATCCTAATGTTATGCTAGCTTAATGTTAAAAATCTAACAAAGCAAGTGGATAACTCAGGGAACCTTGATTGGATCTCTTAGTGGGATAGTAATTATAGTGTTACACAGTTACTAAGAGATTATGAGTGTCTATGTAAAAAGCCCCAATTTACCCTAGGGTTTTAAGCATGGAAATTGGGTCTAGGGATAAATGATGAAATTAAGTAAAATTAGACAATCGAATTGATTGTTAGGTGTAAGATTAAACAATTGGAAGTGAAACTAGCAATACCCAGTTTGCAGATTAAAGATACCCACTCCTCCCAAGGAGGGTGTCTCCCCCTAAAGGGTAGACCAGTCTGTTGGATGGGTAAATGGAGTCAAATGATCGTGAAATTTTAGACCTAGAGGTTTTAGAATTATTCCAAAGTGGGTTTTAAGTTTCATTAACCGCCACAAACTAGAACCTACTAGACTAATAGATAAGGGTTTTAAATGAGGGTTTTGTGTGAAAGGAAAATGCAGCCCCAATATGATATAAGAATAAGGATGGATCTTACCTAGGATAACTTACCTGATGTTTCCGAGGATGAATGCCGAAGTGATGAAGACTATTTCTGTAGAGAACAATTGAAGTAATGGTGAAAATCCAACTGTGTTCAAATCGCTAAAGGAATCCAAGTGCGCCCTCCTTCCTGCCAAGCCAAGTACGAACAATTAGATCGGAAAGAAAAATAACAAATGCTAACGAGAAATAAAAGATGAGAGGAAGAGATCATGTGATAGAAATACTACCTATAACCACAAAATCCGGATGAGAGAGCAAAATGGATCTCTCCACAAGTACCCCCCCTCCAAATCGATTTCCCTATCAAGCAAGTAAAATGGATTCAGAAAAATATGCCACATATTCACCAATAATTTCCAATGCAAGCTAGAGATAGCATCAATCAATCACAAAGAACATTCTTCAATCATCTACATAAAACAAGAGATCCTAAAAAAATTCTCTATTATTCTTCAAGAGCCAATGGTGCCAATTTCCCAATGGGATACAATGAGGGGGGTCTCTTCTTTATATAGCTTTTGAGAGACACAAACCCTAACTTACTTTTTCATCCAACGGTTGAGATTAAAACATCATCAACGGTGGAGATCTCTTTTACACAGATCAATACATGAATCACAATGACTAGGTCAAGAGGGGCGCACTTTTACCTAGGGATGCCTCCCTAAGTCAAAATACATCATAATAATAAGATATAACATGGTAATATACATCAAGGGGGTCACCTTAGGGTCTCAATTCTCCCTAGGCCCCAATACAACATCATAACATAAGATAAATCAATGTAATACATCATATCACCAAGGTGAGGGGCGCTCCATGGGGGACGTACTCACTAAGAGAGCCAAATAAAATATCTAGAACATAAAACTGACTGAAATTGGTGTATAAGTGTCCGAAAAGCCATAATAATTCATTTGGAGAAATTCCCTTGCCATTTCCTTGACCACACAAGCCAAATCGATTTTTTCAGTGATTTCCTAGTTCATGTTTTTTGGTGGTACGTCCTCTTCAAATCATAAAAATCATCATATCTTCTTTCAAGCTGAGAACTGGGGCAATTTGATTGCACAAAAGTGTCTAGAGACATAGTAGAATGGCACAAGTGACTACTCATACCCCTTGGAGCACTGGGGCGCCCTTGGAGAACCACAATAATTGCACTCTGTAATAAAAAAATGATCTAAGATTCTAACCAATAATAAAGTGATAACAATAATTGATAATGAAATCTGGGGCCAAACTCTGAAAACTGAAACCGCGATATTGGTGTTGGGCATGTTTGAAGCAAATATAATCACAGTCAATTTTTTAGTCACTGCCTTGGGAACCGTGTCTAACTCGGTCAATTAGGTTGACCAAGTCAAAATACACACACTAAAGGTGAGATGCTAAACTACGTTGAACCTGCATGCATCCAAAGTCATAAATGCTCCAAGATGTATACTAAAACCCAACTCAGATTGTGTTATTCAGAATCATGCTGACAATAATAAATAATAATAACCAATGTTGCACGACTCGGACTCGGCAAAGACTCGGCTAGCATATGACTCGCCGAATTGTGAAAAACTCGAGAACTACTCGAGACAGACTCGGCAAGACTTGGCAACTAGGAAAAAATATATATATAGCACATTATCTCATAAATTTTGTATGCAAAAATGTAAATAGTGATCATAGATTCATAAACCATAATCCATAAGCATAACCATAAACCATAAGCCATAAACCATAACCAAAAACCATATTCCATAAACAATATACCATAGTAATTTAAAAGTCAGAAATGGCAACAAGTTCAAAATTCAGTCTCATAACAGAAATAGAAAACCAAAATAGACAATGTCTCCATGTACTCGAGTGTCATGCCTAACTACGAGTACGCCTAACATATGCCCTCGAGGAGCTTGTGCCAACATCAGCAGATTGAAGCAACTATGAAGCAGGTGTATTTGGATTTTCCATTTGAGAATATGGCAGATCAGAGGGATCCTAAGTCTCTTCATCAAGCCAACTCAAATCATCAGGGAACTCCTCCTCCACAACCCACTCAGAATCTAAATCAATATCATCCAATAAAATTGGATCTAGGTCCTTCGACTACATTTGTTTTGTGAGCATTTGAAGGTTGTAGTAGATGAAAACCAACTTCTCCAACCTCTCATGCTCCAACCTGTTCCTCTTTTTCTTATGGATGTGCTCAAATACCAACCAATTGCGCTCACAACCTGAAGCGCTGCAAGGTTGACTTAAAACTTTGATAGCAAATTCTTGTAATTGTGGTGCCTCAAAGCCACAATCTATCCACCAATTGGCTGCAAAAATTAAAAACACAAAAAATTACAAGTTTTGCAATGCCAAAATTGAAAAAGATAACTAGCAAATTTATAAGGTAAGTTCTAACTTCTAAGTTATAACAATATTGTTTTTACAAATTGAATCTTACATGGCATTTTCTTGTCTTTGAGTCTTTGGGTTGAGCTGAATCCAAACATGTCAGATGCTTCTTTGTACATATCACGTTGCAAGTTGATTTTGTCTTGAATTTCTAGATTCGGGTACATCTTCCCAATGCATACCATGACACCTCTCATCACCTCAAGATCTCCTTGAATGCTAGAGTCTAGATTATAGAATATAGAATAAGCTCGGATTGAGATATGCTCCTACAGCATGCAATGGTGAATGTAGCTACCTGTCCCACCTGGAATCAATAATCTGCCATATAGGGAGATATTTTGATGAATCCCCCTTATAGAAAGCCTTGATGGCCTCTTTGGCCCTATCCATGCCTTCATATATGTATCCCATTGCAGGTTTCTCTCCATCCATGATCCTCGGGACTTTCACAAGTGGCTCAGTGAAGCTGACAATTTCAGTGACTTTCTCCCACAAACCATCTCCTAAGAGAGACAGCTTCACAGCAACTGCATCTGGTTTTGTGCTATCTTTCCAATGTATCCATTCCTGGCTACAAAACATCTGTCTCAAAGCTTGGTACTCATTCAAAAGGCTTTGGAGGGAAAGAAAGGTTGTGGCAAACCGTGTGATAGCAGGGCAACTGAGTTCACCCTATGTGTATTCCCTCATAAAGTTCAAGACCCAAGCATGGTTATAGATATACTTGGTTATTTGTTTGCACTCTTGCACAATAGCTTGTACCCATTCCATCTTCCTGATGTCCTCCACCATGAAGTCTATGCAATGGGCAGCACATGGAGTCCAAAAGATGGTGGGGTATTTTGCAGAAAGCAACCTTCCGGCTGCCACATAATTTGCAGCGTTGTCTGTGACTACTTGGACAACATTTGCCACCCCAACTTCCACAACATCAGCTAACAATGAAAAAATTAGATGTGCATCCTTTACATGCGAGGATGCATCAATGGATTTTAGGAACATGCTTCCTTTAGGGCAAGCTATAACAAAATTAATGATTGTTCTGCCCCTTTGATCTATCCACCCATCAGACAAAATTGTGCAAACTGTAAACTTCCATGACTTTTTAATCGTCTCCAATTGTTCCTTAACACACTCGAGCTCCTCATCAAGCTCTTTCCCCCTAAGAGCATTAAAAGAGGGGGCTTTGTATCCAGGGTTAGCAGCTGCAATGGCATCAACCATGGGCTGATAAAAATACAACTTTGCATAGTTAAATGAAAGGTTATTATGGTACCAAAACCTCCTCACTGCCATATCAGCCTCCTCTCTCTTCTTTTCATTGAAGCTCTCCAAGGAAGGTTGAGATCCTGGAGTTGTACGAGGAAGGAAGAACGAAGAAGTTATACTTCTCTTTGGTGCAATAGTTGATGTCAATGACACTCCTGTACTTGGATTTGGTGGTGGTCCCATTGAATCTCTACCTATCATAGAAGTTTCAAACTTGTATCTTGCCCTCTTTTCACTTTGTTCTCTAATGGCATCTAGATCAAATGCCATTGCAGCTATGACTTCATCAGAGCATTTGTCACAAACCACGACATCTTTGCAAGAAATTCTTGCAAGGTGGTATTTCAACCTATTTATGCCCCCAGATATATGGGTTGAGCAGAAATTGCAAATGACCCTATGGTCATCATCGGGATTCACTCGCACACAATATTTCCACGCTGAATCAAGAGGCCTTCTAGCCTTGGCTTCAGGTGCCATGGAATCTGAATTGCAAAAACATTAAATGCTCTACGTTAATAAAAAAATGTAAACAATAAAAAATATTGACTGTTTCTATTTGAAATCAATAAAACATTGCATTTTTAATCTTGTTTTGTAGTCACAGACTCACAGTCCAGCATGTCATTATTAGATTTCATATGGTTTTGTTGGAACATTTTTATGGAACATTTGTTTTTGTGTGGCTGAGATACTCAACCACACAGGCACAAGATTGAAGAAACATTTAATTAATAATTGAAAGCAAAGTCTAAGAAATCATGGGATTCAAGAATCAAGGTTGTTAAGGATCAGAATAGATGTAATATATTACTGGCAATCATGGCAGAGTCATTTTCTTCATTCCATTCCCTACATTTATGCTTTAGTAAAAATTTTAAAATCACCACCAAATGGAGAAGATAAAGAAAACCTCACTAAAGCATGCTATTCTCATGGATAACAGAGAAGATTAAGAAAACCTCACTAAAGCATGCTATTCTATTGACTCTAGCATTTTGTTAATATAAATTTAGTTGCTTCAGTATGCTTAAAGTAATTTCGCAGGCCCCAAACATCAGGTAGACAGCTAAAATTATTAGAAATGGACTATGTCCCTGACAACCACTGATGTTCGAGTATTTCAAATATTTCAAATGGATTGAGCACCTTAGCTCATCCCTGATTCATCCAAGCACTTCAAACGAGATGGGTAACCTTAATTTTATTCTCTAACTTACATTATCAGTCTATGATATCTAATGGAGATTGACAAGTCCATTCATCATCTACAACTATCTGATCTTTTCCACATCTATATTCCAATATATTGTCATGCATTTATTTATATTTCTTTACAATCTTCTTTTAGTGTGAACTTGTATTGATGAGTACAAAGAGTCAAAGACCTAGGTTCAATTATTGTTGAAGCACAGTAGTATGTACTCCATAGTCCAACTTAAAACTAGACCACAGCCAAACTAACCAAACAGTGCAGTATTTTAAGAAAAATTTGTCATTAAAATTTATAAATATAGTCCAAATTTGCAGTTCTTTTAAGTTTTTCCTTCTACATAGTACATACATTAAAGCAGATTTCTGGAATGCTTTGCATAAAACGAATGAAAATTTTCAATAAACATACCTAGATGCTTGATGGTTGATGGGAGCCGGCCCTCCTTCAGCGAATCTGGATTCAGCACTGCCTCAGCAAAAACGAGCAGCAAATGCCAACAACGAATGAGACTGCAGTGTGCACCAGCGATTCCACCCTCCCACGAATGAGACCGCAGCAGTGAGAAAATGAAAGAAGGAAAATCGAATGCAACTCCACGTGAAAAATCGAATGCGACTCCAATAATCTAAAGTCTGAAACGATCGAAGGCAACTAAAATGATAGACTGAAACGAAAACAAAGGTGACTACAAGGCAATAGATTGAAGTCTGAAACGATTGAAGGAGATAGACAAACATAAACAATCGAAGGCGAATGAGATATCCTCCACAGTCGGAATGCGAGTCCAAGGTGATAGACTGAAACGATCGATGGCGAATGAGTGAAACCATAGAAGCGTCCTTAGTTTTATAGTTCCCGCGAGACAAAAAATCCCTCCAAAAAATCGCCTTCCGTCATTGTCAAGTCCGCGCAGGTTCTTCCAACGAGTGCGCCGAGTCTGCCGAGCAATCGCAAGTGCCGCGAGTATAGACAGCGTGGCACGTACGTGGGCGAGTCTTCTTCGGTTACTTGGCCCAGCAACCGATTCGAAGCCACTCGTGAGTACCTGTTGAGTGGTGCTTCACTAATAATAACAATCAATAAGATATACCTGTCTTTGAGTAATCATTGAATCCTCTGGAAGTCTCTTGTATATGCCATACTTAAAAAGTTTAAATAATTTGCTAGTGTTGGTTGAGGATGGAAAACAAGGCTAAAGAAAAAGGGTGATGACCTTTAGTTGGTTCTGACCATGTGATCTCTCTTAATGATGACAAGTACACACAACCACAATGACATATGCATGACAGATAACAATCGGGGATGGTGCTGTCTCACAAATGGATAAAGTACTTGGGCGTGTTTCCTTCAGGCTCTAACAAGTTTTCCATTTAAAAAAGATTGAGCAATTTGCAACACTAGTCAACCTCTAAAGGAAGGTGACCTAGAAAGCCTTCTAGGCTTCCAAAAAATGACAAAGGCATAACCCTGACATGTCAACCTCACCCTATTGCCCTGTAGCGCCAAATGAACCGAACATTATACAATGAATTAGTTATCCTTTGACCATTGACTTTTCAAACAACATTTAACTTTAACACAAGATAATAGCCAGCCTCCAAAGGCAGGTGCCCTGAAAATCCTTCTGGGCTCCAGAAAATGACTAAGGCCTAGCCCCGCTGCCAGCAAGCGTCCATAGCCGACGGGTTTTCCTCACCCTGTTGTCCTTGTGGGGGGAAATGAGCCTTACATCATTCAATGGATGAGTGCTCATCCTTTGGCCACTAACTAGTTTATAACATTTATACACAGGCATTAGTGTTTAAAAACACTACTAATTGTAGCTTGCTTTTTGCATCATTTAGATATATCATTTATGTGTTCCGATGCTTTAGTGTCTAAAGACATTGTTGAGTGGAGGACTTGTTTTGAGGACTCAAGGAAAACCATCTGGTGAACTTGGCAACACTGACTAAGCCACATACTTCATAGCCAGAGACAAAAAAACATGGATTCTATCATGCACAGGGGTCAAGATGGGGAAAAGGATCTTCAATCTCACAAATCTTAATCAAACATAGGTCATGGGAAAAAGTAAATCATGGATGAGCTGGATGGATGGGGAAAAGGATCTTCAATCTCACAAATCTCAATCAAACATAGGTCATGGGAAAAAGTAAATCATGGATGGGGACAAGTGATACATGGAACCAGCATAGCACTAAAGTTTACAAGTGATACATGGAACCAGCATAGCACTAAAGTTTAAAAGTTGTGTAAAACATGGCATAAGCAATAGTCTTCAACATGAGACTCTTTAATGATTCTTAACACAAGTTTAAGCATCAGTACACATGTAATATAAGCATAGGTCACCATAATCATCATAACACAACAAGTCCAAGTTGTTAGTATACATCAGAGAGCAAAATCCTACCAAGGAGCCACATACCTAATCTCACCATATGCATACCTCTACCTAATATGCCCATATGTGAACTATGTACCATATTTGTTACTATGCTCGAATGAACTAGGCAACCACTGAAGTCATCTCAATGGGCAAGGAGATCTCAGTCTTGGCAAAGGAATCCTCTGCCTCTGCTACTGAACAAAGGCTCTGAACAACTATTGTTGTAAAAAAAATGATTGATGTTGTATCCCCATCAACATGTCTGGCCCATGAAAAATAAAGAGATCACTCGGTATGTTGCATGCTACATCATGGTAGCCCAGCTACAATATATGTGATAACAAGGGGGCACCCTCTCCAACCATGGGAATGAAATTAAATGGAAGTAAGTCAAATAAGGGGTCCCACCTTTATGATTCCCCCTCATTTGACCTAGCAATGAGTTTCAAATCATAAGAGGGGGGTTCCCCTCCACATCCCCCGCCCTGAATTGATTCATTTCCTCACCCTAGGAGGCGCCCTCTCTAGGAAGTGCACCCCCCTCTCCATGTGCCCTTCCCTCTCATTTGACAAGTGGCATGCATGCAACTGCCCTCTCTTCCCTCTCTTTTCCTATTTAAAGAGGCTTCTCTTCCTCATTTGGGTTACAATCTCTCATGCTCTAGCTTTCTCTTCATTCTCTAGCTTTCACTTCATGCTCTTGCTTCCATTTGCTCCCATTTTGTGCCATTGTAATTTTTAGCCATTTGGCTTTGTTAATAAAATTCTTCGGAGAAAATATTGTGTCATTTGGTGCTCTATGGTGATTTGCTTCCATGCTTCATAGCTGCTCAAGTTTGGGGAGGCCAAAAAAGCAAACTTCTTTGCTTTGGTAATATTTATGGTAGTTTTGCCATAGATATTATAAGTTTTCATTTTTGTAGTTAATAACTTCATATTTTTCTTGCTTGAAGTTTATGATTTTTTGGCTCATCATATGAATCTCACCTTCCTTTTAGTTGTGTAGCAAAGATCTCTAAAGTTGTAGGTTGCTTAAATTGGAGAGTGGGATTCCTTGGTTGGATGCCCCACTTCTTCAAACTTAGAAGAGCAAAGGACATTTTTCTCCATTTCCACTTTAAATTTCTGTATATTTATCTTATCTCATTAGCATTTTAAACTTGTTTAACTACTTGTATTCACAAAACCTTTGAAGCTAGATACTTGGTAAATTTTGTACATAAATGTTCACTAACACTCATAGTGCCCCAAAGTGATTTTGGGCATTTTTTACCATTGTTTTGCTGGTTTTTTTTTGTAGGTTTGTGACAAAACAAGGGGAAACTCTGCCAAATTTTGGCCATAAAAGGGTGCAAGGGCTACTAAAAAAAAGGACTTCAAAGCCATTGCCTAAAAGGGGTGAAACCCCACTTTTCCTACCTCTTTACTCACATATTTCTTGCTAAAAATTCGTTTATTGTAACAAGTCCAAGAGAGTCTCTTGGACTTGGTTCTATTATTGTTTCCCAAGTTATATCTAAATTTATTTTTTCATCCATTCCTTGCATGCAAAAAAGGTTGGGCTTGCCCACCCTTAAATTGCAAGTGAAGAGGGGCTAGAGTTAGGCATTTAATTGTATTTTCAGTGATTTTACGTGTGTTGCTTCCCCCATCTCTTCCTTAGGAAGAGGGTTGTGTGGCTAGGTTAACTATTCATTTACTTTTACGTTGTTATCCATTGTTTGCAAAGGAAGTTGAATTTTCCCACCCTTGTAAGCAAAAGAGGAAGGGCTAGGATTTAATTTTGCTCTTTAAAAAGATTTGTACATTTGTTGTGCCTACACCTTGCAGGCGAAGTGGATTTGCCATCTTTGCAATATCATGCCGGCTAGTTTTAGTTAAAAGTTCAATTAGTTTCTTCAATTCAAGGTTAACAAACTCTGCCCCATCTTTGCCCCATATTCACTCCCCTTGTCGATTCATCCAATCCTGTATGATAAGAAAGGGCAAATATTTGTGTTGGCTAGAATAATAGGCACTCAACATCTATTTCATTTAAAACTGAGAGAATAAAGGTTGACCCATGGAGATAGAGGGGTAGAGGCAGCTGGGAGCCTTGAGGCACTTTGTGCCCGACAATCTTTGGGATCGATTTGTGGAGCTAGAAGGGAACCTTGTGCTCTCTTGCTGAGCACCCAACAGTCTCTCAAATCAAAAGAAATATATGTTTGGCGTAGACACATTAGCTAGGTTTTTCTTTTCTTCTTTCAACACACACTAATTCACTAAGATAAAGTCAGACCTAAAATCATTCAAAATTTATAGGACCACTTGCAAAACATTTTGATCTCTTAACAATTTACAAAGCTTTTATTTCATGTTCTTCATTTCAAGTTGGGTTATTTACAAGCAGGTTTCTTTTCATTGTTTATTTATTTTGTAGAAAGTTCTTTCAATAATTTGAATATGAATATTGATTACTATTGGAATGTGAATTGTTTGATTTTACTTGAATCTAGTAATTCTATTTCCTTGGTTATCAAGCGCGATTTCTTAAATCTGTGACTCTCTAGCCCAAGTAGAAGAGGCATTGGTTTAGTGAGTAGTTTATTATTTCTTTATTGTCATTTTATTTGGTTAAGTTTCGAAGCAAGGTTTGCCTGTCATTGAACATTTTGCATATTTGCATGATTGTTTTCCATTGAACTTAAATAAGCCAAACTAAGTTTCAACTCCTAAAACAAAACCTTTGAAAACTTAGTAAAATAGGGACTAACCCCCTTGACCTTTGGGAGTAGGGTCTAAACAAAGGAGTTAGGAATCGAGGTGACAATGGGTTTTTAACTCATAGTTTCCCTTTAAGAACACACCTAGCAGTTAGGAGACTTTTTTGCGGTTAAGTGTGTTTTAGGCAGCAACAAAGCCCAAACATGCAAGGAACAAAGAGAAACAAAGCCAAAAGAGATAATGTAAATCAATAAAGATTTATTGACTCAACTATATATCTATTTCTAATACTAAAGAATGAGCTACAATAGTGGTGGGGATTGAAGCAATGTAAAGAATCGTTGTAAATTTCACTGTGAGGACAATTGTACCAGACTTTTATCCTATAACTAGATTAATTAAAAATCATTTTATTACGATGTAAAATTGTGTGATACTCCTAGGGATTACATCATGATTTATAGATGGAGTCTTTCCATATTTATACAAGAGAATAAACAAAATTCGCCATCAATGCGATAGTTACAAAGTCGGCCAGAGGAATAACCAACTCTCGAGATTTCTAGAAACCTATCAACAAGAAATGGCACTAGCATGGAACTAGACAATTTTGTCTCTAAAGGTCTCAGGTGCTTTGATTAGGTCAACTAATAGATTTCATTGATGGTGTCGAGAAATTTTGAGTTAAGACGGTGTAGTGTATGCATGCTTATTCAGTCATGATTAATCTGCAAACTATCATCAATATTCCACTAGATAATTTGTCTCAACCAATCCTAAATTGCTACTACGACTAACAGTGAGTTTATGCTATATTGTACAATGACTACTTATGATTAAATTGAAATATTAGAAGCACATTGCTTTTAATATGGAATCTAACTGAAAAAATGAGAGAAAAGCTACAATAGAAAAAAGAGCACACCATTAACATATTGAACACACTCTACCCTAGAGAAACCTGATTGGGAAAAGTCCAACAAGAAATAAGGATTGTGACTTGCTCTTGTAATCTCAGGTTTATAGTGCAAAGGACAAATAAAGAGAATCACTCACTATGGAGTAGACAAACAGTGTGGCCTGAATAGGAACGTTTATGAAATAGTAAATCACTACCATAGGAACTGTTACCCCATATGTTGTATGAGGTCACACACTTGTGATTTTTTTCATCACAGGGCTTGATTGACAAGCTAATGGAGCTAATTTATGCCGTGAGTTCTTGATTGTAGAGTTATGTTTCATGTTGTGATGATGCCCTAGTCGATGATTGATTGATAGATTGAAATATCCCCAATGCAATTAAGGTCCAATCTGTGTTTATGTGTGTGAACTTGTCAAACAACTTGCATTTTTTTCATTTAGGATTTTCTTCAAATACTTTGCATGTAATTGCATCAAACACTTTGCAAGTAATCAAACACGGAATGAGAGACTCAAACTAAACATTTTATTATGGATGGACAACACAAATTTCTATGGCTTCCAAGGAAGCTACAATTTAACAACTACACAAACCAAATACTGGGAATATGCCACGGTTCCTACAATGGATGATGTACCAGTTTTCTAAACCTCTAAGTTTTCTTAAGTGTGAAGATGCCCTGCTTAGTTCTCATCCCCACTTTGCTACTTACTACCTCTCCTTCGTTGCTCTGTTTTCCCCTTCATTGCTATGTTTTCCTCTTCAGTGTTGCATCCCTCTTCTCTACTCACAACTTCTCTATCTACTACTACGTCTCTTCTTAGGGTTATGATCCTCTTCTCTACTCACGGTGTCCCTATTTGTTGCTACACCTCTCCTTAGGGATACACCCCTCTTCTTCTGCTAAACAGGTCCCCCTTCACAACTTTCTTAATCCTTCTATCCCCATGGCGCTACAAAATGGGGGATTGAACCCTCCAATCAGCCCTCAACAAGCGCTCAATTCCATGCTAAAGCCCTCAACAAGTGCCCAGTTCCAAAAAGTGCCATGGATGCTCATCACAAGAGCTTGGTCCTATTGTAATTTGTCCCAAGGGAACTCGACCTTCACCAAACAATATGCCCCAGTCAATGAAATCGACCCTCAAGGCATCAGCTGCCTCCACAAATGATGACGCCCAAACTAATGAAATCACTCCTCCAAGAGATTGATCTCAAAACAAGTAGAGAAATTATCAAGACAAAAAACCAGTGGCTCAATGGAACTCCAATGGATACCTTAAGGTTTAGCTAGGGGATATTGCACCACCAAAACCAAACAAGAAAGGAAGTGTTTTTCCAAACCCCGATGAAAAAGCTGGCTCCAGACATACAAGAAATCAAGTCAATTCATTCAATGAGACGGTGTCTCTCCTCTAATCTCTCACTGGCCTCCATACCATGGAACCCCCCAATACCATCCAAAATTTCTATTAGTCACTTTTCTAGAGAAAAACATCTTTTATAAGCTTAAGTGATCATAAAATGACTTCCTGCTTTATTGACTATAGCCTATGGGAGTTAAATAGGCTACTCAATCATCCTAGAGGCAACATAAAGCAGAATGAGACATCACAGTCCTCCCTTCCCAAGATTGCTTGTCCTCGAGCACTCTAAACCAAGATGTTGTTAAATCTGCTCTCCCTTCTAGGTAGCATCCTCAGTGAGCAAATCTCTCCATTTGACCAAATACTCCCGAATCATTCGACTCCTCAGTCACCCCTCTCCCTGACATCAATAATCCTCTCTGGAGTCAAAACTTACTGTCCTTCTTCAATGGAGGAAGATCTGCTCAAGTGGTGACCTAATATCTTAGTGCCTTTTTTAGGAAAGACACATGGAAAATGTTATGGATCTTGCTACCCTCAAGCAACTCCAACTCATATGCTACATCTCCTACTCTCCTGATCACCATGTATGGTCCATAGAAGTGAGGACTTAGCTTCTTTGTGCCTCTCTTCTTCAATGAGGATTGTCTGTATGGCTGCAACCTCAAAAAGACCAAATCCCCACCTCAAAGTTGCGCTCCATCCTATGCCTGTCCACATACATCTTTTGTTGATTCTAGGCCACCTGTAAGTTCTCCTTCAAAACTCTCAAGATGCCTTAGCTGTCCTACAACCAATCCTTGGCCTTGGTGGGCCTACTCTCCCCAAATGCAAAGGCCATGAATGATGGAGCATCATATCCGTACAATGCTTTGAATGGACTCATCCCAATGGACATATGATAAGTGGTGTTATAACAATGTTCCCCCAGATGCAACCACTTCAACCATACCCTTTGTTGCCTCGACACATTGTTCCACAAGTACCCCTCAATCCACTCGTTTATTATCTATGTCTAACCATTCATCTAAGGGTGATAACTGATACTAGGTGTCAACTCAACCCCTGATAACTGGAATAGTTCCTGCTAGAATGCGCTGAGAAATTTGTTGTTTCGATCACTAGTTATATATCTCGGTAGGCCATGCAATCTAAACACCTCCTTGAAGAATAGATTTGCTACCTGCAATGCGCTATACTCTGAAGAAATGGAAAAGAAATGCACAAACTTGGTGAACCCATCCACAACCTCATAAATGCAATCCCTGCCATGTACATTTGGCGGCCCTATCATGAAATCCATGGAGATGCTTTCCCATTTCTGCACTAGAATAGGTAATGGATGAAGCAATCTTGCAGGGTTTGTAGCCTTCGTCTTGTTCTGCTAACAAGTCATGCACTCCCTCGCATACCATAATACATCCTCCTTTAGACCCTTCCAAGAGTATCTCTCCCTCATTGTCCTGTAAGTCTTGAGATATCCCAGGTGCCCTGCCAATGGTGGGTCGTGAACTGCTCTCAAGACCTTGTCCTTGAGTGTGGACTCAATAACAAGGTAAATCCTATCCTTTTGGTAGATGATCTCATCCACTACTTTGTACCTGTCATCCTGAATGATGCCCTCCATAAGCTCACAGGCAAATGTATTCATGGAATATTCCACAAAGAGAATGGACTTCCAATCTGTCGAAATCTCTGTCATGGAGAACATTGCAGGCTTCTAGGAAAGGGTGTCAGCAACTATGTTCTTCTTTCTCTTGACATATTCTATGTCAAAATCATACACATGCACCTTACTGACCCACTTTTATTGTCTCTCACTCAAATCTCTCTACTCCAAAAACCTCAAGCTATCGTAGTCAATCCTCATCACAAAGTGTCCTCCAACGAAACACTGCCTGAGTTTGGCCAAGACATGCATGATGGACAACATCTCCTTGCCATAGATGGGGTAGAGCCTCTCTGGATGCCTCAGCTTCCGACTCTCAAAAGATATGGGATATCAATTATGCATCAACACTACACCTATCCCCTCTCCAAATGCATCACACTCCAACACAAAAGGTTGTGAGAAATCTGGCAATGCTAGCATTGGGCAAGTGCTCATCACTCCCTTCAACCTGTCAAATGATCTATACGCATCCTCTGACCATCAAAAGGCTCCCTTCCTAGTGAGATATGTCAATGGCGCACTAAGTTGTGAAAATCCTTTCACAAACCTCCTATAAAATTTGCATAATCTGAGGAATCCATGAAACTCGGTAAGTGATCTCGGTATGGGCCAATCTACTATCGCCTGGATCTTTTCCTAGTGCACGTAAAGCCCTTGAGTACTGATCACGTTCCCCAAATAAAGAATCTCCATCAAACCAAACTCACACTTTGATTCCTTTGCAAATAGAGACTGCTCCTTCATGATGCTGAGAACCGCCTCCACATGGCTCAAATGCTCCTCCCAACTCCTACTATAAATCAAAAGATCATTGAAGAATACCAACAAGAACTTCCTCAACTGTTTGTTTATGATTCATACATGACTCGAATGTATCTGGTGCATTAATCAAGCCAAAAGGCATGACTAGGAACTCATAATGCCTGTAGTGACATTAAAAACTTATCTTCTAGATGTCCTCCTCTTTGACCCGAATATGATGGTATCCCGATCAAAGATCAATCTTCGAGAAGTATACTTCCCCATGTAGCTCATCAATCCTAGTATCGAACATCGATTCTTAATGGTCTTCTTGTTTAGAGCCTTGTAATCGATGCGCATCCTCATCATTCCATCCTTCTTCTTCACCAGTACCGCGAAAGAAGTGAAAGGGCTAGAGCTAGCCCAGATGAATCCCATATCCAATAACTAATGTATGGCCTTCTTTATCTCATCCTTAAACTTCTTTGAATGTCTGTATGGTGTGGTGATCACGGAATTGGCCCCCTCATCAACCTCAATGACTTACTTGAATCCCTTGTCAGGTAGTCTCCCCGTCGCTAGTGGCCCAAAGACCCTCTTGTGCTTTTCAAGCACCTCCTGAATGTATATATGGCATGACTAGTGGTCCTGTGAGGCCCCCTATGTGGTGATCATAGACTCTGCAACCCATGCAATGCCACCCTACCTGAAAATAGCCTCCATGCATCTAATGGACACAATCTTGGGAAATCTCATCGACATACCTCTCAGAACATCTCGTTGACTCCCTTTGTCCAACAACTCCATACTCATAGTCTGATATTTCATCTTGAAGTATCCTAGTGAGTATAACCACTGGACTCCTAATGCCATATTGGTATCTACCAGATCTACAACATAGAAGTCATCGTTCAACGTATAGTTGCCCATGGTCACACTCAATCCTCTGATCCTCCAAGTACAAGTCATATTGTACCCATCCGTGACTACTACAACAAACCCCTCAAACTCCTCCATGGGAATGAACCTCCTAGAGATCAATGTTGCATCTAGGAAATTGTGGGTGACCCCACCGTCAATCATGGTCATAACACTTTGTCCCTGTGAATGCCCCTAATCCTAAAAGTATAGTACCTAGGAACTCCTGAAAGTGTAGCGATGGTTATCTTGTTTACACCATCCTGTACTATGTCAACTTGGCAGTCTCAAGATGTGTTGGCTCTTCCCTACTCAAGTCACCCTCCTATATACTAAGTGTCTCATCCTCACCACTATCCTCATCATCGAAAAAGTACCTTCATATAGTGCACCTTTCCCTTGCCATGCATCTGTGTCCTCGCTCCCAAGGTAGTTTGCAGTTGTAGCAAAGATTCTCCCTTCGTAACTCTCTCTGAGTCTCCTAATCCATCCTTTCTTTCCCTATCCATATCTTCTAGGAAGGCTTCGTCTCCTTGCCCTTCTGTGGGATAAAGGGTCTCACTGGCTCCTTCTTTGACGCAGCATCCTCCATGTCCTGGGCCCTTAAAATGGCATCCTATAATGTGGTTGGCCTAAAGGACTTCACCCAACCTATCAATGATTCAATCAACCCCTCTATAAATAGCATCACCAACCTATGCTCAGAAATATTGGTCACCATGACTGCCATCCTCTAAAACTCTATAATATATGATGATGGTGTACTCGTTTATCTCAATTGTGCCAACTCTCGTAAGCAGATCTCAGGATCCTTCTTGTCGAACTGGTCCATCAACCTGTGGGTGAAATCTGGGTAAGATGCGATGCTAGCATGACCCAATGTCACTAACCCATGATACCACCACTCATGGGATTCTCCATCCAAGTGTAACGTGGCAAATTTAATTGCCTCTACCTCTGTCACCGGGTTAAGTTGGAAGTAAGTATCTAATTTAGTTACCTAAGCTCTGGTCGTGCTTCGATCAAAACCATCAAAGAGTGGAATGTCAACCTTCCCACCGTGCACATCAAATCAAAGTTATGTTGGTCTTGAGGTGCTCTGTTCTTAGGCCTGCTTTTGGACCTAGCTTTGTAGTAGCCCGAAAATTACATAGTCGTCTAGTCCTCCTGTCCTAATGCTCAATACTCCCTGATATATGTGGTCATATCATCATGTTGCTCTGGTATATCTGAAGGTTGCATCTCAAGGAATGTCGACATTGATGTCCTAGGTGTCCTCTTGCTCCCTGTTTTTGTGGAGCACTCTATGCTAGAATATGGGTATTGCTACCCTCTTTGCGATATCTACTAGATCCAACATGTCCTACATTAACCCGTTTTTCCTGCTAGCTCACTAATTGAGTAAGAAACTCTAGGGTCTTTTGTTGCCACTCGAATGTCTCCTGTTGTCCTTCAACCAATCCAACTAACTTCCTGAACACATCCTCTTCGAAAGGATCTTGTCGCTCACCCATCTCTACCTCTTTTGACCAATTTGTTTCTGGGAAGGGTACTCCGCCACATTCCCAAACCATCAATACCTCATGCAATCACAACCTAGATAGACCACCATCTTTCATACCACTGAAATATCCCCAATGCAATTAAGGTCCACTTTGTGTTTATGTGTGTGAACTCGTCAAACAACTTGCATTCTTTTCATTTAGGATTTTTTTTAAATACTTTGCATGTAATTACATCAAACACAGAATGAGAGAGAGCCAAACTAGACATTTTATTATGGATGGACAACACAAATTTCTATGGCTTCCAAGGCAACTACAATTTAACAACTACACAAGCCAAATAGCAGGAACATACCACGGTTCCTACAATGGATAATGTACCAGTTTTCCAAACCTCTGAGTTTTCTCGAGTGTGAAGATGCCCTGCTAAGTTTTCATCCCCACTCTGTTGCTCACGACCTCTACTTCATTGATGTGCTTTCCCCTTCAATGTTGAATCCCTCTTCTCTACACATGACCATTCTATCTACTATTGCATCTCTCCACAAAGCTACAACCATTTTCTCTACTTGTAGGCTCCCTATATGTTGTTGCATCTCTCCTCAAGAAGACAGCTCCCTTCTTCCGCTAACGAGTCCCCCTTCACAGCTTCTTTGAACCTTCTATCCCCAAGCCCTTGCAATATGGTGGATTAAACCCTCCAATTGACCCTCAACAAGCACCTAGTGCCATGCTAAAGCTGTCACGACCACTCCAAGCTAGCAGTCACCTCCAAAAAGTGCCATGGATGCTCATCACAAGAGCTCGGCCACCACAAGAGCTCGGTCCTGCTATAATTCGTCCCAAGGGAACTCAGCCTTTACCAAACGATACGCCCAGTCAATAAAAAAGGCCCTCAAGGTATCGACCTCCACAAATGATGACGCCTAGACTAATGAAATCTCTCCAAGAGATTGATCTCAAAACAAGTGCAGAAATCCTCAAGATGAAAAACCAATGGTTCAATCGAACTTTGATGGATTCCTTATGGTTTAGCTAGGGTGGATCTTGCACCACCAAAACCAAATGAGAATGGAAGGATTTTTCCAAATCCCAACGAAGAATCTAGCTCACCAGACATACAAGAAATCAAGTCAATTCATCATGTCCTCCAATGAGACGTTGTCTCTCCTTTAATCTTTCAGTGGCCTCCATACCATGGTCAATACTATGGAACACCCCAACACCATCCAAAATTGCTATTAGTCACTTTTCTAGAGAAGAACGTCTATTCTAAGTTTAAATGACCAGAAAATGACTCTACTTCATTGACCTTAGCCTATGGGAGTCAGATAGGAAACAAATTCATCCTGGAGGCAACATCAAGCGGAAGGGGACATCACATAGATGCTCATGATGTCATTGGTGCTAGTGGTTATTGGACAGGATATCTCCATTGATGTTTGATATTGATATGATCTTCTTGGCATGCTTAGAATATCTTGTTTAGCATTTGCTTAACACTTGTTGCTTTCAGCATTGGATGATGTGCTATGGCAAGGGAGCAGTCCAAGTGATGGCACCCCGCATGCATTACACGCGACGAGGAGCCACCACTTGGCAAGGGATCAACATACCAATTAATGGTAAGGAGAGGAAGGGATGATTGGAACGTTCCCTTCCGAATGTAAACAGTCAAACATCGAGCGCTGACGCAAATGGAATGATCCTGAAACTGGTTATGGATGATGTAGTAATCAAGTGGGTGTAGTACAAGAAACAAAACTTAGTTCTAGGCATGATGTTGCTCTAGGTGTGTCAAGTTAAGGCAAATTGACATATGTACCAGCCACAATGGATCCCAAGCATGGAACATTGCAAGCGTCGAAAGGGAAACTCCATTAAACTTGGCCCGAATTGGGATTCAAAAGCGCTCATTGTCTGGAAGTTGGTCACTTTGTGTGGTATGGTAGGTCATGGTGTTCCCGTGGACATCTCTACTTTGGCGCCTCTAGGGTAGTTTGGTCTAGTCTACGTAGGCAATTTGGTGGTTTTGGTGTTATGACACCTCTCAAGTACATCTATCAGGACTAACCTTGAATTACAAGAGATGGTGTGTGTTGTCGCCCAAAACTGGCACGCGTGTGCTGAAGCCCAAAAGGTAAGCGCATCGGCTTGGTGACAACTCTCAAGAGAGAGGCCAATGTCACCACACCCCTCTCTCCTCGCTTCAGGTTGGCTCTTCTCCAACTCTAGGGCGGGCTTCCCTAAGGTAGGATCGCTAAGGCAAGTGTAGCGAAGGGCAAGGTGATCTGAAGGGGCTGCCTAAGAGAAACATTTGTAACAAAAAGGAAAGGTTTTTTGCTTAAGTGATGGGAAGGAAGGGAGGATCAGTCCTCGAGGGAAGACCAATGTCAATACCAAAAGGGAGAATGGAGTCAAAAGGGGACTCAGGGAGGCTTTGCGTTTCACAGAAGTGGGATTAAACTAGTACGTTCCATAATCAAAGGCAAGGAGAATGTAAGTATAACTGACTACTGTCCATTACTCCTAAGACCTTCAAAAACATAACGTCGACAAACAAGTTGACAACTACAAATAATTGCCCAATGGGCTAGATTATAGCCTTCTATGCTAGGTTTAGTCTATAGCTTATGAAAAACACACAACCATGACAGAGATGCCCAATCTATGTCCAAAAAACCCAATATGATTTTTTCTATTCAACACTGGGGAAAAATCCTCCCAACCATTTTTCCATCACTCAAGCAAAAAACCTTTCCTTTTTGTTACAAGTGTTTCTCTAAGGCAGCCTCTTTAGATCACCTTGCCCTTCGTTGCACCTGCCTTAGCAATCCTACCTTAGGGAAGCACCCCTAGAGTTGGAGAAGAGCCAACCTAAAGCGAGGAGAGAGAGGTGTGGTGACATTGGCCTCTCTCTTGAGATTTGTCACCGAGTCGGCGTGTTTACCTTTTGGGCTTCAACACACGCGTGCCAGTTTTGGGCGACAACATTTTTGGCGCCATTGCCGAGGACAAATCTTTTTGTTCCTAGACGACTTTAACCTTAGATTTTTCTTAGGTTTTTACCTGTTTGCTAGGTTACCAAGATATGGATACGGATCCGCAGGATTTTTGAAAAGCCAAGATACGGATACGAATCCGCAAGATTTTTGAAAAGCCAGGATACAGATACGGATCCACAGGATTTTTGAAAAGCCAGGATACGGATACGGATCCACAGGATTTTTGAAAAGCCAAGATCCAAATACAGCTAGGATACATCAAGTACAAAAAAATAAAATACTACTTTTAAAAAATTTTAAAAACATATTCAAAGTTTATAATCAAAACCACTCATGAATCATATAACTAGAACTAAAATCATATATAAATAGGAACACTGAAACAATGAAAACTGAAATGATATATCTTGCTTTGTAGAAAATTGAAAAGGATAATTCATAATAGTTACAAAAGTGAGTGATCAATGATCACTCTACTAACATGATAAGGTAAAGTATATGATATCAAACCACATATCATGAAATGGATCTATATCCTTGTCTGCATATTGGATCTCTACATCATGAATAGACGGTGGGGGATTGGAAATGTTGTAATCTGTAGAAGAAGGCTGAACTACTGGTGTAATATCCTCAAGTATGTTGAGGCGAGTCATGGCATTCAATGTCATGTTTAAATCAGAAATCTCAGGCTCCACATCCCACATCCTGCTCGGACCTTTCTTATACTCTGGATAAGCATGTGATAGAAGGCGGAGGTTGGAATGAACATACACAAGATCCTCGGCCTTTGCTGCTCCCAATTTGTTTCGCTTCATTGAATGGATGAAGCCATATGTACTCCAATTCTTTTTAGCTGATGAGGAACTAGCAACCTATGATAACAACCTAGTGGCCAAAGTCGATAGATGAATGCTATCCCCACCATGGAAGCCCCACCAAGTAATAGGATCAAGATGTCCTCGATCATTCATGGTCATTGGATCTGAAAAGTTACCAGTGGATTGTACAAATCCTCCAAACTCTTCACGTACTTCCAATGCAATGCCCACATCCCTATATATCTTCCTCAAAGTCGTCTTGTACCCTTGTACCACTTCAGAATCCTTGTTTGGGGCTGTCCTACCAGGTAAAGACAAAATTTTGCAAGGATAATATTTGGGGTGAAGTGCATAAGCCAAAAGGTGTAGTGGTGTGGTCATTTTGTTCCACGTTTTGGTAACTATGTCCTTTATTTCATTGTAAAATACTTCAAAAGGGTCACTTTCACTTGCCTTTATAATTTCCCTTATTCTCTCTAGCATACTATCAATGTTTTCATAGACTTCTCCCAAGCAAGGCATATCTGTGTCAAATGTCATGATCATGATCAGGATTGGTTCTATAAACCGTAGAAGGTATTGGACCTTGTCCCACCATGCATCATCAAGAATAATAGACTTGATTTTTTGCCCCCTATCAGAAGTGGAAGTCCTCCATGATTCCCAAAGAGGGTCGATGACCATTGCTTGCAATGCTTATCTAACTTCCACCAACCTCTTTATGACTAAAGTGTGGGATGCAAAACGAGTATCAGCAACCTACATAAGTTTTGAAAATTCAAATCTCAAATTAGAAACCATAAATCATATACGATTAAAATTCATAATTCATAATACAAGTAACCACTAACTAACAATGGAGTACCTTCAAGAGCTCCAACTTTGCAAAACCCCTATATATGGCTTGGGACATCGAATGATTGGTTATGAATATTTGGATCTCCTTTGATGCTACATATATTTCATTGATCCACTCAATCTCGCTGATCTTGGCAAGCATAAGATTCAACGAATGCACTGCACATGGAGTCCAAAAGATGTGATCATATCGACCCTGCACAATCAATCCTGCAGCCCTACATAAGTTTTGAAAATTCAAATCTTAAATTAGAAACCATAAATCATATACGATTAAAATTCATAATTCATAATACAAGTAATCACTAACTAACAATGGAGTACCTTCAAGAGCTCCAACTTTGCAAAACCCCTATATATGGCTTGGGACATCGAATGATTGGTTATGAATATTTGGATCTCCTTTGATGCTACATATATTTCGTTGATCTACTCAATCTCACCGATCTTGGCAAGCATAAGATTCAACGAATGCACTGCACATGGAGTCCAAAAGATGTGATCATATCGACCCTCCACAATCAATCCTGCAGCCCTACATACCTGTGCATTGTCTGTGATGACTTGGACAACATTTTGTGGCCCCACATTTTCTATTGCATCAATAAGAATATTGGAGATGAATCTTGCATCTTTCTCCACTCCACTACAATCAATAGCCTTCAAAAACATTGCCCCTTGGGGGCATATTGCAATAACATTGATTAAAGGGCGGTTTCTTTGATCTCTCCACCCATCAGAAACTATGGACACACCTGTTTCTGCCCATGTATCTCGAATTGATTGCAATTGTCTATCCACAGATTGTCTTTCTGATGTCAGCAATGTGGTGCGAACCTTTTCATGCTCGAGGCTATTGTACCCTTTTGGTGCTTCATTGACTGCTTTAATCATCTGTTGCCAATATGGGGAGCGCACCAAATTGAATGCTAGCCCATTTGCATAGATGCAACAAGCTACATGCTCATCAGCTACGTCTCTACCTTAGTTATTAAATAATGTTTCAATAGGTCCTAAAGTAGGCCTTTTATTACTTGTGTCAACAGATCTAGATGGAAATGAAGGCCTAGTTGCAGTGTTTTGCATAGGGAGTTTTCCTTTATCAGCATGTCTCCTATCAGTAGCATCTTGCAAAGATGAATAGAACATAAGTTTTGCGGGACTCAAGCCTGGTCCAGGTTGGCCATTTGGACCATTTGGACCAGTGCATATCTACACCCCTGTGTTAGTTTTCCCAGTGAGATGGCCCTTCACCCTAGTGTATGAGCCATTCCAAATGTTGTTGCATTCACTGCATTTCCATTTATATGAACCGCCCCCTGGATTTTTGGCAATAACTTCTACATAATGCCACGATGGAAACCTTGGGTCGTTAACGAGAATGGATTCTCCTGGTATATTTGCATTCTACTGTTGTGATGCCATGTTTACCCTGTATATAACTAAAAAGGAGATAAATGTTAAAGCTTTAAAAAAAAATGAAGACATAGGGAATTGTCACTAGCACTGTGTCATTGTCTTAAATTTATGAATAGAATGTCAATGATAATTGATATTGATAATTTGTTAATTATTAATTTATTTCTTAAAAAAAACTAAAAAGAGACAAATGTTAAAATTTAAAACTTAAAAAAAGTGAAGATACAGGGACTATGATTGTCACTGTGTGACTGTCTTAATTTTATGAATAGAATGCTAATTAATAATTTAATATTGAGAAATTATTAATTATTAATTTAGTTCTTGACACATTTAATTATGAATGATATTTTATTATTTAAAAAATTATTAATTATTTTAATTTGTAAATGGAATTAATTAATTACTTATAAATGAACTACAATTTACTTAAAAAAATTGTAAATGGAATTAATTATTAAAAATTTAAATGGACTTAATTACTATTACTTATGGAATTTGGAATTAATTAATTATTAACTAGTCACTGATATTAATTATTAAATGAAATCAATTATTAAAATTTCTAAGGGCTACCATATTGCTAACCTTTAGTCGCTTGCTGTGGTGGTCCGCTAGCTTGTTATCGTGGTCCAGGCCGCTACACAATGGTCCACGTTGCTGCTGTATCTCCTCTTGTCAGCAATGTTGACAAATAAAAATATTAAAACTACTTCATACCTTTTGGACCTTTACCAAGTCACGCTCCAATACCAAACTCCACGAGCCCACTACCGACAGACCCTTCTCTCGACTGTCGAGTTTCCTGCAGCAGCGAGACTGCTCTGTCAGTGCTATCGAATTTCTTGCCCAACAAAATATATTCCCCTCGAGCATGTCGTTCTTCTCTCTTGCCCGACCAACTCTACTCTCGACTCCCAAGTTAACTGCCGCTGCTCTGTCGATTTGTTTGAATCGCCTTCACCTGTCACCTTTCTCTCCCGGCGTTGTTTGGTGGGAAGTGGGGTAGGTCAAAAAGCTTCCTGGCAGACCACCTTAAACCACGGGAAAACCTCAACTCCGCGCAGTGGGGCCTTCCAGCTGGCGGATCCAGCAATTAAAAAGCTCCGTCATGTTTTTTTTTTTGGTCAAACCGGAACTTTTTTCCCAGGATCTGTTTCCCAGCAGGAACATACGTAGCTTCCGTGGAGGGATCCGGATCACACGTGGTTCCATAGCGGATCTTAGTGGATCCGGATCAGAACCTTCGATCTGCGAATCCCTGATTCACCCCCGACAGATCCGGTAACACAGCCTTTTTGATAGATTTTTAGTCAAATCAACTCTCTGAAATTAGACTTCAATCCATCTGACGACTCCACTGTCAAATAACTTACCAAGGTATTCAAATAGAAGAAACTCTGAAGGCTTACTCAATTTCATCCCTGAGCCCGAACAGGTTTATTGGGGGAGATTGAATAAGCTAGCTTCTCATAGGATCCTTGAGAATCTTGGATCTGAGTTTGTTTTAGACATTCGTAGTTTGTTTCAAGAAAATAATAATCAAAATTGTTTTTCTGACATAATGGATGAGTACTTTACTCAACCTGACTTCTCTTAGATAGCAGGTCAACCCCATCGTCTTCCAAGAGAGCTTGATTTTCAGAGAAAGTTGGAGAGAGGAAAAACAATATTCAAGAGAGCCTGATTACATTAACACAGTTGGGCAGCTCCATCCTGTCACCACAGAAACCTGGAGCCAAGCAATAGAGTACAATCAAGAGCATGATGCAAGTGATGAAGAGTCCCTTACACCTGACATGGATGATGACTACGAGACTTTAATTAAAAATCCAATCTCAGAAGCTTTTTGTGATGAGAATCCTCCATGCTCTCCACCTGATGACAAATATTTGGAAAGTTGGGTCCCCTGTGATATCTGTGAAACCGAGCTTTTTGAAGAAGATTGTTTTAAGCAGAATGAGGAATGTAGCCAGGGACTTGATACCAATGATGAGGCATCTCTCATATTTGACATAGACGGCGATGATGATTGTTATCACATATATAGCAGCCAGGCTACCATATTCTATTTTTCAGACACAGTACATTTTTCAGCCAGATCTCTTACATATGAGATGCTGAGATGAGCAGTTTTGATGGATCATTATTGTATTAGTAGACTATTGTACTCTCCCATGTCAGGACTGAGTCTCAGGACACTCAGATTTGAGGACCAATGTAGCCATTTAGTCATTACAGAGCATTTATTGATGCCCAGTTTTATATCAGTGTTTTCTCATTGGACAGATGATGTTTCAGATGGATTATATGCATCATTATGACTCAGCTTTTTTATATTGTATTATGGTTATCATTGCTCTTATACTCATTTTTGTGACATGTATTAGCATGTGGTGTCATGATCTGGTGGTCATAATTATATGGACTTGGATGTATTTTGTATTATGTATTGATGTCCCTACTTAGACTTGGAAGTTCCTGATCTATACTCATTGGTTTTACCCTCATTAGGGAGAATAGAGGTAGTCATTCCCACCATTGTTTTGGCTTGCTAGTGTTGGCTTCATCATTCATTGTCTCCACCTATCCATTACCTTCCAGTTTAGTTTTCAACCCGACTGACTTCTTGACTTATGGCATGGAGGACATTTTCCCCCGCTAAAACCTTTGTTGGACAAGCCTCCCTGTTTATATTGTGTCTCGGCTCTGAGTTGGTGACAGAACTTGCCATTGGTGAGTTGGATTGTATGCCTAAATCATTCTGGTCGGTTGTCCCGATGTTTGGCACTGTGCAAAACTCCCCCTAGTCACTTGAGATGTTGTTGGCTAAAACTAAAAGCTCATGTACTACTTATATTGGAACTATTATATATGCGCCCATGGAAAATGAAAATGCTAAAACTGTGTTTCTTAACATATGTGAAAAAGGGCAAGAGCAATGAAATGCTAAAATACCCCCTGAAGGGTATAAGAAAAGGTCCAAAGAGCAATGGTTAAAAATATGCTATATCCAAATATGGCTGACCTTATAAATATAAATATGTCCCGGATGAAAGCTGCGATTAGCTATGCTTTTAAGCACTGGTGAAGTCTCAAAAGGGTCATATAGGCCAAAAAGACCATGGAAATAAAATTGATGGTCCTAATGAACTTGGATCTAACTTGATGTAGTCATGATGCCTAAGTTGAATAAGCACTCTCTAAACAACTCAACCATTTGTGAGGCACTGCCATTCCTTGTGTTGTTGTTTGTCCGACACTGGTTATAGTGAGTATTCCCCTTCCATATCCAAAGTGTCATGATGTTAAGTAGGAAGTCATCCTTTGCCTTAGCCTTGTCAATTCCATCCTTCACCCTTCACTAGCAAATTGACTACAACTATCAAGTGAGTATAGTCCTGAAAGTCTAGTCTGAGTAATAATAAATAAAGCCTTATATATGTATTTGGTTGATATACCGCCAATGAAATGATTGCTTCTTGTTGTGATTGTTGCTTAAATGAGTTGTAGAGCATGTCTTAGCCTTATAACACTTGCAGCAGATGGATTATAGTCTGAGTTATATTATTGGTATCTAATCATTTACATATGGTTATATTGTCTATTGGATATGGTTGATGATCAGATAGAGACCTGAGAGGGGTATGAGTATACACCCTAGATGGATTTGGACTCTCTGAGTCAAATGAGACAATTTATTTTCAGTTTCGGGCACTTGCAAAAATGATCAGGCTCATTTTACCTTTCTAATGCAGTTTTGCTTCACAACATGATGTGTCTGAGCAGGGAGATGTTTTATTTGGATCTCCTAGGGCGTTGTATGGACATAGGGGGTGCAGCCACTTGTTTGTACTATAGTACACCCATCCCAAACGGCCTGGTGGGCTCAGTTTGACAACACAGGCACCCTAGGAGGCTGTTTTGGCAGGTTCATGTCTTCCAAGGCAGATTGTCAAATGATTAAATGGCTATTGAAGAAATCGATTTGGGCTACTGAAGCAAGGAAATGACATGGGATAAGCCATAACGATGAGAGTGACGTCCTCCACACCTTCTCCAGTAGTTGCAGCACCTGATTGGGCCCACACCTATTTTTGGGCATTTTTATATTATTTTCTGGAGCTTTTGGGAGGCTCACGATTTCCTCAAGGAGGCACAAAGTCAAAGAATTAAAATATTATATTATTTTATTGTGCCATGGGGACACCCAGAGGGAGTTAGTCAACACTCCATGGACCCACCATGTGCTTCATTTATTTCTTGTTAAGTGGGGTACCCTCTTTATGGGTAATTTAGTCCACTTTGGTACTTCATGGTTATATTGATCCATGTATTTTATGTTGAGCTCATCTCAACCAATGATTAGAATATTTTATCTTTTAACCTTAGCCACTCATTTTGAAAGTGGTTAGGATTCAGTTATGATTGTGGTTCTCTCATTTCTATTTAAAGGAGAGAGCTTCTCATTTGTAAAGGGTCTTTGGCTCTTGGATCTGAATAATAGAAAGACTTTTTTGTGGATATTTTCGGGATCTACTTTGCATCTGATGTTCTCAAATGGTGATTGGATAGTCTTCCGCTTCCTAGCATTGTGGAAATTCTTGTGAGATCTATATTTTTCTGCTGTCATTGTTTTGCCTACAGGAGGGCATTTTGGCTGGAGCATTTTTGCAGGGGGGACCTCAACTCCCTCGGTTTTCTTCGTCTTGGATCAGGGGGTTTTCATTAGTTTCATTGTGATCTATGATTACTTCGTTTTACTTTCTTGTAGCATTTGGTTTCTTTATCTTGTATTTGCAAATCTAATATTGTTGACGTTTGCTCATGCAGGATAGGGGGCGCATTGGTGGCTTGTGGCTTACATCCTTCATAGAAATCTTTTGGATCTTCCAGAATTGATCGGGATAGCATGGATCATCACTGTTAAAGACTTCTACAAGCATTTCCAGGTAAGATCTAACAGGTAAGTCTCTTCTATTCAGATCTTAATCCATTGTATCTTGCTTTACTTCACTTTTTCTGAAAACTCCTAAAATACTAAAAACCCTAAAAAGCACTAAATTTGGGAATCGTCTGATCTTTGACCAAACCACTTCTGGGTTTCATAGATCGGGCCTCCTCTTCACTACATCTACTGCAACGCTGGTCAAACTCCTGCTGGTTTGACCTAGATCTGATTTTTAGCCAAAAAACTACATAAACCCCCACTGAAAATTTGACCTGCTAGGGTTTTGTCTTTTTCTGATTTTTTACTTCACAGACGAATAGATCGGGTCCCACACAATCCAAATCACCCTCAACGTTGTCCAGATTCATGGCAGTTTGACCTAGATCTGAGTTTTTGACTGAAACAGCTTTAGCGCCCTCACTGAAAACTGGACTTTTCCGGAGTTTACTTTTTCTGAAATCTGACAGACTAGGCTGATAGATCAAGGCTTGAGCACTCCAGAACACCCCCAACGCTGAGCTAGTTCCTTCCAGGTTGCCCTAGATCTAAAAAACTGGTTTTTAGCCCCCTAGCCCCCCTCATCAGATTTTGACTTTTCCAGATCTAATCTTTACTGAAATTTTCTGACTTGGGTTTGTAGATCAGGCTACCCTGATCTCATTTCCCCTCCAACGCTGAGTTGATAGCCTCCTGGTGGCTCTAGAGCTGCAGATCTACCTCTCCAAGGTCTAGCACTAGCCCTCCTACTGGTTTTCCTATAACCTGAGTCTTCTAGGCCAAATCCTTTTTTGGGTCCATAGATCAGGGTATCTCCCAGGTGGGTTCACCGAAATGTTGTGTTGATGCCGACTCCATTTCCCAATGCATTAAAGGCACTAATCTCCTATCTCTAGCGCTAGCCCTAAATTGAGCTTACTCCCATTCTCTTTGCCAACATTTATTGATAACTCAAGTTACCTATCTTTCACTGAGTCTGTCTCCTTGGTACTAGACAGTCCCAACTCTATCTTTGCTCACCCTATCACAGTTATGTTTCCCAAGATAGTGGTCATACCCATCAGTTGCTAGTACCTAAACCCAAGAGCTAGGGTTTCCATTCACCTTGCACCTTACGTACCTTGAAGCCCCATATGATCTGTTCTGGTGTCTAGGTCTGATCTCTCCTGTCGAGAGCAGATCCGGGTCTCCCCCGTTGTTGTCTTGGACTAGGATAACATAAAGTGAAGACTGCCTTTGATTGGCGTGACAACCATCCATTTGGGAGTCTAGGCAGTCTTAGTTCCACCCCTTAGTTGCTTGCCCCTCTACCATCCATCCTGGATCCACCTCACACAAGCAACTACAAGGTTGGTGATAACAATGACTATTGGACTTTTATTGAAAATCCAACCTATGATACTTTTGAAAATATTTTTGAGAATCCCATCTATATGATGTGCCCAGCGAGGGGAGTGTTTATTCTGAGAATTATGAAAGTTGTAAAGAAAAACAGTCAGAGTTTTCATATGATCACTCAAAGTTGTATTTGAGTTTCTGTAATGAGTACTTGGGCAAGCAATGCAGTGAAGAGTCAGATGGGGTGCAACTAGTTGAAGTTTTTTCTCATCCGTCATCTTCACACATAGAGGTTCCTTATGATTTCGAGCAGCTAAGGGCTTATACAATGAGTTATCATTCAATAAGCCTTGATGATCAATATGATGGTGTAGTCGACCTGCCTCATCATGTCAATTTGTATATCACTCCTATCCATTCATGGATAGAAGTAGCTTGCTCAAGCACCTACCAGTTTGGGAAGAAGTTTGACAACATTATTCATGCCTATGATCTCCCATCCAGCCCGCCCATTTTGGATCATCATGCAGGTTTGCATTTTCTGAATAAAATATTCTTGTTTTGGCTGGTAACCAAAGACAAGGAAAAAGCTTTTTACATTAATAAAATGCTTAGGTGGCTACATTGGATTTTTTATTACACCTAACATTTTTATATCATGCTTAAAGTAGGAAAATAGGCTCCTCAAAGTGAGCACATTTACTTTTAGCATTTTCTTTCTGTACTTAGGAATAAATAAATTTTTAGTGAAGTTTTGTCATTTCTTTGAATAAAGCAACTTTTGGATCATTGGCTCTTTTTCATAAAACTTGTGCTACTGAGGTTTTCTTGTCAAGTTGAGATGTTTTTACAGGATATAGAAACTAAAGATTCTGGTGTTCTCGTATGCTCTCCCTACATAAGAGACTAGATCGAGCACACGTCCCACAATTAGAGCCAGATGTTATCCACTAATTTTGCACTTAGTGGATTTCCAGTGAGCCGCCAGTTATTGAACATGATGCATGTTCATTGACAGAGTTCAGAAGTTCAGTTTGTTCCAAAGTTAGCCAGTTTTGGCTAGCCCTTTTTATTTTTTGTTGAAATGACCATGCCCCATGGGTTTGTAATAAAGTGTGCTAGTAGCGAGGTCTTGAGTGGCGCCACGTGAGAGAGTACAAACCAAAATTAAAGAAGGAAGGAGTGAGGGGAGGCCTCCACCTAGGCAAGGCGTCCCCACTCCAACCCTAACCACTCCAACCTCAACCCTAACGAGATCTCCATGAGCAAAAACGTGAGGTTCCAGTGCTCCAGCATGAGGATGAGGAGAGGCACACGTCATAGGTTAGGGAGGTAGGCGTGAGGCCATAAGGAGGCTTGCGCTAGGTTTGGAGGAGCCAAAACCTAGAAGCAAGGGACACATGGCAATCCTCAACCTTGATCAAATCAACGAGCAAATAAACAAGCTCCAACTAACCCAAGCGTGGTCATCACTGAAGGAGGCGAATTGGCTAAGTGGATGAGAACTCAATGCTCTCCGATTGCTAACTGAAGAGGACTGGTGCCAAACTCAATCATCATTAATGCTCGATGCCAAGTCATTCTGCATTTCATTTCGTTCAATTCGGATTAATTTGGAGAGATTTGGGTTTTCTCCAAAATAATCATTTTTAATATTTTATCAATAATTTCCCTGAAACTGACTTTTTTGAGAAATTATGAGTTATGTAGTTGAATGATGATTTGAAACTTGGAGTTAGTTGGCTGGCTGATCAAGAATGATTTTTGGCTTAAGGTTAGAGCCTTCAATCACTGAATTCGGACCCCGGATGACTGACTTATTACAATTTGAATTTTTCTATTTAATTTATGGAAAAATTTAATTAAAAACTTAGGAAAAAATAAAAAATAAAAAATAATTAAAATCTTAAATCCAACGCGTCCGGTAAAAAAATTTCAAAATTTTTTCTGGGGGTCCTGGTCACTTAGGACATGACCATGATCTATTCTACTAGGGTCTAGTAGGTTCATACACTTCAATTGGGCTCTAATAACCCCCCAAGGCCCAAAATTCAAAATTGGGCATTCCAGCTTTGGAGGAAGTGGGAGAAAACCTCGTCGATTATACTCGGCTGTAGGCAAAGCATAATTGACAAGGGCAAAAACACTCCCTGGAATACCTTAGTTGAAATTTTAGGTCTTAGGGGACCGAACCACTCAAACCCCTACTAGCACACTTTATTACAAACCCCGTGGGGCCATGGTCATAATTATTCAAAACAAAAACTGACTAGCCAAAACTGGCTAGACACAAAGGTGAATCATTTGATACACTGGAAACAAACATTTATCATGTTTGTCAAATGGTGGCTCCTCAGCTGATCCAACTATGGTACAAATAAATTGGTAACACTCTCCACTAAACTCTAAGAGTACTATGACAAAATTTAAAAGGAACTTGTCCATAGATCCCAACATGGATAACCAAGCATAAATCACAACTCCTTCGTTTTAAAAATAATGCCCATCAAAAGGTCGAAACATGGATGGCACCGCTTCCAGAATTCTGGAAGTCGACAGCTGATAGCTCCTCTACTCGCGCCAATGCATTGGCGGCTGACAGATAACTCAATTCTCTAAACGGTGGAGAACAATCTACCATGTCTGAAAAACTGCCCTTCGTGGGGCTGCCAAACGAGTGAACATGAAACGGTCGACCATTCCACTCGACTACCAAGCAATAAACCTGTGATCTTTAATTAAATTTAAACTGTAGTCATGTGCTTTGTTGAACCACGAGCTTTGTTATATGGGCGAACAGATGAACGAACTCTAAGATCGTTGTCAATTGAAGACGCTCCACTCCAAACAACTGCCAGACAATGAAATCGATCGTTAGTGAATTATTGGTTGCCAATGTCGATATCCTCAGCTGCCACGAAAACGCCAATTTCTCTGCCACTGGTCAATTAATTGATCCACAAATCTTAAAAAAATTATCTCCTGCGGTTGTCGAAAGATGAACCTGGAGTCTCTGTTGACTTCCATGTAATTGGCGGTTAATGAAGACGTGTATTACCCGGTGGACAAGTGTTGCTCCAAATCTCCACGTTGCATTAATAAAGACGACACCAACTATGAAGTTTCCCGAAAGCAGAGTGATTGGCTAGCAAATCGTAAAGTGTCGTATGCTGCAGTGGTGACCACGAGTAGCTGTCAATTACTAACTTTTATTTGGATCTGTTGGTCGTTCCAAAAATTGTGAAATCTTATCTAACGAGCTGCTAGGATGATTGCACAGACGTATGATGATTAACATTTAACTGTTGGAAAACACAAGTCGTTGCTCACTCCAACGTAGCTCCTCCAAATGCATTCGTGGCATAAAGACCACAACGAAAGAGGATTCCATCTGTCGCTTTAATCACCAAGTGGACACCGCTTAGCTGCCAGTCGACTCATTCTTAGCTCAACAACGAAACTCATGGAACTCCGTATGTAACCAAGAGGCCACTTTAACTGGCAAATGAATAAAAAAGAAGCTTGGATTGGACTTTAATGCAAGGGGACATTCCACGTGAAGAGAAATCTCTATTATGTTGGACACAATGGCCACACTAAAGGTTTCGCGATTCGTCAGGGCCTTTTTTGAGGCCTCCTTTCTATTGAATTTTTAGCAGTAGCATAAACTTTTAAAATTTACAGATAAACATAAACAAATCAGCAGTGTAGTAAAAACACATTCATCACATCAAAACACATGGACACAATATTTTTCACAGGCGAAACCTTCAAAGGACAAAAACCCCAAAAGCATTAATAGCTCATCTCATAAATGAGATGACTCAAAAAATTCTTCAAAAAGTTCCTCAAATTCTAGATCTGGAATTTACCCACAGTACTATAAAATTTATCAATAAAAATCAAACTGATAATTTTACCCACAATTTCCATAATTACAAAAAATTTCCAAAATGGGGCTTCTTCAGAAAACTAAAGTTTTTCTCTCTCCTGCATAAAAAATATCAAACTGTCTGAAAGATAGCAGATTGCCTGAAAATGTACTTTCCTGTCTGCTGCTCGTTTCTCTCTCCTGCCCGTTGTCTTATTTGGGCAGATCTTTGCTGCCCGAGGGTTGTTAGCCTGCCAAGACCCTCACAGGTAGCAGCCCGTGGGCTAAAAGAAGGAGGTTGAGCCCAATATGGACTGCCCATAGAATAGAGGCAGCTCGAAAAAGAAAGAACAGAGCTGCCCCCAAAAACGGCTGCCCAAAACTCAGAGCTCCCGAATCTGCGTGAGGTGCCCGAATCTTGCTGAGGCTGCTCAGAGAGAAAGAAGAGGTTGTCCAGTTGTCTGAAAATGGAAAACGTTGCCCACAAAAAATATCTCACCTGCCCGGAAAAATGAAGAAGGCTGCCCAGAAAATGGAATGTTGAAGATGGTTGTGCAAAAATGTTGAAGATGGACTTTGATGATAAAACCCTAGCTGAGGGTTTGAACATAAGATAGTCTTCCTCATCTGTGAGAGCAAAAGTGTGTATCAAATGAGAAGGCTTGATCTTCTTTTATAGCCTTTGTTCACTTGTAGGTGCACAAGATTTGGAAAAATAAAAATAATAATATTTTTATTATTTTCCTAATTTCACTTTCACTTTTACCAAAAGGGGTACTTTTATTTTTCCTTTGACTTTTACCAAAAGCCCTTATTTAATTATATTTCCACCTGTGGTACAAAAGTCTTTATTTAAATTGACTTTTGACTTTGACCTTTTTCCAAGTGCCCCTGTGGTCATTACCTATGGTACCTTTCTTATTTCAAAAGTACATCATCATAAACCAAGAGAGTTATTAATGCTTTTACCTCACACACTGTGTGACACCTTGATATGGTATTAGGGTAACTTAACCAAGGGTAACTAATCCTTGGAGAAGCACACCAAGCCCATAGATCAAGGGTCAAAGCGCCACACACATGCCCAGACCCAGTCTAGGGCTTACAATGTCTTCATTCTCCAAGAGAATGGCTACTCAAAACTAAGCTGAGTCTACTAGTCCCAAACTGGTCTACATCGTGGTCCCGGACCAGATGTCTACTCAACACAAGGTTGAGTCTACCCAGGGTAGATCCGGGTCTATATCATGGTCCCAGACCAGATATCTACCATTCAACAGAATGGTCACTCAACACTGGTTTGAGTCTTCACCGTGGTCCTGGACCAGGTGGTCCCATGACCTCCCCTCCAACTGAAATCAATAACACTCCTGCTCCTGCTCCCTCCTTACTTGACGAACCATCAAAATACATCTACCATAAACCATCTGGTTTTTCTTTCTTTGTCTGAACTGGAATATCTTTTTGCACTTGTAAAACTCCTTCAACTTCATCACTTAATTGCAACATACAAGAACCAAGGTTCTCATCAATTGAATAAATTGGATGATTATTAGGGTGTTTACTGTCACTTACCAAGTATACCATTTGTACTTCTCTGTAAAGTCTTATGAATTCTCCTCCAAACACCGGAATTGTAGCGTATGAAAGGTCCATTTGCAGAGTTCCTCCCACCTCTTTGCCCAAGATCTAGACAATAGCATACCGAATTTAGGAGAAATATCTGCTACAACTATGTCCATCAATACACTCTTCATAGGTACTTGAGTCAAATTCACCACAAGATCTTTAATAACCCCAATACACTTCACTGCCCTAGAGTCGAACACATACAAATCATGATATGGTTTATTAGTAACACTCATCCCTAAAGCTTCCATGACTGCTTTTGGCATGAGGTTATGTGAAGCTCCTGAATCAAGAAGACAATTGTGTACTAATTGCTCATGTACTGAAAGAGTCACATAAAAAGGAGGAGGATATTTTGAATTATCATCAAGCTGATCAAAAGTTTTAGAATCCACAGTGATGGTAGGTTTTTCATCTTGCAAATTGATTTCATCAGATTGGATAGAATTCACTGCATTTTTAAAAGTTTTAAAAGCCGCTTCCTTGTAAGCTTTGTTTTTTATCAACTCTGTTAAAGGAACAAGGATCTTAACCTTATTAAGTTCATGCTCCAAATTAAACCCACCTACAGCTTTATTAACTTCCTCCAGACTTGCCACTTCATCTCTTTTCTCTTTTACAATTTGTTTCTGATTCAAAGGCATTTTTTGTTTGGGAGAAACAATTTTCACAATCTTCTTAGCCTGTGTTGCATGTTTTACCCCTGATCTAAGACAATATGATTTCTGTGAAATCTCCTGACAAATTTCAGGCATGGACATTTGATAATCATTTTCTTCATAATGATCCAACACTGTAGCATGATGATAATCAACTTTAGTCAAAAAATGAGAAGAAGAATCATCATCAAATTGACTAATATTATGTTCTTGTTCTTCCAAATCAGTTACTACCCTTCATCTATCTCATATGACTCATCATCTCTCACATGATTATTTTGAAATGGAGGTTGAATCCTCTGCTCTTCATTTTGTCTCCTCTCCCTCTGAATATCATTATTTCTTCTTTCTCTTAGCAAAAACCTAGGGACAAAAGGTCTTCTGAATTTGTTTTGATTTCTTTCTCCTTCAGGTATAGGCATGTTCTGATTTTTATTTCCCAACTCCAACCTATCAATCTTAATAGATAAATTTTTAATGATTTTATTCATTTCATCCATTTTACTGTCTAAAGTTCTCCCTGTAGAATTGGATGAAGTAATTTCCTTTTTACCTTTTTTATCTACAATTTGATACTCTGTTTCCTCTTTGAGTTTGTTTGAAGCCAAGATATTAGACTCCACTTCATTAGAGGAAATTTGAGGTCTAAAATGGGACTCCTAAGGAAAATAATAAAATAATAGTTATTAATTTTGGAGGAAGAATGAAAAAAACTACTTTTTGTTTTCGTATTTTCGACATATCTCCCTATGTTTTTACTCAAATTCTGAGCGGGAGAGCTCGTTGGATGTGGTATTTAATTCCACATCCAACGAGTACCCACACTGCGTACTTTTGATGGACCTCGCTACCCCAAAAACAAGAAATACCTGTACTTTTGATGGACCTCGCTACCCGGTATTTCTTGTTTTTGGGGTAGCGAGGTCCATCAAAAGTACGCAGTGTGGGTACTCGTTGGATGTGGAATTAAATACCACATCCAACGAGCTCTCCCGTATTAAATACCAAAGTATGGTATTTCTCAGGTATTTCTTGTTTTTGGGGTAGCGAGGTCCATCAAAAGTATGCAGTGTGGGTACTCGTTGGATGTGGAATTAAATACCACATCCAACGAGCTCTCCCGCTCAGAATTTGAGTAAAAACACAGAGAAATATGTCGAAAATACGAACAAAAAGAGTAGTTTTCTTTTATGACAAATATGTCAATTCAACCATTATGGTTGACTCATTTTATTGAAATTCTATTGGTTCTTGAATTCCAACTCACAAAATTTATTGTTGGCGCGTTTTCTTATAAGGCCCATTTTAGACCCCAAATTTCCTCTAATTCCAATGCTACATCTTGCATATTTAGAAGTGACACAGAGTTTCTTTCTCTCAACAACAAAGAAAACCCATGATCAAAAGAGTTTGCATAAGTTAACTTTACTGATGTCTCAGAGGGTTTTATTTCAGCTGGTATTCTACTGGACATTTTATTGAACCTTTTAGAAAAATCTCCCACAACTTCATCTTTCTTTCTTTTCAATGATCCAAACTCTGTAATGTAGTATAAATGATCTTTAGTATCTCCCCATTGTCTCATGAACACCTCTTCTAAAGCATCTATACCATCTATAGAGTTTGGTGGTAACTCTCTAAACCATTTTCTTGCTTCACCATCTAAACTTTGAACAAAAAACTCTCATCCAAACATCTTCATTTTCAAAATTCTGATTGTCTACATAACTCAAGTATGTATTCCAATGCTCTTCTGCTGTAACATCTCCTTAACCATTAAATATCAGAAGATATTTTTGGTAAGATCCTCCTGGGAGAGCATTGAGAGGTTGGGGCAAAACTAGCGGGGCATATCTTGCTGCTACCATAGCAGCCATCCTATTTTGAGGTTGAGCCATTCTAGGGCTGGAAATATTCGAACTTGAATTAGATTGGTTGGTGCTTGAATGTTGTGATGAAGGAGGAAAATTTCTAGGATTTGGCTGATTCACTGGGATGTTCTTTACAAAAGGTATGTGGGTTGAAGGCAAAGAAGAAGCTCCTGTCTGCAATGCTTCAAGTTTAACCTCCTCAAATAACAAAGGATTTGTGAAGACTTGGAAATTGTCTATTTGAGAAGGGGTAAATAGCAGATCTAATTCTTCTTTTCCTTTCTCAGAATGTGGATCAAAAGAAGGAACAAGAAAAAATGAAGATTCAGGAATCTCCAAGGCTGAAGGATGTTTAAATTTTTCTAATGAGGCAAAACTTAACCTTCGCCTAACTTCTTTTAATATATGTTCAGGATCTGAGACTCCTGGATTTAAAGGTGATGAGGGATTTTCTCGAGTTCCTATCCTTTTTGAAGCCACTGTAACTTTCTGTAGGTGACTGATGTAGTCTATAACAGGTCTCACTGATCTTGTTCACCCTCCAAAATCAGATACATAAAGATGTCGAATACCCAGGGAAGATGTGCTTTCATTTCTTCGTCCCCGACAACGGCACCAAAAGATGTTATCCCTAAAGTTGAACCTAGCCTACTGGGGTTCAAGCTCAGAGAAATCTTAAAGATAATTCAATATAATGAAATTAAATCAAAACAGAGCTGGTATGTAATCAAAGGTACTGGGAAATCAAATAACCATCACAGAACTACATGACATAAAGTAAGATACAAAATTCAATAACAGAAGGGATTACGAGTATGAATTTACGAAATGAACTTGGTTCTGTCACTAAATATTAAATGGTAACTGCACTTTATCATAAGAATCTTGCAATGGATTTTAAAATGACCATACACAGGATAAAATCATAATAAAAATACAATTCATAAAGGAAAACAAAATAAGCTCATGATCATAATCATATCAAAGTAAGTTCTGTATTAAAGATGCAAAGAGTATTTATGTCTTACAGTTCATATTCAAAACTGGATTCCCATCTATGATTGCCACCCTCTACCACATCTAACTGCTGGCTATTATATACAAAAACTTCTAAGTTTTTGAAACAATCATCAGATCCTATTTTCATGTATCGAACTCTTCAAAAATAGAAAAGTCTCAGATCTTCAAAATCGGACTTAATACAGGTGTAATAAAAATAGAATAACAATGGACATGTGTCAAACTCTAATTTCTTTCAAAACTAACTATCATCCTAAGTCTTTATCATCTAAAGACTCTTAGAAGAATCTGCTAAAACAGTCAGATCACTTAAAACCTTGGATCTCTTCTGCAACCTGGCATATTCAGCATCCTTATTTTCCATTTGATTATGCGCTTCTTTGCTCTAGGTCTTCATGTGCTCGTATTGCTTCTGGATAGCTCTCTTCTCCTTCAAAATATCTTTGGATATTGAAAGCAGCTTTTGGTAATCGGTTTCTTTTTCCTCCAAGTCTTCCTGTAACCTTTTATTTGCAATCATCAGTTTTTCATTGATATTTTGCAAAAACTTGGTCTGTTCCTTCTATGTCTGTAAAGACTTTTTAACCTGATTTAACTCTGGAACTATCTCAACCTCCTTTTCACCCATAAGAACTTCATCTTCCTGTATAGATTTCGAGACTAAACAGTTTTCAGAATATACTTGTTTATTCGTGCAAAACATTTCAGGTATACATCCTAAAATACCCTGAAGATCAATGAAATTTTCATTATCTAGACAATACTGCTCCTTGGATACATGTATATTTTCCTCACTGAAGGAATCATTTACAATCACAAGCTCTCCATAATCTTTATTTCTGCCTCTAGAATTATGTACTAGTTCCATTTCTGCCTCCATCCTGCTTCTTAGCCTAGTCCTGGGCTTTAAACTAATGCCTTCTGGATTTAAAACCTGAATTCGTTCTTCTTTCTTTGAATTTGTATTTTTTATAACCATGCTTAATGTATCAGGGTTTTTATGATCTTCTTTTAACTGCTTACTTGATGTTTCATCTGTAGCTGAATTTTCTAAAAACAAATTATTCATTTGCTTTGGCTCTTCTATGAAATCCTTACCCTCCTCAGCAATGTGTTCAGTCTGTTCTTCATGCTTTTCCATTTGCTGATTCAAATCCTCTGCTGCCTTCTTTCCTTTTTCTTTGACCTTCTCTTCAAACCCTAATTCAGACAAAAAACTCTCCCAACTGCGTCCTTCTTTACTCAATTGTGAAATCAACAGCAACTTGATCAAACCCTGGTGATATATAGAACGAGCAGTGTCTTTTGGATGGGTTTGAACCCATGTGACCATCTTTTGCAAGCTTTTTAATACATAAAATGGAAGATTAAGTTTTAAACTCCCATTAAGATGCATTAACAATCTCCAATGACACTTGAGGATTCTATCATAGCGACCTTCACAGGTGATGTAATTTTAAACCATTTCCAATGGAATTTGCCAATTGGGTTTAATTTTACTTACATGAATACCGTTTTTCTAGTTTCTTAAACCCTGGAAACAAGAACACGCCATAATTGCCCTAAAAATCTTGCTGCTTGAACCACTTCTCTCCTTGTGCTGGAACCCCTATTGCTTCTGCAATAGATTCTTCATTCACTGAAACCCTCAAATTCTTGAACTCAACCACTCCATTTCTGTAATTTTTAATGAAAGCCCGAGTCACCTATATATTATAACCCTGCAATTTCTCACAGAAGGGAAACCAACCAGCGTTTCTCATTAACTAAGCTGATCTCGGAAATTGCATTATCCACTGTGTATTATCTGGTTCAAGTCTACAGATCAAACCTCCTGGCCTCCTTTTCACCAAAGTATCTGCATCTTCCTCCATTACTACCTTCGGCATTCTGCAAATTTCACATAATACAAACCATGCAGACCTAGTGTAATTTGATAAAGCAGCATTAAACATGTTTAATGTAATATTAATCATGTCACTGTCAACATTGGTACCATATGTCCATCATGTTAAATAATGGCAAATGCCTTGAACTCATACAAAACACCTGTGAAAGCACAGAGCGTGCCACGATCAACAGGTTCATACATTATTTAGACATGCCTTCAAAGAATGATGATAATGCATTAAATCATAGTACCATCCTTGCCATGTGTACAATCTTCGCCATGTGTTCAATCTATCCATGTACTTTCATTCCATTATTAAGCTTTAAATCAATATCATGAATCAAACCAACTGGCAGTGCTGCAATGTTTTACTTCTAATATATGCTGCCAGCTTATATAACAAAGTTTATACTTAATTTTCATTAAATCCCTTGCTTTAATACAAACCCATAACTTTAAAAGATAAATGATTTGAGCTTACAAAAAGAAATCATAATAAAAATCATGACACACAAGGGTACAAGAAAAAGAATAAGGTAAAACTAGGTTTATGAACTCAAATAAATACCTTAAGCAAAAATAAAAAATATTAAACCCTAGGATAAAAATGAGAAACAACCATAGAGATAACAAGTCCCTTGAGGAGCTTTATGCTTCTAGGCTTCTTGTATTGTCTCTCGGTACCAAGCAGGTCTCCTTTTGGATGGAGGAACTTCAAGTAGTTCTTCTAGTGGACTTTCAATGTTCTCAGGAACATCTGGAATTTGATCATCAAATTCCTCTTCCTCCCTCTGAATTTCTGAATCTGGAAACTCAAGTGGGGCAACTGTACCTTCCGATGAAAGCTCTACTGATTTACGAAACACTGCTTCCTCATGGAAGATCACATCTCTGCTGACCTCAATGTGCCTCTGTCCAGGTATATATACTCGATAAGCCTTTGAGCAATCATTGTACCCAACAAAGATACCTTTCTTACCGGAGGGCTCTAGCTTAGCCCTCTTTTCTTTCGGCACATGAACATACACAGGAGTACTGAATATCCTCATGTGATCAACTGCAGGTTTCTTCTTGGTAAAGACTTCTTCAGGAGTCTTTTCACCCAAGATAGCATGTGGGATTCTGTTTTGAATGTATATTGCAATTCCGGTAGCTTCAGCCCATAAAGACAAAGGAAGATCTAGATCAGTGATCATCTAAGAAACCGGATTCGCTGTACCCCCCCTCCGTGTCCCGTGGGGAACGAATCGGACACGATTCGTGTCCGACACGAAGGGGATTCGACCTTCAGTCGAATCCGAAATCGGGACACGTTTTCACCATCGAATCGGACACGATTTTGGAGCGAATCGCGATTTTAGGACACGAACCCCCAAAAACAGGACACGTAACCCACGGAAATAGACA
>LPNX010581213.1:909109-943536 GCA_001517045.1 Pseudotsuga menziesii | reverse complement strand
TCCTACGTGTCCTGATTCCGGGGTCACCGTGCCCGTGTCGGACACCTCGAATCCCCGTGTCCTTCGTGTCCCGTGTCCCCGTGTCAGGTGACTTAGGTGATCATGGCTTTAGTAGCCTCATAGATCGTTCTATTCTTCCTTTCTGCAACCCCATTTTTCTGGGGGTTGTAAGGCACTGTCAGCTCTTTCTTGATTCCTGCTTCTCGACAAAAATCATCAAACTCATTAGATTCATACTCACCTCCGTTATCTGATCTCAAGATACGGATGTGCCTGCCAGTCTGATTTTCAATCAGTGTCTTGAACTCTTTGAACCTGTCAAAGGTTTCACTCTTGACCTTAAGGAAGTAAATCCAAGACTTCCGAGAGTAGTCATCAATAAACAAGACATAATATAAACACCCACTCAAGGAGGGTGAAGACATGGGCCCACAAATGTCAGAATGAATCAAATCCAAAATACCTTTAGATCTACTCTTGCTTCTGGGAAAGGATTTCTTAGTGTTCTTACCTAGAGTGCATCCTTTACAGATTCCTTCATGTTTTGTAGAAACTTCTGGCATACCTATGACCATCTTCTACAATCCTAGGAGAGCTATGTAATGAAGGTGTCTAAACCTTCTATGCCAAAGTTCACAAGGATCAACTGAGTGATGTATCAAAGCATGAGTGGAGACTTTGGAGGCCTTGCAAAAATCTCCCTCTCGAACCCCAATCTATACTACAAAGTCTATATCTGTGTCTTTTGCCCATAAAAAGACCTTCTTGTCCATAAATAGGACTATGTGGCCCTTGTCTTCTAAACTAGCAACAGATAAAAGATTCTTCTTTAAACCAGGCACATAAAGAATATCGTCAATATGAATAACCGTACCTGGGTCAAGTTGAAGTGAAGTTGAGCCAACTCCTTCAATCTTGTAAGTGGAGTCATCTCCAAGTTCTACCTTAGTGGTGAACTTCTTCTTTCTGTAACTGGTAAAGGTACCATGGTTACCTGTCATGTGCCTGGAGGCACCATTGTCCACCAACCAAGAAGTGGAACAAGTTGAGAAAGAACCAGTTAGAGCAGAAATCAAATAGTACTCTCTTCTAGGCCCATCAGTTTTATTAGCCTTGATTTTCTTCTTCTTCTTTGGTTCTTCATCTTCTACTTCCTCTGCTTCTGCAGCAGATGCCTGAAACCTTCTCTTGGGTTTCTTCTTGTTCTGCCTGCAGTCTCTAGCATAATGTCCAAATTTGTGACAAGTATAACATTCAATCTTAAACATGTCAAAAAACTTGCCCTGAGTTTCTTCCCTTTCTTTTGCTGAGGGAAAGGTTTCTTGAACCTTTTGGTGTTTGTTGCAAGTGCAAGGTTATCCTACTTGATTACCTTGTCAGTGTTCCTTGCTTCTTCTTGTATGCAATCATGCCAAAGGCTTTGAAAGGTTGGCTGATTTTATCGTCCACAGACGGATGCCATGAAGGTTTCCCAAGAGCTTGGGAGACCATCAACCACTGTTTGTACAAGATCATCATCATCAACAGTAACACCAATAGCAAAGAGTTGATCTCTTACCTGCTTGATCTTGGTGAAGAAGGAACCAACACTTTCATTTTTGTTCAGCTTCAAAGTTCGTAACCTCTTCTTCAAGACTCTCTTTTGACTGGGAGCCTTCTTTTCATGGAGGTTTACCAATGTATCATAGCATTCTTTAGCAGTCTTCAAGGATGCAATGTTAGGCATCAATTCTTCTTTGATAGAATCATAAATAACTCTTCTAGCCTTACCTTGCTTCCTCTTGTAGGCAAGCCTACCAGCATTTGTAGTTGCCTCTTCTGTGACATTAAGAACAATGTCATCCAAGTCATTATCATCAAGAATGGCTGTCAACTTGCCCTTCCAGGAATTGAAGTTTGCTAAACCAGAGAGCTTCTCTTCTAGTTTGAAACCAACGGTAGCCATCTCTGTCACTTATCCAAATCTTAGATTTGCAAATCTTATTCCAAGATCTAGTGAGAAACAACAGCAGTGTCCCTTTACTGTGTTCTCACATGCTAAGCTCTGATACCATGTTGAATTTTTAGCATTAGCATAAACTTTTAAAATTTGCAGATAAACATAAACAAATCAGCAGTGTAGTTAAAACACATTCATCACATCAGCACACATGGACACAATATTTTTCACTAGGGAAACCTTCAAAGGACAAAAACCCCAAAAGCATTAATAGCTCTTCTCGTAAATGAGATGACTCAGAAAATTCTTCAAAAAGTTCCTCAAATTCTAGATCTGGAATTTACCCACACAACTATAAAATTTATCAGTAAAATTAGACTGATAATTTTACCCACAATTTCCAGAATTACAAAAAATTCCCAAAATAGGGATTCTTCAAAAAAGTGAAGTTTTTCTCTCTCCTGCATAAAAACTATCAGACTGTCTGAAAGATAGCAGACTGCCCCAAAATACTAATCTGGCCGAAAATGTACTTTCCTGTCTGTTGCCCTACCTTCCTGATCTGCTGCCCGTTTCTCTCTCTTGCCCGCTGTCTTGTTTGGGCAGATCTCTGTTGCCCGTGGGTTGGCAACCTGCTAAGACCCTCACGGGTAGCAGCCCGTGGGCTAAAAGAAGGAGATCGATCCCAATATGGACTACCCCTAGAATAGAGGCAGCCCGAAAAAGAAAGAACAAAGCTGCCCCCAAAAATGGCTGCCCAAAAATCAGAGCTGCCCGGATCTGCATGAGGTGCCCGGATCTTGCTGAGGTTGCCCGAAGAGAAAGAAGAGGTTGTCCAGTTGCTCAAAAATGGAAAAAGTTGCCCACAAAAAATATCTCACCTGCCCAGAAAAATGAAGAAGGCTGCCCAAAAAATGGAATGCTGAAGATGGATGTGCAAAAATGTTGAAGATGGACTTTGCTGATAAAACCCTAGCTGAGGGTTTGAATATAAGATAGTCTTCCTCACCTGTGAGAGCAAAAGTGTGTGTATCAAATGAGAAGGCTTGATCTTCTTTTATAGCCTTTGTTCACCTGTAGGTGGAAAAGATTTGGAAAAATAAAAATAATAATATTTTTATTCTTTTCCTAATTTCACTTCCACTCTTACCAAAAAAGGTACTTTTATTTTTCCTTTGACTTTTACCCTAAGTCACCTAGTTCGAGTTCGTGTTCGAATTTGGCGACCTTGAAATTCGACAAAAAATCGGCACTTGAAATTTTGGTGATAAAAATCGACATAAAATTCGGCATTAAGTTCGAATGACAAAAGAATATGAAAATTCTCAATAAAATTCATTATACTCATTAAACTATGAGTATGAACATTAAACACGTCAACAATGAACATAATAGTCCTAGAATCATAGAAATAATGAACACATCAAAATTGAATGAAGTATGAACAAGATAATTATTAAATCATATAAATAAAAATATGGCAACATAAATTATTAAAACATATATTTTGAAAACATTAGAATTGAAATTTAAAAACATGTTCATATGACATAAAGTGATAAAACATAATATTAAAATGTCATCAATATTTATGCTACCAACTATTAATAGAGCTTAGTTTCTTTTTAGAACTTCTTGTATGACAAGCGTAGTATTAAGATTGATGTAACTGTTCTGTTCAGAATGGTTCCAAGTCATTGCTCTGTTCAAAATGGTTCCATTTGGTGGTTATTGTTACTTTTAATCCAGATTGTTCCTACAAGCTCCATACATTTGGAAATGTATTCTATGATGTAATTGCATGCTTTTTTTTTAATGAAAATAGTTTTATATTGATTTTTCAAAGGTGAAATCAAAATATACATCCGCCAGCGATTACGGCTCAAAAATAAAAGATAGAGTTTTCGTTGTACAGTCAGTAATTAACAGAGTCTTTTGAATATGAATATCCTCTAGGATTTCATAACACCCATCCCGTACACAATATAAATTTATCAGACAAAGACAATCAGAAAAAATTAAAACCTGCTCGGCACCAACAGTTGGACAATGGAGCTCTACACTTTGCCATCGGGCCTCAAGGGGACTCGAAGACTGGTCACTGAAGTGGAGTCTGCAGCGGCTACGAATCACGATCCATGGGCGTCGAGTGATGATGTTGAATGTTGAAACTTGAAACAATCGTCGTCGACAGCCTCGCCCATCCACAAACTTGAAACACTCGAGCTTTCACAACTCACAATTGGAGTTCATACGTAGTAGAGGAGTGCACACTAGCACTGAACAATGCGAATAGGCGCAGGTCCCGCAGCGGAGGTGGTCTTGGACAGAGGAAAAACGAAAAACGAATTTTTGCTGCTTTTTAAATAAATCCGCCGCATTTTATGGTGAATTTAGTTCGCCGAACAAATATAACCAAGTTCATGTTTCTAATTGGCGAATTTCAACGATTAAAATCGGCCATGGCAGAAAAACGACGATTTTCAAACTTGAAGGCGAAAATTTGCCGAACACGGTGACTTAGCTTTTACCAAAAGTCCTTATTTAATTTTATTTCCACCTGTGGTCCTTTTCCTGTGGTACAGAAGTCTTTATTTAAATTGACTTTTGACTTTGACCTTTTTCCAAGTGCCCCTATGGTCATTACCTATGATACCTTTTTTATTTCAAAAGTACTTCATCATAAACCAAGAGAGTTATTAATGCTTTTACCTTACACACTGTGTGACACCTAGATCTGGTACTAGGGTAACTTAACCAAGGGTAGCTAATCCTTGGAGAAGCACACCAAGCCCATAGATCAAAGGTCAAAGTGCCACACACATGCCCAGACCCAGTCTAGGGTTTATAGTGTCTTCATTCTTCAAGAGAATGGCTACTCATAACTAAGCCAAGTCTACCAGTCCCAGACTAGTCTACATCGTGGTCCTGGACCAAATGTCTACTCAACACAAGGTTGAGTCTACCCAGGGCAGATCTGGGTCTATATCATGGTCCCAGACCAGATATCTACCATTCAACAGAATGGTCACTCAACACTGGGTTGAGTCTTCACCATAAGCCCGGACCAGGTGGTCCCATTCTCCGAAGAGAAGGGCTCTCGATGCTGCTCAGAAAAATCAACATTTTTTAATAAAATGCATGTTCATACCCTCTTGGGGAAATTGTTAAAAATGTCCTAGCATTTAATTTTTTATAAAAGGCTCGGCTTCCTAGACTTGAGAATCAAGCCGACTAGCCCAGAGTGTTTTTTCCCTTGGTTATTATTGGTTGTTGAACAGATGACTAATAATTTCCGAGTTTTTCACTCACACCTCCCAAGCTGGGGTAGTCGTCTTGGTGTTTCGGCCTTATGAGGTTATTAGAGCCTTCGTGTCAGTGTTTTTCAACATGCTAGGCATTCGAATTGAGTCATATGGACATGTACTATATCCCCCTGGAGTTTCGTCTTATTGCGAGAAAAAATAATTTTTCCCCTTTTTTAAGCCATTTTTAATGGTTTAAATGGAAAAATTCAAAATGTAAAAAAAGTGTGATCTGGAGTCCGTTTTTGGCACTGGCTTAATTTGCTTTTGTATTTATGTTTTCAGTCATATCATGTTATGAATGCCATATCTCCTTTTATGTTGTCCAACTAAACTATATATTGCAATATATTGTTTTAGTGAATCACTTATAAAGTCCTAGCAACCATCTCATCCATAACTTAATAAAATCTAGAGCCTTAGCAACTCTTTCTTAGGGACTAACCCCTTAGCTCCGCTAGGAGTGGCCTAAACGGAGTCAAGATCAGGTGACAGCACCTGACTCAAGACTTGCCCCCAAGGACACACTAAGCAGCTTGAAGAATTTTGTTGCATTCCCCTCAGGTGTGTGTAAGGCGACAAAATTTTTTGGCGTCGTTGTCGGGGATAAATCTTTTTATTCCTAGGTTACGACTTTTGTTTCTTTTCTTCTTTGTTTTTGCTTTGTTTGATGAATGTTTAGAGTAGATCTTTATTTTTCATCTGGCGACTCCACTAACCCTTTTTCCTTTTATTTTACAAAGAAAAACAAAGAATAGAAATTTTTGTGAAAGATTTATGATGCATATTTTTCTTTTCACATGGCGACTCCATTGAAGGGATAAAACCTTGTTTCTCATACAGCTTGTTGAGTTGATTGTGTGTAGATGAGCCCATGCAAACAGTAAAATTCTTAAAGCTGTTTATTTGACAGCCCTACTCTTCCAGTACCAAATGCTCCCATGATCACTAATTCTCGATATGGATATTAAAGGGAGGGAAACTACATCACGAATTTCCTGTGCACATCCTCCGATTGATTTCTTTAAAATCTATGGCTTTCCAAATTGTATTGATGGCGAACAGACATATTGTCCCCTTCCAATCTTTCGAGGGCATGACAATAATCACTCAACTAGATTTTATGTTATGATTTTCCTTTCACAGATGAGTGATTTCAACATACGTCATGACGATCATATGATGTTGATGTTTGCCCATTCTCTGCAAGGGATTGTATCATGTTGGTTTTATGAGGGTCTTCCTAAGAAATCTATTACTTCCCTTGCAAATTTCTTTGAAATATTTTTGAGGGAGTGGCATTATGATGGAAATGATATTGAATCATTCAATGCTAAATCATTCATTAAGACCAATTTGAAATACTTCTTTCCTTGGAAAGAATTTCATATGGAAAATCCTGAGCTAACTAGTATCAACATGGAAAACAACACTAAATTTTCAGAAATCCATGACCCCATTGAGTTTGTGCATGAAGGGCCATTCATTGAAGATATTGTTGAAGACCCTCATGTCACATCAACAGAGAATATTGAAGATTGGGGACCCTCATGATTATTTTAGTGATGAGGATCGCATTGGTGCCACAGATCTACCTCAAGAAGAAACCATTTCAGATGCATATAGTGAAACATATGATGAAATCTATAATGAACATAATGATGATAGTTTGGAAGGTTTACTACCTTGTGACCTTTTTTCTAAAGAAGATTATTATGATCATGAGGAGGGATATAGCCAGGGATGTGATGCCAGCAAGGAAGACTCTCTCATATCTGACATAGATGGCGGTGATGACTATTCAAATTTTATACATAATCCAACTTGTGAAAATATTATTGAGAATCCCGTTTATGCTATGTCCAGCAAGGAGAGTGTCTATTCAGAAATTTGTGGAAGTCCAATCTACGATACGTCCATAGAGGGAAGCGTGGATCTGGAGACTTGGGAAAGATGTGGTATGGAAGAAGAGCATTCAAACCTTTTATATGATCATTCAGAGTCATATCATGCAAAGCCGAACAAATGTATCAATAATGAAGAGCTGGAGAAGCAGTGTAGTGAAGAGTTAGATTGATGCAACTAACAGAAGATTTTTTTCAGCCATCGTCTTCACATACAGATGTTCCTTACGATTTGGAGCCGTTTGGGGCTTACACACAGAGTTATCAGTAGATAAGCCCGTTTGATGAGTATGATGATCTGCCTCATCATACAGATTTGTACATCAGTTCTATCCAATCTTGGATAGAGGAATCCTGCAAGAGGACTCGCCAGTTTGGGAAGCAGGTCGATGACCTTCTCCATGGTTATAATCTCTCGTCCATCCCTCCCATCTAGGAGTTTCATGCAAGTTTGCATTTTCTGAAAAATGTCTCCTTACTTTGGTTGGTAACCAAACATAAGGCAAAAAATATTAAAGTTGATAAAATGCTTAAATGGTTATATTGGATATTTGATTTTACTTAAAAGTTTATTTTGTCATGGTTGGAGTAGGAAAAATAAGATCCTTAAAGTGAACGTTTACTTTTCGCATTTTCCTTTCATACTTAGGAATAAATAAATTTTGGTTCTATCATTATTTTAAATAAAGCAAATTTTGGATCAGTGGCTCTTTTTCATAAAACTTGTGCTACTGAGGTTTCCTTGTCAAGTTGCAATGTTTATACAGGATATAGAAACCAGAGATTCAAGTGTTCTTGTAAACTCTCCTTGCCTAAAAGACTAGATCGAGCACGCGTCCCGCAGTTGGAGCCAGATGTTATCTTAGTGGATTACCAGTGAGCCGTCGAAGTCATGAACAAGCCACTTGTTCATTATCAGTGGCCAGAAGGTTTCGCGGTTTGTCAAGGCCTTTTTTGGGGCCTCTTTTTTAATAAAATGCATGTTCATACCCCCTTGGGGGAATTGTAAAAAATGTCCGAGCATTTATTTTTTTATAAAAGGCTCGGCTTCCCGGACTTAAGTATCAAGCCGACTAGCCCAGAGTGCTTTTTACCTTCGTTATTATTGGTTGTTGAACAAACGACTAATAATTTCTGAGTTTTTCACTCACACCTCCAAAGCTGGGGTAGTCGTCTTGGTGTTTCGACCTTAGGAGGTTATTAGAGCCTTCATGTCAGTGTTTCTCAACATGCTAGGCATTTGAATTGAGTCGTATGGACATGTACTAGGTCCCCCTAGAGTTTCGTTTGATTCCACGAAAAAATAATTTTTTCCATTTTTTAAGCCATTTTTAATGGTTTAAATGAAAAAATTCAAAATGTAAAAAAAGTGTGATCCAGGATCCGTTTTTGGCACTTGTTTAATTTGCTTCTGTATTTCTGTTTTCAGTCATATCATGTTATGAATGCCATATCTCCTTTTATGCTGTCGAACTAAACTATAAATTGCAGTCTCTAGTTTCAGTGAATCACTTATAAAGTCCTAACAACCATCTCATCCATAACTTAATAAAATATAGAGCCTTAGCAACTCTTTCTTAGGGACTACCCCCCTTGGCTCTGTAAGGAGTGGCCTTAACAAGGAATCAGGATCAAGTGACAGCACCTCACTCGAGACTTGCTCCCAAGGACACACCAAGCAACTTGAAGATTTATGTTGCGTTCCCCCTCGTGTGTGTGTAAGGCGACAAGACAGTGTGCGCAACTTTTATTACTTTTTGCTTTTAACAATCAACAACTTATTCAATAATATGCATTATCACATTATCATTATATCAACATCAACATTATTATCATCATTATATCATCGTCACATAAGAAGCATAGCATGAAACATAGAACACATGATTTTACGTGGAAACCCAAGTCCTGGGGGGGAAACCACAGAAGCCTTTCTAAAATAGTTTTCCAGAAATAACTCGAAGGAGGCAACAACCCCCTTATTACAAAGACTTCAATTTTCCAGCTGCAACTGAAAGGAGGCTACAACCCCCTGATTTATAGGCTACAACCTGAAGGAAGCTACAACTCCCTAGTTCTTCGGCTACCACCGAAAGGAGACTACAACCTCCTCTCCTTGCCCTGTCCTGCCACCGTGATAAGAAGATAGACACTGAACTACTGAACCACAATTGCACTGATCCTGCGGACTTGCTAATCAACACCTGTACTACACTACACAATCTGTACCAAACTACACAACCACTGCCACTACTAACCACTGTTGATCATATGATCACTACTCGTCAACTGATCACTGTCTATTGTATCACGCTGCTCATCAAATGATCATTGTCTACTGTATCACACTGCTCATCATCTGATCATTATTCATCAACTCATCACTTGGTGTTGTATCACGCTGCTCATTAACTAATCACTGTATGATGTACCACATTGCTCATCATCTGATCACTATTCATCAACTCATCACTGTACCACATTGCTCATCATCTGATCACTATTCATCAACTCATCACTGCACCACACCTGAACCAATAACCTATCTAATCACGCTATACCAATCAATTATCCGACTCAGTCAATCTGAGTCTACACACCAAACGCAGTCCACCTGAGTCTAACCAGTTGCTCATACAACTCAGCCAATCTGAGTCAGACCATCTGTACATAAGAGAACTTGTTCCAATCCTGCTCAACTGAACTTGACTAATGTTGAAGGAGCTGCCAACTGTGAAGAGTTGTTTGAAGACTCTTCTACTGTACTGTTGCTCAACGAAAAACACAGCCTAAATGCCAGCGAAGAGACAATTCCAGCCACAACACACCCAAAAAAAATGGTCTATGACAAGATGAAAAAATCGGGACTGTTCAAGAGGCAAGAAGACAGCAACAAAGTTAGCCTTAACTCTCCAAAACCTTGCAAAAGATAGACTGTAAAATGACTGTGAAAATTCGGGTCTCTACTGCCTACGAATTTTTTCTCTGACCTGCAAATTACCTCAGTACCCTCCAAAAATCGGAGCAACTTTTCCAATTTCTGTTTTTAAGAATTAGGGTGTTTATGGCTTATTTATATAGAATTTGATCCCAAAAAAAAAAAAATTGTGGAGCCGACTTGCAAAACTTATATAAATTTTTAATTATATATATCTGTTGTTTATCTTAATGATCAGGCCAACTTGATGGAGAAGATAGTTTACATTTTATTAATTAAAACATGGTTTTAATTCAATATTTAATTAGGGGTGACCTTCAAAAGGAGGTCTAGTGTGGTCAAGGGTAAGATTTTTATAAGTATTAAATTATTTTTACTTTGTTTTAATATTTATATCATTACTAATTAGTTATTATTTTAATTATGACCTTATCCATGCATGTGTGGGTGCCCATACTTTAAGATAGGGCTAAATGACACTTCATTAAAATATTTAACCACAACGTTGGAGGATAGAAGGGTAAACAATGTTTTAACACGTTTTAACACATAGGCGTCAACATGAGGGCTTCAAGAGTTAGTGTGAAGGTGCAATGGGCATCATTATATAATATTAGGTGTTATTAGTGTCTTAAGGGCATGGCATAGGGCTAACACTGCCGCAGATGTAGTGGCTAGGGCCGCATTCGACAAGAGGGATATAAAGACGAAAAAAATATTTCTTAATGCAATAAAAGATCATGTGATTCCTCACATTTCAGGTAAAGATCATGCCCATCAGATGTGGCGATGATACAGTGGTGAGAGCAGTTGGGCATGGCACAGTCTGCTTTGACAGGGAGTCCATGCAACCCATGATACTGAGGGATGTCTTGTGTGTCCCTTGGCTGAAGAAGAACAATGTGTCAATTTCCATGATCGAGGACAGAGACCTTGGGGTCCCAAAGCAAAGGGTCCATCAGCTTCATACGTGATTGGAGTCAGATGCGGGAAACTGTACAAGCTTCTCTTCCAGCCACATCATGCACTATCACACACTTGGAGAAATAGTTAGTTGTGTGAGTTATGGCACGAAAGGATGGCTCATCTTCATCATTCAACTTTGAGGATGCTAAGAGACATGACCAAAGGTTTGTCCGATTTCAGCATAGACCAAAGTGGTGTATGTAGAGGGTGTGCTTTGGGAAAGTACACCAAGACTGCTTTTTCGAGCAGAGACGGCAGATCAAAGGGAGTGCTTGAGTTGATTCATTCAGATTTATGTGGTCCCATGTCTTTTGACTCGTTGACAGGTTTTGAGTATTACATTACTTTCATCGATGACTTTTCCAAGAAGACCTGGATCTATTTCCTTAGAAGCAAGAAATAAAAGGAACTCTTGCTTCAGTTCCAAGAGTTCAAAGCTCTTGTGGAGAACCAGACATGAAAGAAGATCAAGGTACTTCGATCAGATAATGAGGGTGAGTATACTTCCCATGCATTCGATGAGTTTTGAAGACAGGAGGGGATCAAGAGACAGTTGACTATTTCTTACACTCCACAGCAGAATGGAGTGGCTGAAAGGAAGAATCGCTCGATAGTGGGTGCAACTAGAGCCATGTTGCATGACCAACGTCTTCCTCTTTTTCTATGGGCAGAGGCCTGTAGTACAGTTGTTTATATGCAGAACAGGAGTCTGCACCGTTCCTTGGGGTGCAAAACTCCTGAGGAGATGTTCATCGAAAAGATGTCTGAGATTGGCCACTTCTGCATCTTTGAATGTCTTACACACTCACATGTCCCTTCTAAGAAGAGGACAAAGTTGGAGGCTACTGAAGGGGTATTTTTGTTGGATATGATGAAACTTCGAAGGCTTTCCGCATTTACCTTCCTGCACAGAGGAAAGTTGTGGTGAGGAGGGAGGTGAGATTTGAGGAGGAGCAAGCCATCAAGAGATCTCGTGATTCTGAGATAGAGGAGCAGCAAAGTATTCCACAGGTAACAGCATCACAAAGTTCAGCGAGTCAGGACACAGGGTCACAGGTTTCAGGAGTGACTGGGTCACATGTTACAGGATCATCAGTTTCAAGGACTCAGTCTACAGGGACAGGTTCACAGATCACAAGTTCACAGGTTATACCTTCAGATGATTCGGATACACATGTTACAGGATCAGGTTCACCAGGGACAGGATCTCAGACCGTTGGTACTTCTTCAGGGAGACATTTGTCTAATGAGGATGTAGAGGAGGGTCTGCGACAAGATGCTTCTTCCAAGAAGAGAAAGCCAAGTTGGCTTAGGGAACATGTAAAGGAAGTGAGGAGTCTGTGGGGCCACCTAGGAGGGAGGTCAAAGAGAGCAAGGCACCTAAGAGATTTTCCAGCTACATGGCACAAGTGACTAGCTTGCGTGAGTCAGAAACTACTACTTCTGAGGAGGCTTCCGTACACCAGGTTTGGAGAGATGCCACGATGGAAGAGTACAATTCCATCATGAAGAAAGGGGTGTCGGAAGTTGTTATGAGACCAGAGGGGAAGTCAGTTGTGACTTCCAAGTGGCTCTACAAAATCAAACATGCTGCAAATGGCAGAATCAAGAAGTACAAATCTCGATTTGTAGCGTGTGGGTTCTCACATATAGAGGGAGTTGATTATGATGAGATGTTTGCGCCGGTTTCCATATTTTCTTCAATCAAAGCAGTGATCTCCGTCGTGGCAGAGATGGATCGGAGGATCCATCAAATGGATGTGAAGACCGCTTTTCTCAACGGTCTTCTACAGGAGAAGGTTTATTTGGAGCAACCATAGGGCTTTGAGATTTATGAGAGATTCTCATGTTTGCAGGCTGAAAAAGGCCTTGTATGGTCTGAAGCAAGCCCCTCGAGCTTGGTACTCGAGGATTGATTCCTTACTCACCCTGCATTGGTTACATTTCCCAAGGCAACAGTTATTTTCATCAGTTGCTAGTACCTCAACCCCAAATCTTGTATCCACCACATAAGTTACCTTGGTTCCACTTTGGATCGAACTTAACACTTCCAAAACCCTAATCCAAAGCCTTGGCACACCTGGTACATCTCCCATAGATCTAGGGTCTTCAATTACCTTACACCTTATGTACCTCAAGTCTACTTGATCTGATCTGGTGTCTAGGTCTAATCTCTCCTATCGGGAGTAGATCTGGGTCTCCCCCTTTGTTGTCTCGGACTTAGATAACATAAAGTGAAGGCTGCCTTGATTGACGTGACAAGCATCCATTTGGGAGTCTAGGCAGTCTTGGTTCCACCTCCTTAGTTGCTTACCCCTCTACCATCCATCCTGGATCCACCGTACATAGGCAACTACAACGTTGGTGATAACATACCGATGATGCCTCCCTGGCTAAGAGGGACTGTTGGTGAAAGTAGCTATGTGAGGCATCCTCACGCAAGTCGACCCAATAAATAGATATAATAAAATGTATTTTATTATCACATAAGACAATTCGGCCCCAGTTAAGCAATCAAGTCGACCCAATTAGAAAACAACACCATTAAGTATAAATAGAAGGGCGCCTCCCTCATTTCAACACACAACAACAAGACAAGTTCGCTCTAGTAAGAAAGAGTTCACTACTGTAGCTAGGAGACATGTTTTCTAGGGTTCTCCACTTTGGAGAAGTTTCTCTTATGTTTTCGTAGGGTTTGTACTACTATTATCTGGATGTACATCGATCTCTACTGGAAGATGTAAGTTCGAGGGAAGACAAGTAGTTTTTGTCTATGGCTGGGAGGTGATAGATCATCGTCGTGGTTAAACGAGCTCCACAATCATTTTTGTTTCTATGCTTTGTCATTCTTTTAGTCATCCTACAAAATTTAACAAAATGGGATAAGGAGTTGGAGACAAAAATAGACCGCTTAGAGAAGATATTGGATGGGAAGTTTACACATTTGATAGTTAGTGGCATACAAGCAAAAGACCATAGGTATGCACAGCATAGTGAGCCACACTAGGAAGTAACTTCTCACTCGAGACTATCTAGCCACCAGCAAACCCTTTTGGGTCCTTGTAGCAATAACCCACCCTTCATGGATAATAACACTTGGAACCGTTTTCCTAAAGTAGACCTGAACAAGTTTGATAGTACTAACCCATCAAGATGGGTCACTCCAATGGAACATCACTTCACCCTTCATGATATTACTAATGACATGATGAAACTTAGGGTGGGGGTCTTGTATTTGGATCCAAAATGATAGCAATGGTGGGAGTGGCATAAAAAAGCCTATGGGCATTGCTACTCCTCAAATTGCACGAGGAATTATCCAAAGGGTAAAGATGTCGATGATCCAAATGAAGTTCAATGTATGGCCTGTCTAAAGCTAGTTATGTAAACTCTATCATCATATCAAGCGATCCATGGCTGTGTTATAATTCAATGATGTATTTGAGATGTATGTTGTATGTAAAGGACATGCTATAACATATACTCAGCTCCGCTATGACGATTGCACATCTAGAATGTATCTTGAGTTTTTTTCCTGAAGAAGGTTTACATCTTTTGATCTTAAATATTCCAAAGTTTTTTCACTTGAAAATCCTCCAAGCCAGGGACATTTCTTAAGTGCAACTCACCATATATTTGAGCACCTGAACCCTAAGAGTCAATTTAATGTATTACATCTTATGTGTATGGTCACTATGGAAACTTATATAATGTTAAGTTAGAGTCTAGAGTCTTAGGAGTCCCTCTTGCACATGGTTTACAATAATTTAAATGTGTTAGTGGTTAAAAACAAATCAAAAGGTTAAGATTGCATTTTTTCTAAGTCTTGTTACGCCTTAGAGTGTTTGAGTGTGCCTTCCAGATGTACCAGAGTGAAGGGTTTCTTTTTCTTTTGTAAAAAGTCAAGTTTTTGGGCTTATATTATATAGAGTGTTGATTTTGGGGCTAAATACCCCTGATTAGATCATGGCAAGTCCCCTTGGTTTCCACCTCAAGGAGGTGTTGGCCTTGTGGTTCTACTGACTACCCTTTGGGGGAGTGTCTGGTGTGCTTGAGGCAAATCATTGGGACACATGGCCACACTCGTATTTTGCTTTGAAGATGCGATTGTGCACGTAAGGGTTCTCATACCCGATTTAGCACACCTCATTTTTCCTACTTGGACCTGTTGTTTTGATACAAAACCCCTTCTCTTGGTCTCCAGACCCATGATATCATTCTTAAAGAAGAAGCCCACATTGTTAAAAAGGAGGGCATTGCAGGACAAGCATCTGTTGGGATTAGTTGGGGCATGACACCCTCCTTTTGGATCACCTTGCACTCGATGGATCCTAATTGCACATTTTTATTCTTATTTTATGTCATTGTATGGATTAGTGTAAATTTTCCTTTAAAGCACAACTAGGGCTAAAACAGTATATTTAAATTTAACTGAAACAACCACACATGAACTTCTTTACAATATGCAGCGGAATATAAAACTGAGAACCATTTACAACATCAATCACATCAATAGAAACAACACAATCTTTTTTGGGTAGAAACCCCCGGACAAAACCCAAGATGGGAAAACCGATGCAGCAATATGAGAGGATATTTTTATTAAGAAAATAAAGAGCTTTTACAATATCAGAAAATCGATTTATGCCCTAGATGGAAAAATCGAAACACCCAAAAATCACTGAGAAAAACCTGTGAGATGGCATGGTTCCCAAGGCAGCTTGCTACTATACGGCTGTATAGTGTTGTTGGTGTTCTTGTGTGGTGTACCTCCACCAAAGTCTCATGTCTCTTTCCTCTGCAATTTAGGGTTGTCTTCTTGAGTTAGTGCTCCTCCGTCTTCTTTCCCAAAATTCTCTCTCTCACACTTCTTCCTCCATCTCTGTCGGAATGCAACTTTGTCCTCTCCACCAATTGATCTCTCTTTCATAACTTTAGGTAAAGTGAAAACCCTAATTTCACTTTCACTTAAAACCAATAAACAATTGGATCACTTTAATTATTTTAGGAAAAATAATTAAATACGATGGGCTTCCTAATTTAAGTCTTCTTCATGCATGTAGGAAGACCTTCCTTGTTGCTGCTAGTTTAACACTCCCTCTCTACGAGGAAGGGATTCGATAGCAACCCCAACTTATCCCTGAACTTCACAAAACTTTGTCTGCAAAGTGCCTAGGTGAAAATGTTTGCCACCTGCTCATCTGTCTGTATGTACTCCAACCGAATGGTTCCTCTCTAAACACAATCTCTCAAGAAGTGGTACCTGATGTCTCTGTGTTTGCTACAATCATGGAACACTAAATTTTCAGATAGCCTGATGCCACTCTGATTGTCACAATGAACTACTGTTGCCTCTAGCTCACACTCGAACAACCCTGAAAGTAACTACCTCAGCCACATAACCTCACAAGCAGTCATGTTGGCTGCCATGTGCTCAGCCTCTGCCAAGCTCAATGCAACTGACTTCTGCTTCTTACTGAATCAAGAGACAACCCCTGACCCAATGCTGAAACAGCAACCTGAAGTACTCTCCGATCCTCTACACATCCTGCCCAGTCAGCATCTGTGAAACCTGCTAACTGTACACTCCCCCTGCGCTCATAAACCAATCCATACTCCATTGTACCTCTGATGTAGCGAAGTATGTGCTTTGCATCCTCCCAATGCACTCTCTGAGGGTCCACCATGAACTAACTCAAAGAGTTGACTGCAAAGCTAATGTCTGGTCAAGTGTTGAATAGATACATAAGTGATCCGATAAGCTGACGATACAAGGTAGGATTAAATCCTTCTAACCCTGATGCATCAATCTTCCTCCAGTTGGAAACTAGAGGTATGGCCATAGGCTTGCAGTCCTCCATCATGAATCTCTTCAAGATCTCTACTGCATACTTCCCCTGTCCAATGAAGAAGCTTCCATCTCTCTGCCAAACCTCCAAGCCCAAAAAGTAATGCAGCTACCCAAGGTCTTTCATTTCAAACTCAACTGCAAGGTTGGGCTTGCATTCTCCAATCAGTCGCTCATCTCATGTAAGAAAGAGATCGTCCACATATAAGACCAGTATGAGAGGCACCTCACCTGTCAAGAAGTACAGGTTGTGGTCAGCCTCACTCCGTTGAAATCCCATCTCCGATAGATAGTTGTCTATCCTTGAGTACCACGCTCGAGGTGCCTGCTTGAGACCATAAAGAGCTCTATGCAACCTGCATACATGTGTCTCCCTGTTCTCCACATCAAACCCCTCTAGCTGCTCAATATATACCTCCTCCTCTATCACTCCGTTGAGGAAGGCAATCTTGACGTCCATCTGATGGACTCGCTAACCCATCTCTGCTGCTAAGGAGATAATGGTCTGAATGGAAGAATACCTGGCAACTGGGGCAAAGGTCTCCTCATAGTCAATACCCTCCTTCTGTGAAAACCCCTTCGCCACAAAGCATGCCTTGTACTTCTCCACTCTTTCGTCTGCTGCATGCTTCACCTTGTAGATCCACTTGGATCCTACCACCTTCTTGCCTTCAGGTCTTGGCACAACCTCCCATCCCTGATTCTTCATGATTGAGTCATACTCCTCAACAATGGCCTCCAGCCACACCTCATGTTGTGCAGCCTCCTCGAAACTGGAAGGTTCAGAGTTAATCAACTCTGTCATCAGTTCCATATAACTAAGTCTCCTTGGTGGTACAATCCGTCTGAAAGATCTCTGTGGAAGATCAACCTGCCTGGAATCCTATACTGTGGACTTGAACCACTTAGGCCTTGGCCTAGTGTCTACCCCCAGCAGTTGTTGGATGTCCGACTACTGCTGCAACTCATCCTCCCATCAAAGATAGGAGGATCCTGTCCACCTAACTCTCTCTAACTACCAGAGCATGTGCCCTATGTCTGTACCTGTACCTATACATCTAGCTCCTCCAACTTGATCCCTATGTCTTGTGCTGGTTGTTGCTCTGCTAGTAAGTCCATAGATCTTCGCAAGGCCCTGTCCTCATCGAACTAAACATCCCTGCTCACAATGATCCTCGTGTGAGCAGGAATGTAAACCCAATATCCCTTCGAAGTCTCGCTATATCCAACAAGTAACCCCTTCTCTCCAAAATGGTCCAGCTTCTTCCTAGTGTCAGCATGAACATGACAATAGTAGACAGTACCGAATATGCGAATGTGACTCACATCTAGCCTCGTGCCTGTGAAGACCTCTTTTGGTGTCTTCCTCCCCAAAGCTATGTGGAGACACCTATTATGAATGTACACTGCAATCCTGTATGTCTCGTCCCAAAGGAATAGTGGCAATCCATTATCAAATAGCATGGCTTTGGCTGCTCCTCCCATAGTCCTGTTCTTTCGCTCCGCAACTCCATTTTGCTATGGGGCATGGGGCACAGTGTGCTCCTTCTTGATCCCCTCTGCCGAACAATACTCCATGAACTCATTGGAGGTGTACTCGCCCCCGTTGTTTGTCATCAGCACCCGAATCTTCTTTCCTATTTGTTTATCCACGAGAGTCTTGAACTCTCAGAACCTCTCAAAGACCTCTGACTTGGCCTTCAAGAAATAGATCCAGGTCTTCCTGGAATAGTCATCAATGAAGGTTACGCAGTAACTGTAACCACCGAAAGAATGGACACTCATAGGTTCACATACATCCGAATACACCAAGTCCAAGGGCTCCTTAGACTTGTGCTCACTCTGTGGGAAAGGGTTCCTGATGTTCTTCCCCAAAGCACAACCCTTGCAATGGTTATGCTTTTCCTCCTATACCTAAGGAACTCCAGTGACTTCCTGTCTCAAATGCTTCACTGCTCCATGGTGTAAGTGTGCCATCCTCCTATGCCACAACTCACCCTGATTGTTGTCGTTGCTGACTAGAGCCTTTGCAGACTCAAAATGTAGTCTATACACTTTCTCACTCCTAATGCCAATTACCCGATCCAAGCTCCGATCTGACTCCTTGGGCCTGACATACACTCAATGGTCTCAGAATTTCAACTAAAATCCCTTGTCCTCCAGAGTGGAGACTGATATGAGGTTCTTGGTCAACCCCGGAACATATAACACATCAGCAAAACTGAGGGGTTTGCCAGACTACCTCTGAAATGAAACAGTGCCAATTCCCTGCGCCTGATACCGCGCAACATCACCCAACTCAATGTGAATCCCTGTTCCACCCTCCTGCAAGTCTCTGAAGAATCTCTTATGTTCAGTCATGTGATTAGATGCTCCACTGTCGATGTACCATATACTGCACCCTGTGGTTCTTGCCATGCAAGCTATCAAGCAAAACTCCTCATCAAAGTTCCTGCTGAACTCATCCACCTTTGCAGATCCAACCATCTGAGTGTTATTCTTCTTCATCTTATCTGGGCACTGGCAGGCAAAGTGTCCCGGCTTGTGGTAGATAAAAAACTTTACTTTTGAAACGTCAAGGTTCTTCTTACCATCCTTCTTCCTCTTTTCCTTACCCTTGCTCTTCCCTGTAAGAGCTAGAGCCTCCTTATCCACAATCTATGGGGCACTGCTGGATGAGCCTGATCCTTGACCCATGCGAGCCTCCTCCTGCACAAAGTCATCCCATAGTCTCTGACAATCAGGGAGCGTCTCCGTAGCCACAACAACCTTGGCAAAGGTGTCCCATGGCTTAGAGAAGCCATTGAGGGCTATCCGAACTAGCTCCTCATCCATTGTCTTAGAGCCAACTGCTCCAAGATCATCCTGGTCTGTGTGAGCCTCGTGAGATAAGGCACCACTCCTTCTCCCTTGGCCATCTTGGTGTTGGGCATCCTCTCTTGCAGCACCATCTTCCGGTTCTCGTTCTTGCTTTGGTACAGACTCTCCAAAGTCGTCCACATCTCTGTTGCGGTCTTCTTACCAGAAAGGCGAGGAACTATATGGTCCTTCACTCAATCCATGATAATCAACATGGCTCTAGAATCAATCTTCTTCCAAGCTGCTAAATCTGTCGAATCTGTGGGTGTAACCTTTGTGGATTCAATGTGCTCCTCTGCATCACTGACATCCAGGATCCTTGTGATCCTTTCTTTCCATGTAGGAAAGTTCTGAGCACCCTGGAGTCTATCCTCAACTCTTAACTGCACGGCCATAGTGAAGTGTTACCTGTCAAACCCTAGATCTCCAAACTAAGTTTGTGTCTTCAATAGATCTGCCCCTGATCTATCATTGTTGCTGCAAATCTCGCAGCTTTAGCTCACCAGAGCTCTGATACCATGTAATTTTTCCTTTAAAGCAAAACTAGGGCTAAAATAGTAAATTTAAATTTAACTGAAATAACCACACAAGAAATTTACAATATACAGGGGAATATAAAACTGAGAACGATTTACAACATCAATCACATCAATAGAAACGACACAATCTTTTTTGGGTAGAAACCCCCGGACAAAACCCAAGATGGGAAAATCGATGTAGTATTATGAGAGGATATTTTTATTAAGAAAATAAAGAGCTTTTACAATATCAAAAAATCGATTTATGCCCTAGATGGCAAAATCGAAACACCCAAAAGTCACTGAGAAAAACCTGTGAGATGGCACGGTTCCCAAGGCAGCTTGCTACTATACGGCTGTACGGTGTTGCCGCAGTTGTTGTATGGTCACTGGTGTACCTCCGCCAAAGTCTCCTCTCTCTCTCCTCTACAATTTAGGGTTGTCTTCCTAAGTTAGTGCTCCTCCGTCTTCTTCCCCAAAATTCTCTCTCTCACACTTCTTCCTCTATCTCTGTCGGAATGCAACTGCTTCCTCTCCACCAATTGATCCCTCTTTTATAACTTTAGGTAAAGAGAAAACCCTAATTTCACTTTCACTTAAAGTCAATAAACAATTAGATCACTTTAATTATTTTAGGAAAAATAATTAAATACAATTGGCTTCCTAATTTAAGTCTTCTGCATGCAAGAACACATGCATGCAGGAAGACCTTCCTTGTTGCTGCTAATTTAACAATTAGTTCCCAGTTTATGGGTGCACTAACCTTAAATTTACAATTTGTCATTAACTTTGTAGGCCCAAATTTAGGTTGAGGATTGTCTCATATAAATCACACAACCTCGCCTCATTTGTAAATCATGGACAAGGGTACAAATATGAGATCTTTTCTTTTTCTCTTGGTTTATTCATATTGTAGCTATTGAGCTACTGCACACCTCTCTCTTGGATTTTTTTTTTTGTTTTAAGGATGTATGGAAGGATTTCTAGGGTTTTGATTGTCACATGCTATGTTGAAGCTAGAATGGTTATACTAACTCATGCTTAATAGGAACATAAGGAGCAACCTTGCTTTCTCTTTGGTAAATATTGGTAAGTTTTTTCCTAACCCTAGTTTAATGTTGTTCTTGAAGTGCTTTGCACTGATTTAGAGTTTCTTTACTAATATTTTGTCAGCTTGCTTGAGGGGACCATACTATAAAGGAGCTCTCCATTGTTTAATCAAGCCTTGGAATTCTCTATTTGCCCTAATTATGGTTTTGCTACCTTACCATTGAGGTTTCTAGCTTAGCCCTAGTTGCAAGTATTGAATTGCCATCTTAAGAGGGACATTAGCCTCGATCTCTCATAGCCTTAGGGGAGACCAGAATCTAATTTCCCTATCCTAACAAACTCTCCACCTCTTTTTTATCAAATTCTTACATGTTTTATTTTATGCAAAAAATACACAGAAATAGTATATTGCTGGAAAAACCCTAAAAACCTAAATAAATTTAAAAATCCAAAATATGTGATTTGGTATTTCTAGTCCACCCTAAAAATTCACCCAACGGTTTCATCCATAAACACCCTAGAGGGTGTCTTCTTTTGAGCAAGTGCATTGGGATACGTGAAATCATTGAAATTGGGTAATTGTTAGTTGTTCGGTATTTTTGGTCCACCTTAAAAATTTGCCCTACGGTTTTATCCATAAACACTAGAGAGCATCCTCTTTTGAGCAAATGCATTGGGATACATGAAATCATTGAAATTGGGTAATTGCTAGTTGTAACTTGTAAGGTATTTCTGGTTCACCCCCAAAGTGCACCCTAGTGCAGTTATCCGCTTTCCCTTGAGAGCGCACCTTTCTAAGGACTTGCCTAGGTAAGCATGGGATTGCCTTGAAAAGCCTCACATTTATTGAGTTTTGTGATAAAGTGAATAACACCATTATTGTATGATTATTGTGTCTTGTTTAATATTGTTTTGACTCCGATAAGGCATTGATCATAACTATGAAGGTTTTGTGGAAAATATTTCTGGTTTGTTGGTGGTTGCAGGTATCTTTCATTGATTAGGGTCTCCCCATGGGTTTTTTATTAACCCAAAATGTTGAGAGGTTAGACTCCAGTGACATTGGGTTTAACTCTCTCTCGAGCTTATCGTCACTAGAACTAGGTTTATGAAGCCTTGATTTGCAAAGGGGTGCTAGTTTGAGTGGTGACAAGTCTAACTTTGGGTTTAATTTTCTAATTGTCTATTAACTTTATAACTCAAAGTTGCCCCTTCTCGTGTGAGACTCTCAACATATTTTTATGCAGTCTCATGTATCCCTATGCAACCACCTAAGCAAGCCTTGTAGCCTAGTTCCCTCCTTGTTGTGTCTATCTTATTCCTTGGATCATCTTAGACACATTCCAAGCCTTACATTTCACAATGCCCTCCTCAACTCATGCAAAACGTCCCTCCCAAACTTACATTTGTGAGTTGAACCCTTCAGTTTCTCACACATGTAGCCTACTCCCTCCCTTCTAGCATTTGATTTTACCCTTAATTCACTTGTTGGACCCTTACATAGATGTTGAGGAGGTTGTTAGAAGTGTTTAAGCTGACTTTTGGTCCACACATACTAAAGAGCTAGAAGCTTCCTCTCTCAACTAATTTGTCTCCTCCTAACCAAATAATTTTCCTCTCTAAGGCTAGCGCTGCTCCTTTTTTACTTGTCTCAACCACTTAAAGTATTTTTAATATTGTTTTACCATGTCAAGAGGGTTTTAGTTAGGGCTTTGAATCTTCTAGAAAGAAAAAATAATTGTTTAATGAGAAGTTGTGTCTCTCATACTATATAAAGAGCATTCCTCTCTCATTCTTCTGGTTGGTCATTAGTGCTAAACAAGAGAACTATCTTTGTACAAGAGAGCATTTTTAATAAAATTTATTTGGCTTTGGAGGTTATATCATGGAGCTTCTTTTGGATGCATAGTATTATTTCTTTTTCTTGGTTCTTTGATTGGAAGTAATAATTTTGTTAAGCATTGTCACTTATTTCTCTTGGGCCATTAGAACTTAGAAGTGTTACCACTTACCGCACAAGTTAGCACCCTTCTGATAGGTCACAAGGGCCAATGCTAAGATTGACAACTTCTCAGGAGATACACCCACTATCACCACAATGCACTCTCCTTACGCTTTAGGCCAACTCCTAGAGGCCAAGAGGGAGACGCTAAATAGGTGAAATAGACATGCACAACAAGAATACCTCACCCTCTTGATTTATGGGGGCTGGTTGGGGCATAAACCAAATCTGGTAAGTCATTTCCAGATTTGTTTTACTCGTTTATCAGCTTCCCAAAAGGTGTGATTTCTATCCCACTTCATTAGGGGTACCTTCCTTGGTAAGTTGGCATTGTTCTAAGTGATTTCCATCCATCTTTGAGCGTATTTTTGGTGATTTAAAAACTTCTCTTACATTTTCTTTCATTCTATTGTCACCTAAAATAAAAGAAAAGAAAAATAGTTTTATTTGCAAATCGTATTCTGAGTTAGAGGCGGCCGATTCCTCTTTGGGGAAGTTTTCATGTCTTATTGGGCATCTTTCATGCCCTAGACGTCACCATTTGAGGCCATAGCGACCTGGTAAATTTTTGGTGCCATAAAACTGAACTTAAACCCTAAATCAAATCGCCGCTGTAAATTTATGACAAGTCAAAACCCTATGCATCACTGTTGAGAGCTTCACGAAAGGGTCTGAGCCACGATTTACCACGACTTCATCCCAAAATGAAATTGTTTCACAAAGTGTGAAGTCGCATAAAAGGTTTAAAGATCACTGGAATAGTCGGTGTTAGGCTCTGACGTTATTTTCTTCATCAAAACAATTTCGATATCTCCAAATAAAATTGAGATTGTGTTTCCAGTGATTGTCTTTGCCTTGGACGTTTCACTGAAACTAAACGATAAAGTTCGGGCTACGATTTTTCCATAAAGACGATCTCTCTTCCTTAAATAAATTTGCTATAGTGTTTAAAGATGATCGATTTGTCATCCATCCTTGACGTCTTGGATCTGAAGCACAAATCCGTCATAAACTAAGTCACAATAAGTCGTTCTGGGTTCATGATTTCCTTTCGTGGGTTTTCATTTTTGTTATCAACTTCAACGATTTTATTTGCTCTCTGAAAACGGTCTTTATCTTCTCCATATCAGTTCGATGAAGGGTTGTGAGAGTCGTCTTGACCATAAAACTTTTTGGCTGAGAGTTAAACGTTTTGATAAAGTCACGAGTTCATCTTTAAAGGAAAAAACGACTTTCTCCTTCTCAATTTTTTGCCTTGGGGGTTTAAAAGGTCGATTTAATGCTTAAAAAGCAAAATTGTGTTTTAAATCTCCAACATCTTGATTTATAGCGAATATGATCTGATTTACTATCTCATCACAAATTCAGTTTGTCTCTTTTAGATTAATACGCTCCAAAGGTTTGAGACCTAAATCGATTAGTCTTTGGTGGTTTCCTTGTTTTGGAATATTAAAGCTCATTATCTGCTTTTGACTCCATTTGCCCAATGAACAAGCACCAATCTTTTCTCTTTCTCCCTTAGAGTTTAAAACCATCTCTGCTCATGATATTTTGAATCTTGCTTCCGTGATTCAATCGAATCATCTTTTGAAGGTAGCAAGTCCATACTGGTTAGGGTTTTGAATGATTTACTTGCCCTAGCTATCTCCTATCCTGGATCTCAAAAAACTTAATATCATATCTGGATCTAGGGTGTTATCTACAGGTTATCTCACGTTCTATAGTATATCTAGATTTGATATCCTGTTGTCGGTCCTTCCCACAAGGTTAGACTAGGGTCTCCCCGTTATCCATTCAACAAGAATCCTACTTGACGTGACAGCCATCTCATCTTTGGGGATTAGGATCCTTGATTGCCACAGCTTTAGCGTCCCTCTCTGCTGTCCTTGATAGGATACCTATTTGGGGTAGCTACAAGTTGTGTCATAACAAGCACATGTGTATTTTTTATTTTAGCACCTGTGTTTTGCTTTTGTGCTCTCTCTCGAGCACACTAGACCTATCTCTTTCTAGTGTACTGGTGAGGAGGCTACTTCAGAATTCGGGTGAGATTTGGTTCTTCCGATAATCTCGACACCGCTTGGACTCAAATGTTTTAGAAAGACGGCCTTGTTTTTTGAGGCGCATTTCCAAATCCCAAAACTTCCCCAAAACATTTTGGCGCATTTCAAAATGTGTTTTTTCCCTATAAAGTTGTGTGGGAGGACATTTCCTGCAACTTCGGTGTAAAATGTATACAAAATGTGCCCAAAACTAGGGTATTTATAGTGTATACAAATAAAATCTTCAAACATATTTATGCTAAATATCATCCCAAGTGTTTCCTATAGGTGCGAACGAGGATCCAAGTGTTTCCTATAGGTGCGAGCGAGGATCCACTTATCCTTCATAAAGACGGTCAGCTTGTCTCTAGGATTAAGTCAGCATATTTCTTTAGAAAATTTTGGGCGTAACCATTTGCTACGCACAAACAGGTAAGCAGTTCTAGCTTTCAACTATATAGATCTAAAAGTGCAAATTTTAATAAAATAGCTTTCAAGTTTCAAGTATGTAGATCTAAAAGAGCAATTTTTTTTAAAACAAACTAAATTAAGAACTATGTTAGACCATACAAAAAGTAGACCTGTATTAATACAACAATTTGCCGATGCAAATATTGTTAATTATTATTAGTTAGAATTTTGTTTCTGAACTAGCTTCTTGTTATCACGAAGAGGCTAATGCACCCAGATTTAGCATTATAGGGGAACCATTCAATTCAGTCACCTTCTGCTTAGAGGCCACTAGTGGGGGTTATCTACAATGCCGATGTCACCTAGGACTTGCACCTGACCCCAACTATTGTTGTGTGTGTTGGTGCATGTCCACAAGCACAAGCATTTCACTTGGTAGGACTTGAATCCTGGTGGGGGTTACCCACTTTCACCGACACAATAAGCCATTGTTGAGTACTAGTTGCAATTTTTTAAACAAGTTCTCATATAAAATTTGGCTAGAAAAATTTCTCAGATGCCATGTTGAGGAGCAAGTAACCTAAAGACATAATTTGTTTTAAGGTTGGTAAGACCAACACTATTAGCATCACAAGAAAGAATGGCCATCAAGCTCTGTCAAAAGAAAATTGATGAGATTTAAAGGTATATTCGTCTTATCATCTTCCCGTGAAATCATCAAATTCTAAATAATTTTCTAGCACCACTAGAAGCTTGCACAATTTATCCGTTACAAGATTAAAGTTTGGCACAAATACAAACTCAAAAAAAGACATTATAGCACATAGGAGTGTGGTCTAACAGCAAGCAGCGAGGTGATCGGGCTTGTATTAATGTGGAGACCCAGGTTCAAAACCCTCTGTGAGTGTGGCTGTAAAGAAGTCCTTGTAAATATAAGAAGTATTATATGATTAAAAAAATGACAATCTAGAACAAAATTAAAAATAGTCTACGAAAGGAGCTTCTTCACATATAGGCAATTATTCATTTGGAAACTAGTTTACCTGCACCATAAGAGCAATTAAGCCAACGCATTTGCATATTAAAAGGTTATTTTTGATAAATTCCTTCAGTCGTTTAAATTGGCCAGTAGGGTCTTTAGGAATATCCTACAAAACAATTTTTTATCATCAATAGCATGAAAACAACCATATCTATTATGCAATAATTGAAAACATAGTTGATAGACTCAAAAATGACTGAGAATACATACTTACATCTTCCCAACTCTTGTCTAACAAAATATGGGCAATGAATCCTCCCTGAAGTGTAAGCAAGAACAAAAGAGAAAATATGTACTGAAGCGAATTAAGGACATTTAGTATGAATAACATCTTAAATCATGAAAGATCAAGTGGCACTTATTTCAAGATAGAAGAACAAGAGATTTGATGATAAATGAACAAATGTACAAAGGATGATCAAGAATGCCTTATTATCCAGCACGTATGAATAATTGAGAGCTGCTTAACAATTATGCAAAGGTATTTTTTTCAAGATATTTAAGTTTGTAGAGTCATGTTCTCACCCCTGAGAAGGTCATCAATCTGTAGACCATAGAATAGGGTATTTATCAGTAGAGGTCAAATAGAGCATAAGTGATCATCCTAGTCTAGGCATATCTAGTCATGAATTAGTCATAAAATGAGACTTGAACGGGTCATTATTTTCTTAAAACCAGAGCGAGGATCTGGATGATTTGCCTCTTATTGATGTCATTTGCAATCAAAAGAAACTTCTTTAGAAGTCTGTACTTTTTGCATATTAAATCTTATAGTATGGTACTGAATTTGTAATGCAAGAGGACATTCCCTAGCACACACAATAAATGATAACAGATATCATATAATAAATAATATGTTATTAACATATAATAATATAATGATGGCACCTTTAACCATGCAACAATAATATCTTGATGGTTGGATAACTATATAATAATAATAGTTAAATATAATATAATATAAATATATTAACGGTTGCATTTAACTACATTTTGATTTTACCCTCTTCTAACATGTATATTATTTGTCAAAAGATTCCCAGAATTTTCTTTTGCAAATCTGAACCAAACAGAAAGGAATATTAGAAAACTTATAACAACAAAGTTGTAGATTTCAGCAAGACCTTTCCAACAGTATAAGGCACACCCAAAACAGAGGTTAGGATCAAAAGTTATAGGCAAATGTCAAAAGATTCTTTTTTGTGTTAAAAAATTCCCTACGGCAGAAAAAGTCATGCACCGCAAAATTCGTATGGAATCTGAAAAATTGTATAATGGCAAAGTTGTAGTTCTTTTCAAGACCTTTCTACTGGTATAAAGTGTGTCCAAATCAAGTTAAGGATCAAAAGTTATGGTGAACATACTGAAAGATCCTTTTTTTCTTATTTAAGACACATATTGGACTTGGTAAATTCTTATTTTAATGCTAATAATATAATAATTTAGTAATATATAATATATATTGGAAGTACAAATTATGATTAATATATAATAATAATGGAAGTATCCTAAATAAATGAAATTATGTGTCATACAATAAATAATGGCAGTACAAATAATATAAATATTCTATATCTAGTATTTCAAAGATATTTATCATATCAAGACAATCTCACCAAGACCTTAACCAAGGAGAGGTGTATATATGATTAAATGTTGCCAAATAAAAACATGACTTATAAGCATCATTGACTTTTCTATGTCCACATCAACGATTATAGTCGACTTAGTTTTTTGAAATTCTATTGGTTATTGAATTTCCAACTCAACAAACACATTTTTTTCTTATTTGGCCCATTTTAGCCCCAAACTCCTCTAATGGGGTTTGGGTTGTAAGTTGTAACAACAGTAATGGGAATCCTTATTGGATGGAATGATGCAACACAATAGACCTTGAAAGGACACTGTTCACACTAACTTGTGTAGAAGCCTGCAGGAAGAGTGCCTCTACAAATCAATGATACAAAAAGCCAATTCCCAGCCAATCCAATATGTTACGATGAAATCCCATTCAACACGATCATAGGATTTAACAACAATCAATCTTTAGAAGGAGGGCTTCCTACCCAATCTCTCAAGCCCACTCAAGGCCTTACTAGGCAATGATAAGATTATCTAGAATTAATATGCCCTTAATGAAATTTGTCTTCTCCTTGCAAACAATCCTGGATGCCAACAATCAAATCCTCCTAGCAACGGATTTGGAGAGTATTGTATAGAAGACATTCAACAAGGTAATGGACACAACTCAACCATGAAATCCCTTTTAAAATCTTTAGGAATGAGTTTTATAATCCAAGCATTCACCGCCTCCCTTGGTAGATACCTATCACATCTTCAAATAAGAAAGTAACCTTGAATGGTGTCATACAGTAGTCTAATGCATAGAACATAATTAATAACCTATTGGACTTATGAACCATCTTAAGGATTATCATAAAATGTTCCCTAAACACATTGGTGTCCCTTATTTAGCAATCATATGTAGGAAGAAAGGGAAGAAAAATTGCTAGTTTAAGAACAAAACAAACAAGAATAGAACATGGTACCTTCCATTTAGTCAACCTCATATTATTAAAACAATATTACAATTACCTAAGGACAAGGATACAATAGCAAGATAGTTGCGATTTGTAGATTCAATAGCAATATGTCCAACGAATGTGATCAAACATAAAATCATGCCCATTGACAAAAATGTGTAAATAAACCTGCAAAAACAAAATCCTTCATTTGTCAGTCTTGGCAGCAATAACAAAGAACACCAACATGGTAAATTAAAAATTGATCTTGAAACACACTCTAAAATCATTAACATGGCAATCTTAAAATGAATGACAAGAGAGTTGAGGAAACCTTTATGTAATATACTAACATTATTTAAATTATTATTTATTAGGTTTAATTTATATAATTAGTTTAAATATGATAAGTCATGATCACTTAATAAAAGATCACAACTTATCACATATTGGTGTATTTATACACCCCATTTGTATTATTCTCATCATCACTTCAAAAATTCAATAAATAATATCAATTATACCAAACATGTAACTTGTAAGACTTTTCATCTTACAAGTGGTATCAAAACTCAAGGCTCTTACGCACTCCCATTTCTTCCTTGGGGAAGCATTCTTACTCTTTCATTCTCCATTTATTATTACAATAAAAGGAAAAGGAAAAAAAAGAATAAAAGGAAAGTAAAATAAAAAGACGAAAAAGCCGAGAAGAAAAACAACAAATGGTTTTAAATAAAACAACACGTGATTTTTTTTAAAACCAACACTTGATTTTATTCTAATGAAATAAAATTGTAAATTCAAGAATCATTTTGTGTAGAGCCATAACGCTTGGGAGAACACTAAATTAAGTGGGAGTAATATAATAAGAGAAATTTAAAAACATTTTACATGGAAGTAACATAAATAAGAAAATGATTTACAAAAGGATCCAAAAGTAAATTTTGACAAAAAAAGACTTAATAAAAACTATATATGTATAATAATATTATTATTAATCTTTAATAATAATAATAATAATAATTATTAGTTTCTTTTTTCTTTTATTTTAAATCTTTTCAAGTTCTCAAATCTTCAGAGATGGAGATGTCATCATCCCTAGATAAATTTTCCGAAGGAGTGGAGAAAGTAAACAAAATGTGGAAAAAATATGAAGAAGAATTTATAATTTTAAAGGAAGTGATAAAAAATCATTCAAAGCAAAAACGTGAAAAAGAAAGCGAAAATGAAAATAAACAAGAAACCAACCAAGAAGAAACTATTGACGAAGTTGGAATCAAGGATGAACTTGTAGCAAGATAAGACCCCAAAGAATTTATTGCTAAAACCGAGCCAATGATGAGAGAAAATGATGAAGAAGCAGTTACATTCTCCGAAGTCTCAAGCGAGGGAAAGCAGGCAACTGCTACAACACCTACGATAAAGGAAGTACGAAAATTAGATATTTTGACACCTTACATTCCCCCCCTCACAGAAGGTCTAGGGAATCAGACACAACAAAGGATAAAAACCTCTGCTTGAAATACAAGACGCAAAAAGCAATGCCTAGACATAAACATACACATATGCTAGAAATGAACTACCGTTCGAAATACAAGATGCAAAAAGCAATACCTAGCCATAAACATACATATATGCCAGAAATTTGTTGCAATTTCATTCAAGGAACATAAAAGAATCACATGAATGGTCCAGTCTACACAACTACAAAATCATTAAAAATGGCTAGCGAAATGCTAGAACAAGGACAAATCGAAAGCCATTACAGGGATCAAAACCAAAACCAAGGACATAATAAGGAAGAGAATAGTAATGACGAAGAAAAGAAAGATAAAAAATACATGCATGAAGACCAGAATGTGGAAGACCAAAATGAATCTGCAAAAGAGGTTGCTATGAATGATGATAACGGGAACGAACATACAATTCAACATATTAATGAACCTGAAGAAGTACTAATTGAGAATAACAATAACAAAAACAAAGAGATAGATGCGCTAGGCATGAAGGAAGATGATGTCAATAATGATTGTAAAGAGGATGAAAATATTCAACATCATAATGATGAATATAAAGATGATATCAGTAACAATTGTGAAACAGCAAAAAAGGTAGAGGAGTATCATCATGGAATTAAAGAAAGTGGAAATGTTCTTAATCACGATGACGAAAAAAATAAAAACCCAAAAGATTCTCCGACTCATGAATATTTAGATGCTTTGCGCAAGTTGTCGCAATTCAATGTGATCATGAATCGATAAAACTAAAGTATTCCAAGAAACAAATGGAGAAGATCACAAAGTTAACATTGTTTAAAGATCCATTGTTCTTTACCAACGAAGCCAAAGGTCAGTCGAAGAATGGTGACATACCAACACCCACAACAAATTCAAAGATCAACATCAATAACACTTATGAGTTTCTCAAAGGAAATTCTGTAGCGATGCAAGTTTTTCAAGAAGACATCAGATCGGAAACTCACAAAAATATAACCTATAATCATTATGTTTTTACCTGCATATGATACATCAATAACACTTATGAGTTTCTCAAAGGAAATTCTGTAGCGATGCAAGTTTTTCAGGAAGACATCAGATCGGAAACTCACAAAAATATAACCTATAATCATTATGTTTTTACCTGCATGATCATATGCAAGAAGAAATTTGAATGGAAATGTGACCAACTATTTCAAGAATTATTAAACTATGGTACCATTATTAGTGGCAAGAGTTCATTTTTCAACATCAATCACACCTATGTCTTTCTCAAGGGAAATTATGTCAAGCACAACAAACCTATTGAAGTTACAACTAATCAAGCATTTAAGAAGTTCAAATTGAGCATCCTTTACACAAGATTCGTGGTTGAATCTTTTCAAGGCCAGATGACTTGTAATATAACAAAAAGTATATTACTAACATTATTTAAATTATTATTTATTAGGTTTAATTTATATAATTAGTTTAAATATGATAAGTCATGATCACTTAATAAAATATCATGACTTATCACATATTGGTGTATTTATACACCCCATTTGTACCATTCTCATTATCATATCATAAATTCAATAAATAATATCAATTATACGAAATATGTAAGACTTTTCATCTTACACTTTCTTCCAAAATTGACATCCAAAATGTATGAAATGATTACTATAAAGTTGTTTCATCATTATATCATGTGAAAATATTTCTTTAAAGAGTTGTCAAGTGTAACAAAATGTTAATATTTAATAATCCCACAATCGCCTTGTGGGCATCGAAGAAGGTATTAGCAATGTAGCACTTTCTCCTCCCTCCCACCTAAGAAGGGTAACTTGAAGACAAAATATACATGCTAAGCAACAAGTGCTAAGGATCTCCCCATATCTCACTAGGCATCATGACCAACCTGGACAATTCTAAAACAAATGTAATAGATAGATAGATAGATAGATAGATACTCACTCCAAAATTGACATCCAAAAGTATGTAATGATTACTTTAAAATTGTTTCATCATTATATCATGTGAAAATATTGTTTCAAAGAGTCGTCAGATGTAACAAAATATTCAACAATCCCACAATATCCTTGTGGGCATCAAAGAAGGTATTAGCATTGTGGCACTTTCTCCTTCCACCCACGTAAGAAGGGTAACTTGACAACAAAATATACATGCTAAGTAGCAAGTGCTAAGGATCTCCCCACATCTCACTAGGCATCATGACCAGCCTGGACAATTCTAAAATAAATGTAATCTCTCTCTCTCTCTCTCTCTCTCTCTCTCTCTCTCTCTCTCTCTCTCTATATATATATATATATACACACACTCCTTAATGTGATAATAATGGGAACTATAAATATTAAATATATATATATACATTCCATAATGTGATAATAATGTGAACTAAATTGCAGCATAAGGTATCCCCACAGTTAATTAGCTAACTTGTAACCAGCAACATTCAAGTTTACTCTTTAAGATCATAAAACTTACTAAAGAACACAATCCATAATATGTGTATTCATGGGTAAGGAAAAAAAATGTCTATAGGGAGTAGAGTTCTCTATTTAATGCTAGCAAACATATTAATACCTTTCAACAATGGAAAGAACATAGTGCTATTAGTAAGGAGCATCAAACATACAAAGAAACAATTGGCAACCATGCAAAACATTCGCTAACATGTAAAACTAGTATGGACCTCTATTGCAGGAAACACTTTCCCCTCCTAGAATCCTTGCCTTGAAATACTTCAAGCATGGATACGTGTTCAAAACACAACTGAAATGCCATAAACGTTTTGCGCACCTATCTAGAAATGGAAATGCAACCCAAAATGTTGAGGCACTTTTCAAACTTGTAGCCATGCCTTTTTAGCAGCCCTAAAAATGAATTGAATCTAGTTATTGAAGATAAATTCAACATGATTTACATTCATAAATTGATGTTTATCGTTTTTGCATTGAATTGAAAAATTAAAAGACAAATCTATATAACCTACTTCCCCTTCATTTCCTATAAGAAAACCATGTTCTTTTTCATTTATCACACTTTCTTCGAGGGCCAGAGCTTTCATACTGTTATCCACTAAGTTGTACTTAGGGATTTCTAGTGAGCTGCCAAAGTCTTGAACAAGCCAATTGTTCATCATCAGAGCTCAGAAGTTTCGTGGTTACATCAGGACCAGTTGTGGTCCCATTTTTAAAAAGTTACATGTTCATACCCCACGGGGATTTTGTAATAAATGTGCTAGGATGGAAAACTTTTTGTAAATGACTTGGCTTCCTAGGAGTTTTTTTCCCTTGTTAATTATGCAATGTTGAACAAGCGATGTATAATTTTCAAGTTTTTCATCGCTCCTCCAAAGCTGGAATGGTCGTCTTGGTGGTTAAACCCCCGAGAGGTTATTAAAGTTCACATGTCGATGTATATAAGCATGCTAGACATTGTTTTGAGTCATTATGAACATGTACTAGGTCCCCCTAGGGTTTTTTTTAATTCCAAAGAAAAAAAATCAATGTTCCCCCAAGTTTTCGGGACGCGGGACCGTGGGAGCGGGGAAACACACGGTGGGGGCGTGTGGAGACT
>LPNX010581213.1:849241-909072 GCA_001517045.1 Pseudotsuga menziesii | reverse complement strand
AACTATTATCTTCACTTTTATAACTACATAACTTTATAAGGTGTACAAAGTTACTTTAATAATAAGATTAAGTAACCTTAGTTTATTCTTCCTATATCAAGTGTCGATCGTTGATATTGGTCATGACTGTTTAATAAACACCAGTGGATTCAATTTGAATTTTTTTATATCCAATGATAATTTTGATATCTATCACGGGTAATTTGTCCCTCAACAATTCGTTTATAGTGATTCCTCTTTTAATGGTGGCAGTCTCTCGATATACCCTACGCCATTTGTTGGTCAGTTTGTTGCACAGTTTGTTGGTCTTTTTTACCTTTGATTTATTGAACACGCCAGCAATTCTCTCCACGACAAAACTCTGCAGTAGGCGGCCCTTGATTTGGGGTTCCGATAAAATCTACAACAGTGGCTAATAATCATGTTGCAGTGAATGTATTAAACCGATAATTACTGTTAATCAATGGAATAATATTCAGTTGTATGACTGGTTCAAGGGCGGAAATTCTTCAATTTTGCAGCAGATTTCTTTCTTGTTACTGTGATTCCAGTATTCCTTACGATTTTTAACCCTGCGGCAACTGTCCTTTATAGTGTGATTTTTTTTTATCTTCCCATAACGCTGATCGTGGAGGGGCGTGTGGGAGCCCCCTGTCTTCGGGGAGGGGCGTGTGGGCGCCCCCCACAAGCAGGGCGACGTTCAGAGCTAGGAGGCACGCCCCCTCCTGCGTTTCCGAAAGTTTCGCTTTTTTGGGGGCGTGAGGAAACGTTTCTGGAGGAGCCCCCAAGCCCCCGGGGCGTGGGGAGCGAGGGGGGCGAGCCCCTGACCCTAGGGGGCGAGTTTCCGTGGAACAGTGAAAAAAATATTACCGCAAAATCAAGCCATTTTCAATGGTTTAAATGGAAAATTTCAAATTGTAATAAAAGTGTGGTTCGGAGTCCGTTTTTGGCGTGGAGATGCTCGTTTCCATACTTGGAGCATCCTCTTTACCTCGAAACCTACTTTTCCTATGCTCCAGGTGACTAAATTATCCTGTATGGCATTTTTCGTCTTAGAGTGCAACGAAATCACAAAAAAAATGCTAAAAAGCGACAAAATGACACTAAAAAAACAAAAGTAAAAAGTAAAAAATAATGACTTGGAAAGGGTGGTGAATTGTCTCATGTGGTAGGCGACTTAAACTTAGGAAGAAAGCATTGGTTTAAAGTAAAATTTGGAATGCATCAAATTTATCCAAGATAAGGAGTGCGCCCACCTTCATGAAATCAAACAACTTGGTTGATGTGGCAATCCATGAATGGTTGATGGAAGCTTTCTCTTGAAAGGTGATGACCTTGTCTCTCTTTTGAAAGCAAGTTGGACTAGTGACAAAACGCATTGGTTTAGGAGATAATTTGGGAGCGAATCACTCAAGTTTGGAGTTGTGTCACCCTTACAAACTCACGACTTGATTCACGTGCCACCACATGGGTGGGTTGGTATGATATAGGTGAGGGTGCATCTCTCTATTGGAGAGATGTGATATCCTCATGGGATCTAACTCCAACCAATCCCCCTTTTCACTCAATGAAACTCATGTGAACTCACCCCTCTCTAGTAGTTGTTTGGTGCCACCCCGGGGCTTGGTTACTCTATAAAAGCGAGGCTTTCTTCCTCATTCAAGGACGGAAGCAAGGAACCTCTGCTCACATGATTGTAATTGTTTATCTTTGTTATGAATAAAGTTGAGTCTTTGGAGGACAATCTGTTAGTGCAATACGTTCTATGGTGAATGCTTGTTCTGTAACCGAGGTGATATATGTTTAGCACTTTCTGTTGTTCATGCAATTTCAAATATCTAGCTTAGAAGTTTGTATTCCAATCCGGAGAATAGGCATTTGAGTTTCAAGTTGCTTATTTATGTGTAATCATATAAGATTCAAGAGTTATACATTGTAGTCGGTAATACTTGTATGCTTTTGGTTTTATGTGATTTACCATACTATTCTGATCTTTGCATGAAGGTTTCTTGTGTAGCTTTGCAAATCATCGAAAGTGGAGTAAGACTGGAGCTCAGTTGCATCTTGTCTTCTTCACTGCTTTCATTTTGGATCTAACTTGTTTAATCTACAAGAACCCTCCTCCTCAACCTTGTTCAAGTTTGAGCTTGAGCTCTTCTTTTTCCTTCTCAACAAAATACTCAACCTTAATCTCTTTCCTTATATTTTTTGCAAGTTAAAATATGATCTTTAGAGTTCATCATTCGTTATTTTTTACTTGCTTCAATTTAGATCTAAGAAAAGGCTGAAATTTTGCATCTAAAAGCTTAGATCTAGATCGCATTGTCTTTAGCACTTCAAGTTTAAATTCTTCAATATTTTTCCAAGTGTTAAAGGTTGTAAAGTTTTGTGCTTTAGCTAACATTTCTAACGATTTATAACTTTATTACTTGCTGGTTTTTAGCATGTCGAAGGAAAAAGAGAGGGAAGTGTTGTCGAAAATTCAAGTTTTTGGGCATTCGGACAACCCAAAGTTCATCCCTCTTCCCCCTCCTTCATTCCTCTTCTCCCCTGACACTTGTAAAACCCTTTTTGATCCATTTGTCAAGGATCGAAAAAGGGTATTCCTTATTTTTTATAGCATCGTAATAAATCATAATAATAATAAAAGCAAGTGGGATTACAGCGCCCACAACCCCCTTCCCCCATTTGAGGGAAGCCTATATCTGCCTCATTTGCTTTACTTGCTTTAGAGTAGAGTTTATTTCTTGCAAAATAAAAGTAGATCAATCAATATCATTGATTTAATTTCCTTTTATTTTTGCAAAACTGAATACTAACCTAGCCTTGCTTTCCCAAGTACGGCCTTCAAGCCTGAAAGAGACTCTTGGTTGTAGTAATTAGAACATTTGTCTTTCCTTTTGTGTTTTATTTTATGTTTTGAAACTAACATCCTTGCTCTCCCGAGTACAGTCTTAAGACCTGGAAAGAGATTCTTGGATTTAATAATCAAGACAATTATTGCATTAAAATCTTTTAAAATTGATCAAGGCTCCATTGTTTATGCTCTGCACCTCTACGGTTCGACCGACCAATTGGATGCATCAAAAGCAGTAGGAGTGACTAGTTTAATTCAGTTCACACCCCAATAAATCTCCCAAGGTGAAAATCCAACGCCTTGATTCAATCTCTTGTGGGGAAATTTCACAAAGGAAGCGAGAACCATTGGGTGCTGACCTTGAGATGCCGTAAGGATGCACCCTCGATTGGTGTAATGTTGGACACCCCCCAGAGACTCTGATCCAGCCCACATTTCTTCGCATGGAGCCACATTTGATAAAGTTTTTGGACACACTCCTCGTACCGTCAAGTATATCTGGAGTTCCCTTCCCTCTTTAATTCACTAATCTAATCCACATTTAATTTAAAAAAAACCAAGATACATTGCAAAACGTCTACAATTTCAGCAGCACGCACTTTGTTGACTCCATCATTGGCAAAGGTCATTTTACAACTACATTTGTTTCAATGATTATTTCATGTTGTGAATGTCATTTCAATTTCATGCCGTTGAATTTGATCTTTAAATATTGCAATATCTTGTTCGGTGCAATTTCATCTTCTTTAAAAAAACTCGTACAAACAATCACATCTATCATTAACACTTAATAAAAAATTAAGAGCCTTAGTAACTCTTTGTAGGGACCATCCCCCTTGACTTTGTTAGGAGTTTGCCTAAATGGAGGAGTCGGGATCAAGAGACAACACCTGACTCGAGACTTGCCCCCAAGGACACACCAAGCAACTTGAAGATTTCTGTTACGCTTTCCCCCAGGTGTGTGTAAGGTGGCAACACATACCAGGGTTATAGGAATCGTGACTCAAATCGCGATTTTTCCGAGTTTGACTCGGATCGGAGGTGAAACGATCCGTTTCAGCTCGCGGCGAGTTAAAATCGGATCTGGACGGTTTAAGTCAGAAAATCGCCGAAAATCGGATCGGCGCGGCTCGGCGAGTTAAACGTTTTTCCCACCTGTCAGCTGACTAATTCCTCGAAAAAAGAGAAAACGCGCTTTTTTTACCGCGTTTTCTACCCACCCTCGACGCCGCATCTTTATTTATTTTCGGCCACCATTATCATTACTACACTACACAGGAGCAAAACCCGAGTTCTTCACAACTTTGCAGGTCTCTTCTTTCACCAGCGTCTGTTTTTCTTCACGAGCGTCCAGCATCACGGCATTGCCTTCTGCCGCGGGCGTCCAGCATCACGGCATCCTCTGTCTTCTACCACGCCGTGTCTTCATCCACGAGCGTATCCTCCTGCATCCGCGTTGTCAACTGTTGCCGTTGTCTTCTCCTGCCCGCGGATTGTGTTCTACTGCTACAAGTCGCGAGTGGTCACAGTCGTCACAGCCGTAAAGGTAAAGGTATGTGATGTTTTTTTTTTTTTTTTAACATTTTAATATTTATTTTAACTTTTAAGCCTATACTGTATAGTTTTTAAAATTTGTAATGCATTTTATTTTTTTATTTTTTATTTTTTAATTTTCATAATTTATTTTAAGTTTTAATTTTTAAATTTAAAACCTTATTTTTATTTTTATTTTAACTTTTTAACAGTTTTTATTTTGATTTTTGTAATGCATTTTATTTTTATTTTTATTTTTATTTTTAAAAAAATTCATAATTTATTTTAAGTTTTAAACTTAAAACCTTATTTTAATTTTTATTTTAACTTTTTAACAGTTTTTATTTTGATTTTTAATTTATTATTTGATTTTTTCTTTGCTATATTTTATTTATTATTTTTTTTATTTAAATAAAAAATGTTAAAAATTAAAATCAAAGTTTTTTTTTGGTTAATTTTATTTCTTTAATTTAACATCATTTCACAATTTTATTTTATTTATTTTTTAATGCAAAATTTGACAATCAAATTTTTATTTTTATTTTTTATTTAATATTTGATTTTTATTTTTTAATGTTTTATAACTTGCAGATTTGCATTTTGAAGGCAGCACGGTAAGGTTGGCCACTAAACAATATTAAATTGGGAAGCAGATTGTCTTTTTGACAGTGTGCAAAATGCCAAGAGAAAAAGACTTTGCTTGGGCCTACTGTGAAAAGATTCCAGGGTCAACCAAGTTGCTCTATAAATTTTGCAAAGAGCATTGTAGTGGTGGAATTTATAGATTCAAATTCCATATTGCTAAGCTTCCTAGGCATGACATAAGTCCTTGCAAAGCTGTACCTAAGGATGTTAGACACCAGGCCAGCTTGGCCATTGATTGCATGAATGAATCCAAAATGAAGAAAGCAAGGGTAAACATGGAGATGGGAAATGCTGCAGGTGTTGGTGGACAATCCTCTAATACCCCCATATCAACTCCTTCTATCGAATCCACGATGCCTCTACCTGACCCAAGTTTTCATATTCCAAACATGGCTCAAGATCAAAGCCAAATGCCACAAGTTCCACAACCTCCTCCTATTCCTACAAATTTGAGCACTGGAGGAGGAAATATCCACACTTTTTTTGCATCCCATACACAACCAGGTGCCCAACCTAGCTTAGATGGCACTGGTTGGAAAACGAATGTCCATAAGCAAGCAAGGAAGGCCATTGCTAAATTTTGGTATTATTCTGACATCCCTTTCAACTGTGCCAGAAGCCCTTATTGGCAATCTATGATTGATACAGTTGCTATTGCAGGCCCGGGGTTCAAAGCCCTTACATCTGAGAGCCTTAGGACAAATATGTTGCTGGAGAGTGTTGATGACCTCAACCTTGTGCTTGTTGAGTTTCGTACATCATGAGCAGAAATAGGGTGCACCATCATGAGTGATGGATGGACAAATAGGAGGAACAAAACTTTGATTAATTTCCTCGTTTCTTGTCCAAAGGGGACAATGTTTCTCAAATCAGTTGATGCCTCAGACAAAGTTAAGAGTGCTCAACTTATTTGTGAAATGATGGAAGAAATTGTTCAAGAAGTGGGAGAAGAAAACATTGTGCAAATTATCACTGACAATGCAGCTAATTATATGTCTGCTGGTAGATTGTTTGAGGCTAGGCACCCCACTATATTTTGGAGCTCTTGCGCTGCACACTGCATAGACCTGATGCTCGAGGACATTGGGAAACTTCATTGGATACAAGAAGTTGTGGAAAAGGCAAAATCCATAACCAAATTCATCTACAATCACACAATTGTCCTTTCCACCATGAGAACATACACTGAAGGCAAGGAGCTTGTTCGCCCTGGAGTGACAAGATTTGCAACAAACTTCATCTCCTTGCAATCTGTAGTAGAGCAAAAGGTCAATTTAAAGAGAATGTTTTTGGGACCTGAGTGGATGGCTTCTAGACATGGAAGAAGCCTTGAGGGCTTTGAAATTGTTGCCTTTGTCTTTAATGATGGTTTTTGGAGAGATGCAGAAGAGATCATTGCTGTGACTGAACCACTTGTCAAAGTGCTTAGGTACTTAATTTCTAATTTTCTAAACCTTTTCAATGTTCATCAATTCAATTTGAATTCAAATTTCAAACTTTTTTACATGTTAATTAAATTTAAACTTTAAAGTCTTAAATTGATGATTGATCTTTCAGGATGGTTGATGGTGAGAAACCCGTCATGGGTTACATTTATGAGTCAATGAATCTCGTCAAGGAAGCCATAAAAGCCAAATATATGAATGATGAGACCAAGTACACGCTTCTTTGGGACATCATTGATGAGAGGTGGGATAAGCAATTGCACTCTCCTTTTCATGCTGCTGGATACTTTTTCAATCTAGCATATTTTTATGACAAGACCAAGTTTAGTGAGGATGGGGAGGTTGGCCGAGGGCTTATGACTTGCATTGAGAGGATGAACCCAAATCCAGAAGTCCAAACTCATATCATTGCCCAGCTCCAAGACTATAGGATTCCTTCAAAATTGTTTGCTTATACCAGTGCTATACGAGAAAGGACAAAAATGTTGCCAGGTATTTTATAATTTGTATTACAAATTTTGTAATTTTGTATTATCTTTTATAATTTACACTTTATTATCTTAATTCTTCGAAGTTTTTTTCATCTTCAATTATCAATCTTGACTTTTTAACACTTGCCCCATGTTAGGTCTTTGATGGCAAAATTTTGGCAGTGATACACCAGATCTTAAGAAGTTTGCCACTAGGATCCTAAATCAAACTTGCAGTGCTTCAGGTTGCGAGCACAACTGGAGCATGTTTGAGAAAATCCATTCCAAGAGGCATAGTCGCTTGACACAAAAGTGCTTGAATGACCTTGTTTTTGTCCACTACAAACTTCGGTTTCGCAACAGGCAGTTACTTGGTGAGACACTTTATAATCATTTGTAATCTTAAATTTTAATCATTGGTTTAAACTTTAAAATTTTAAAGTTTAATTCACATTTTGAATGTATCTTGATTCTTGATGTTGACAGGTTTGGATCATTCAGCTATTTCCTTGGGCCAAGAATTGGAACAAAATGGGGATCCTACAACTGTTGCTACATCTACTTAGATTCATTCAGAGGAGGCTCCTCTTTTTAGTTCCGAGGACTTAGAGACCCTTGAGGGTCAAGCAGCAAGAGATGCGAGAGCATCTACTTCTTAGTTTTAACTTTTTCTTACTATTTCGTATTTAGTATCTAGATTCTAGATTTTGGATCCTCGCTTTATGTATTTTTGGACTCATCTTATGGATGAGAGTTGATATAGTTTGGACATCTTTCTGGATTATCATTTATGGACTCATCTTATGCATGAGAGTTGATATATTTTGGACATCTATGATTCTATTGATATCTTTTAGGCATCTATTGATATCTTGCAGTGTATGGACATGGTTGTTTTGAATATCTATCATTTTCTTTTAATTCAAAATAGAGGTATATATCTAATTTTTTGTATTTGCCGATTTTTTCCCGATTTTTTCCCAATCCGATTCAAACTCTTCGCTCTTTTGCCTCGCCAATTTATTGCCGATTCCGAGTCTGGTAAGTATGACAAATACTATAACAAGGGTTTTGTTGTTTTTTGAGCATTGGGAGCAATCCTTACAACAGCTCCAGCAAAAGGACTGTTGTGAGAAAAAAGAAGACAGTAGCAGGCTATACTCTCTTCAATGGAAGATTTGTTTAATGTTTTTGCAGCTTCCATAGCCTCTCAAAGTGGTGCTTGTCCTACTCTTAGACCAAAAGCAAACAAGTAGAATGAATATTATTCTCTTTGGATGTATGTGATGAAAACTGCACATACTCCAAGGGTTGGCTCGTGGGAATAGGAGTTCAATTTTTGTAACAAGCCCTACAAAGGTTTTACATAAGAATGAAGGCACATATTATGCACAAAGGAGGGAATGATGTGATGCTTGCGCAATTATGGTGGACCCAAAAGAAAGAACAAAGTATGAAATGGAACATAACGATGCTGAAATAATGAAAAATAGAACTCAACTTCCTTCCCCACATTCTTTCCTTGACCGCACAAACTGGAACCCCAAAAGTGCAAGGTTTTCACAAGGGGATAGTTAAGGGAAACTCTTAGAAGTGTTGCCACTATCACCTCGACAACAACTTCTCTTCACTTCACTGCATCGGATAAGGACCTAGAACTAGGGGGTGTTCCCTAAACACGGCTAACTTTCAATGGATGATTCTTGAAGATACGTTTTAATATGAAACTAAGTTGGATCAATTTCAAATCTGGATTATTGTTTTTGAAGTGTTGATATAGGGCTTTAATAATTAGTCCTTGGATATCAACTGTTACCCTAAATTTCCAGAATCATAATGAGATTAGATTGATGTTCTAACATGCAGATTTCAACCAGCAATGAATGTATTTAACAGCAGATAATTCCATCCCTCAAAGTTTTGGAAAGAACATGCAAATTAGGCTATAACGGACAAGCAACCAATTGTTAAATCTTTGGATTTGAATGATCAATTAGTTATTTGTTTTCAATATCTATATGATATATTTTGTGATATTAGTTAGGTTGGCAGTGAAAATATATTACATATCTCTAATGGACAGCCGATGATACAAGAGAAAATGAGATTTTAAACACTTCAAACAGCTTGCAATTAACCCAGAAATTTATACCAGATCTCAAGAATATTATAAAAGTGATTTTATGATGTGTTTTAGACCAGCAAAACACTATTAAACAGCCCAGAAATTTAAATCAGCTATTAATAGAGGAGGAGAGCACGAGCAGGGTTAAATTTCAGATGAAATCCTAGATTAAATTCACCCAACTTTTCTGTGTTAAACAGTAAGCAAAACAGCCCTAAACTGCCCTGAAAAATCAGAATTAAAAGTGCATGCTAGTGCACCTAAGTGGGCCCAATGGTGAAGAACATGTGTTATCTCCGAGGAGGTCACAGGTTCAATTCCTGCGGGGGGTAGGGCTGCACATATTGACCCATCATAGTGAAGCTGAAAGGGTAGGCATCCCCTTGATGTGAAGTTCGTCCCAGGCTAACCTATGAGTTATTGGTATTTGTGGCTTGTGGGTTGTTGCATATACTCTTGGGAGGTTGCTAATTTCCCATGGTTAAAAAAATAATGTGCACGCTACAGTCCTAAGGGTACGACCTAAATAGGAAATGAATGCAGCCCTGAATGGGCTTTCCTAAGATGCAAATTTTAGGGTTTTGCAGAAATCTTTAAATGCCTAAGATGAATTAAATTCCAGAATTGCAAAACAGAAAAGAAAAAGAGGTTTAAATTGATTCTGAATGGTTAGAAAAATAGACTAGTGAATAGATTTGAAGTTGGGCATATGGAGTCTGTTACAGCATGAACTGACTAGTATAGTTAAAACCCCAAAGAACACAGTTAGCCTGATTGCAACCTAGAGGTGTTACACATTGTCCCTTCGATAACCACCTCTCTACACTCCCAATTGGCACTTATGGCTTCCCTAGGGTTAGGATTGCAAGGCTATGGCAATGAGGACACAAAGTGATTTGAAGAGTTAGCCTTAGCAAAACTTGAGCTATTTCTTTGTAGTATACATGATGGGAGGGTTATGAAGACAAGTGCCAATTCCTAGGGCATATGGAGTCTCAAGATGATTTCCCCTTAGGCCTTGCTTGTATGTGTTTGACACTATGTTGCACGGGAATCACTCCCGACCTTCAGGAAACTCATTCCTGAAGTTCCCACGTTCCAGGGAGCTTTGGAACGGGTACGAAACATTCCAAAATCAGGCGGAACGGTTCCAAGAGCTGCGGAAATTTTCGGGAACATCAGGCTGCAAAATGTGGGATCTTGGGACCTGAAATTTGGAGTTTCGGTTGTTGGGAGCTTGCACACGCTCCATATTTGCCCAGGAACGCCTTCATCAAGTAGGAACACTCAGCCATTCCCAAATCCTTGGGCCCAAATTTTTACGTGTTCCCTCAAGAATTTGGCACACGAGTTTCTTGTAATCTCTCCCGCCAAAACCCAACACACAATTAGGATGCTAAACTTTGAAAAAAAATCTATAAATTGATGCCCCCTCTCTACATTATCACATCCAAGTCGATCGATAGATCTGTTCGCACTTGACTGAGTTGTTGAAGCTCTCTTTGTGTGTTGATTCATTGAGTGTGAGAGAGACGATTCATTTGTGTGTTGAGTGTGAGAGAGTTGAGGGCTGAACAATTTGTGGTGTCTTAGCGTACTGTGTGAGAGGGCCGAGCATTGTTGGGCAGTCATGGCCTCATAAACCATCGCTGAGATTGTTGGGCAGATACATGGCCTCAGAAAGTGACGCTGGCATTGGTGGCTATCGATTCCAGATTCCAGGCAAGAGACGCGGCCTTAGAAAGTGATGCTGACGTTCGCTACTATCGATTCCAGACTCCAAAAGTATTATAATTTAAATTAACAATATGACTTATTGTTAATATTAAATATTTTAATTTATAAATTAGTTTCTTTATTTTTTTAAATTTTAAATTAATACCTTTGCTTTGCCTGAATATGAAGTTTTATGGCCTGGCCTGGTTGTTATGGACTTTTTGCATTTGATTTCAGACCAACAATTCTAGGCATTCTTACCTTGTTTTTTTGTGGCCTACACAAGTGGCAATGTGTGCATACTTGGCATTGTTTTGTGTGTCTGCATTGGTTATTCCATTTATGATTATTGGTGAAGACTCAAGAGTGAATCTTGGGCCTTTGCTTTCTTTGGTTATTGAACAATAATTAGTAATTGAGTAATATACTTATAATTATTAATTATAGTATATAGTAAATTAGTAATATATTTATAATTCAAATTTAATTCTATTTTAAATTATATTTTTTAATTATTTTAATATATATTATTGTCACTCCCAACCTGTCGTTTCGTATAAATTTGGGAGAAACTTCTAGACGTATCAGACACTCATACCCTCGTTTCCAACGTTCCCACGTTCCAGAAACTCGTGAAACATCGGTTTGACCGGAACCCTTGCAAAGCACATCCCAAATCCCTATCCCAAACAATTGAAGCTTCTTGCAAATTTTACCAAGGAAGAATAGCATTTAAGCTTACACCTTCAACCTATCTATCTGGCTCACCCTTAGCCTATACAAGTTAATGGGTACCCCTCCTACGGATGCCAAATACCTCAATCAACCCACAAAACTAAACTATAATAAACCAATGGAGTAGCACTACCCTTCTTATGGACTAGACAAACAGATCTTACAATGCCAAAAGCTACAAGATACTTGAAAGATTAAGCCATCAAGAAACCCAAGAGAAGAAAGCCTTTAAACTTCAAATTGCTCCATGAAAGATATGTCAATTAGGCTCCAAAAGAGAGAGTGCTCTCAAAATCCAACCATGAATTCAAATGAGGAAGTGGATCTCTTTATATAGGAGTACAAAATATATCGACAAAGGTGGTCAATTGCCACATGTACAAATACAAGAGATACATAAGGCCTCAAACAAGGGGGGCGCCTCCATCAAGCAATGAAATTATGAATCAATGCTAAGTGATGATGCCAAGTGGTCTCCAAAGGCCCCTTCAACCAAATGACATCCACATCAAGCTTCCAAAGGCCCCTTCAAAAGGAAACTTCTTTAACAAGCAATGTCCACCAATAGCCAACAATGCCCCAAAGTATGTCCACAAGGAAACTTAGACCCTCAAATGTGTCCACAAAGCAATTTCCAAAGCCCCTTCCAAAGGGTGCACTTTTCAAGGATGTCAACATAGAAATCTCCAAAGCTTCTTTAAGGCAAGATCCCTCCAAACAATGTCCACACGATAACTTCCAAAGCTCCAAGAGCTTCTTCAAAGGGGATGTGTCCACAAGGATGTCCATAATGCAACCACATCGAAACTTCCTCAAGGAAACATCTCAAACACATGTCCCTAAAGCAATCAATTCCAACCCACCGGAGAGACCCTAGGAGAGGGATGTCCCACCAACAAGTAATAAAGAGTGACCAAATACTACCTTCAACAAGAGTGTTCCCCCACAAAGTGGGCCAAGCATCCAAGAAGGGTCTCCAAGATGAATCGACCTTTATGATCTCCTTAAGTCAAGTAATAAATGTCTAAGAACAAGCCCAATGGACCCCAAACCAGGACACCAAGGGGGACAGCATCCATAAAAGCCATGCAATAGTTGCTCCAAGAGTGATTTCCAAAGGGTAAAACTCAAGAATAGGGCTCCGAGTTGACGCTGCCATAAATTACATAGATCACTCACTATAAAGCAAGTGGATAGACCACTAGCGAATGATTTGATCTAACATACTTGTAGTGAGTAGACAAGGGAAGTGCTTGGCACGAACCAACAGCTCAGGATTTAGCTCATGGACAGAAGACCTCAAAAACACAGGGATACTGATTCCTGGTGAAAGACTGAGTTTTTTTACATGCAGATTCAAAGCGCCCTCACAGTCCTCTCTGCCATACTAAGACAAGCCTCCAAAATCTCCAGATTTAAGACTGAGAATGAACTCTTTCTAGCGTTGAATGTGTCATTTAATCCTTCTAAAGCTACTGCTACAAAGGGCATCACCATATCTGGTCCCTTCTCAAGCTGTTTGGTACTTCAACACACCAAAAATATTGATTTTTTTGGGCTTCGCCCTTAGGGAAGATGTTCATATTGCGCCCAGATCTGAGTTCTAAAAATTTTAACACTGTTATAAGTTATAACCTTCAAAACCTGCCCAGACCTGATAGAAAACCTCCAAGATTACCACTTATGCACCCAGATTTGTGTTTTAACTTTCCAAGGGCCAAGATACACCCAGACTTACCCTAAATTGAAGGCTAGGGCTGCTGCAAGGGCTCACACTGCTTCTATAGAACTGTATGACGCCCAGAACTGCTTCTAGGGATGATTTTCATGTCCTTTTTACTGTCAAACCTGCTGCTTACTGACTGAAAACCGCCAAAATTGCTGTTTTATACTGATTTCAGGGTCATATATGCCCAGAACTGCCTTTTGAGGCCTGAAATGTACCAAAGACCTGCTAAAAATTGATATCTAGGGTTTAAATGAACCAAAAATATGTCCATAGCAGAGATTAAGTCTGTTTGAGAGCTAAGAAGTGCCCAGAATTACTTCTACTGCTGAGTTATGGTAGGAATTGTGCTCAGAATTTCTTAAAAACACCCATATCTTGATATACCGCTCCCTTTGCTGCTGTTCATACTCGGAACCTGAATTTCAAGCCCTCTTTTCCACTAATCTTCCCCCCACAACCGCCCAGAATTAAAGCTTGACTCACATAAATGTCCCAGCCCTGAGATGATCTCTGCTCTATTGCTCAGGAGGATAATACAGTCCCTGACCATACCCAGAAATATCCAGAACTGCTCAAAGTATGCTCAGGTTTGCTGCTGTCTTGAAAATGGCCTCAAAATTTACCCCCAGGATACCCATGCAAATAGGGGGGTAACAGTGTCAATGAAGGCTAGTGAAGAAATGATTACAACCATTCAATAATATCTAGGGTTGAGTGTCAACCCCTACCAAATCTGAAAGGCTAGATCTACCCTAGGACCTACAAGCGTATAACCTAAGTGATATCTTTAAATTACTGGGCATAATATTCATCAACCATGGAATCCTATGGCATACAATCAAAAGCTGAAAATACACCACCTATTCAACCATAAATCAAACAAACTTAACCTTAGAAAGTAAAGAGCTTACTTGCAAATCATCCCAAGATAGAACAATTGTTGATCCAAGAGTACACCATAGCATTAGCAAAACATCCACCTCATAGTACTAGCATTCACCACAAAAGCTAAGCAAAATCCAAAAGAGAGAGTTTTCCACAAGTTTCTAACAAGTTTTGCAATGGAGGAGGTTCTCTTTATATAGCAAGCGAGACTAACAAACTCCTCAATAGAAAATAACAAAATCCTCCTCATGGCATGGTCAAAATACAAAAACCCTGACCACTTGCCCTAGAGAAGGCACACCACTAGGGTAAGTGAAATAATCCATGAATAGTACAAAAGCTCTCCCAAAGAGTGGAGCGCTAAATAGATCTAATCATAACATAAGCGGTTCAAAACCCTAGGGTTTTGACCTTCAAATACTCACCAAGTGCAATGACCTCAAGGAAATGCATGAACAAGTCTGGCAAATCATCAATAATGGATTTCTCCCCACCTAAGTAGCCATGGTACCCATACCAGGGGCTTGGGCACGTGTGCCAATACCGAGTACCCATACCACCGTACCTGGTATGGGAACAAGTTCCTCTGGGAGTACTGTAGAAGTATCTGTTATGACACCTAAGTACTTGGTACTTCGTTAATGAACTTCAGGTATCCTCCATAGAATCCCAAGTACCGCAAATTTGAGTACTCTGCGGGTACTTCCAGCCTCCGTATTGACCCTCGCGGACGTGAAAATCGACTTGTTTTTTTGTTTTGAAGTGAGGAGGGGCTAGGGGGATGGTGGGGCCCTCTTCCACATACCTAACAACACAAACATAAAGTTCACTAAGAGCTCAACACCCTAATTTTGTTTTTTTTCCATGAATTTGCTGTGAAGTTTGGAGGTTGTTGCTACATCATTTGTTACCATTTCAAGCTAATTTTGAGTTGTCCACTGTCCATTTCAGCTCAGTTCATTTGTTAGGAGGGGTGTATAGTTGTTAGAGGTGTCAAAAGAGGACAGTCCAGCAGTGAAGGGAAAGGCAAACAGAAGACCAACAGTGAGGGGAAAGTAGACCTCCTTGACGCTGATGTTGATGTTGATGACAGTGATGTTGCAGATGTTGCTGACCTAGCAGAGAAGACTTGAGGAAGCCAAATCAGCTCTGTTGTTTATTTGTTCTATGTTTAGTATTTTACTACTTTGTATTTCTGATTTCATGTTCGGAAATATGGCAAACATCGTTTGTCAAATTTTGGATGTAGTATGACAATGGACTTATGGCGTCATGGGCATATATCATGTTGATGATTCATATCAATATCAATATCAAATATGCAATTTGAATTTCAAGCAATGTGCAATGCCAATGTGTGTTACTTATTGAAAACTTAATATATTAATATAATAGAAACTTGAAAATTTAATATATATATATGTGTGTGTGTGTGTCTACAGTATCCCGTCGTACCCAAGTACCCTGTTTCAAAAGGTGGCGTACACATACCCATACCCGTCTCAGTACCCGAGTACGTTGGCAACTTAGCTCTCCACCTATAGTGTCCAAATGACGTGAACGCTCGTCTAAAAGACTAGCATGTGTGTCCTAGAAGGCTCTCCCAAGTGAGACGTCCCATCCATATGTGTAGTGGGCCTTCAAAACTAGATCCACTTCTTCTTCACATTGGACAACCTGTAACCTATTAGATTTTTATCATTTAATCAATATGATCTAGAATCTTATCTGAGAGAATAACATGCACAGCAATAATCACAAGAGACAAGAGACACAAAGAATTTTCCTCAAGGAAACCATAAAGGAGAAAACCCCGCAACTTCCTCAGAGATAGAATGAGCACCAATAGAAAAAGTAAAACCCAAAGATACAAAGATGATCTTCGATAGCTATTCTCTCTCTCACTTGTGCGAGCTCCTCCTCTCTCATTCATGCACTACTGTTGAGTTAGTGTGTGTTCCGAATAGAGAGTCTCACTCTCTATTTATACTTGTTTTCCACTTGACAATTACTCTATAGGGCCGACCTCACTAGGAGAGTCTAATAACCCTAATATGACTCAACTGTGGGGACTATTGCCCCAACTTACATCGAAGGGTTAACCTCAATGGCTTCATTATTTTAATGACTTTCTCGATCGGAGGAACAAACATCTCCGTCGAGGTACAATGAAATACAATATAAAATATACAAGTGAATACATTACGAAGTTACAAATACATCAACACTCCCTCTTAACTAGGAAGGTATTCTCTTGACACAGTTCATCAACACAAGTCTTCATCACTGGATCATCATCAAAGCTGGATCATCATCATTATTGTTGTCGCTATCTCGAGCAAATGGTGCTATCTCTCAAATCTAATCGTCATAGGAAGTTCTACAGAGTCAGCCCTTTTTCACGTTGGATGTAGGTCTCATCACTTATATCCGACCATGGGAGGCCCAGCCTACCACCATGTCGGAAAGGCTCAGCACTTACATCTGACCATGGGAGGCCCAGCCTGTGACCATGTCAGAAAGGCTCAAGACTTACATTCACCGGCATGGTAGGACACACCTACTACCATCCGGGGAAAGGCTCTGCACTTACATCTGACCATGGGAGGCCCAGCCTGCCACCATGTCAGAAAGGCTCTGCACTTACATCCGACCATGGGAGGCCCAACCTGCCACCATGTCAAAAAGGCTCTCGGACTCATCACTTCCCCTTGGAAGGAACCTCGATCTAAAGAACGCCAAGCTTTTCTCTGAAGTACTCAAACTTCACTCTGGCCATTTCTAGCATAGAATCACATCAGGGTTGATTATGTCCAAGGATAACCTGCAAGCTTTGCCAGGACTGATTTGCATCCGAGGACAACCTACAGGACTGATTACGTCTGAGCAACCTACGAGCTTCGCCAGGATTTTATGCTCAGACAACTTGTCTCACTGGCTATGCTAGAACTCATCACTCCCTCTTTCAAGAGATCTTGATCTGGATCACATACTGGAGCTTTACTGCTCCTCTCTGCATCATATAAAAATGCAAGTCAAATCAATCAAATCAAATAGTAGTTTTCAAAAGAAACATACTACGTCACAAATAGCCGAGCAAGTGGCAACATATTTTGCCTCAGCTGTACTTAGTGCCTTGCAAGACTCCATCCTGCCAAACAAGTAGCCCATACTGGATCTCAAACTGAAGAAGCATCCCGAGGTGCTCTTCTTCTCAGTGGCACTACCAATCCGAATCAACATAACCATGTGGGTTAGTCTTCTGACTCGTATCATACTTAACTGTACCCTTCAGGTACCTCACTGCATGCTTTGTAACCAGGTGAGCATGTCTTGGATCTATCAAGAACTGGCTCAATGAGTTCACAGCAAAGCATATGTCTGGCCTTGTATTCGTCAGAAACATCAATGAACAAATCATCTGACGATACATCGTGGCATCAACTGTCTCTGATGAAGCATCACTCAATAGCTTCAGGTTCGATGCCATGTGTGGCCATGGCCTTGCAATCCATCATCCCGAACCTCTTCAAGATCTCCACTGCATACTTCCCTTGTCCAAGGGAGATTCCATCTGTACTCTGCCACACCTCCATGTCTAGAAAGTAATGCATCGTACCCAAGTCCTTCATCTCGAACTCGGCAGCAAGTCTCCTTGCATCTTTAATGAGTTCCTCTTTTCCTGTCAAGAACAGGTCATCGACATATAACAGGAGTATCACTGGTCTTCTTCCTTCAACCTTGAGGAAAAGGTTGGAATCCACTTTACTCTCAGTAAATCCTAGAGCCATCAGTAATCTATCCATCCTATCATACCATGTCGAACCTCAGAATCTTCTGCAATCACTCCCTCTGAAGCGATGCATCATTCTCCCTCTGCCTTTCGTACTCTATGTATTGAAACATTTTGTACTGGAGTGACAAGTAGCTTCCTCTGCTACTAATATTCTATGTATCCATCTAGGGTCACTGGATACCAAGATCCTATATCTTGAACCTTTCCAAAATTTCTTCTCGCACCCATCTGTGAGCTTGTCATCCTCTATAGGCTTTTCATCTTCAACCTTGTAGCAAAGGTTAAGATCTTCATCACTCTAGGTGATCTTCAAGCTCCTCATGTAGGTGTTATCCCATGGGTTCCTTTTGAGCTCATACAAGGCCTTCTTTAATTTGCACACATGAGTCTTCTTGTCATGTGTCTCAACTCCCAGTGGCTGCAAATGTCTCTTCGTAGTCTATGCCTTTTTTTCTATGAGAAGCCTCGTGCTACGAATCTTGCCTTGTATCCCACAATGTTGACATCTACTACATGATGGATCTTGTAGATCCATATGGAAGACACTACGGACTTCCCTTCAGGTCTCGATACCGCATTCTAGACATCATTCTTCTTGAACTGGTGTTTTCCTTCCCTTTCTTCTTGGCTACTTCTTCATAGCTGGAAGGTGTTACCTGCTAGGTCATACCTAGTTGGTATTATCAAGTGAGCCAAGTGATGAAAACAAACACTTGTTCACTATTAAAAGTTCATGAGTCATTCAGACTTCTTCTGGAAACTTTTTGTTATTAATTTTGTAAACACATGTTCATACCATAGTTACATATATCGGCGATATCGCGATATATCGCGAGCCATTCCCCTTGGCGATATATCGCCACTAAAAAATCGCGATATTTTCGATATTTTGAATATATCGCGATATATTCAATATGTCGCGATATATTGGGAATATCGAGACATTTTGGAAAATATCGCCCTGCTAAAAAAATTTGCAAAAAATTTGAAAAATATATTTTGAATATATCGCGAGATATTCAATATGTCGCGATATATTGGGAATATATCAGGAGATTTTGGAAAATATCGCCCTGCTAAAAAAATTTACAAGAAATTTGAAAAAAAATTCATGGGTTAAGTTTTTGGCAGTGTTATTAAAACTAAATATATTAAATTCTTAAAGTAAAAGTGACATTCTCCTTTACTTTCATTTTCTATCCTTTTACAGTCGAACTCAATATTTGATCATGATCCACCATTTGACATATTATGCATCTTATATATGAGTTGTATTTTAATATTTATGTGGAAATGTGTTTATTTGATGTTGTTGTTGCTTTAGATGTCAAAAAAATTGAAAAAAAATGTTTATTTTTGTATTTTTTAATGCAAAACGACATTTGCCGATATTTTCCGATATTTTCGCCGTTGCTGCCGATAAGTTTCATTCCGGACCCCCGGCGATATATTCGCCGACACGATATATGTAACTATGGTTCATACCCCCTTGGGAAAATTGTAAAAAATGTCCTAGCATTTAATTTTTTATAAAAGGTTCGGCTTCCCAGACTTAAGCATCAAGCCGACTAGCCTAGAGTGTTTTATCCCTCGGTTATTATTGGTTGTTGAACAAACAACTAATAATTTCTGACTTTTTCACTCACACCTCCAAAGTTGGGGTAGTCGTCTTGGTGTCTCGGCCTTAGGAGGTTATTAGAGCTTTCGTGTCAGTGTTTTTCACCATGCTAGGCATTGATTTTAAGCCATATGGACATGTGCTAGGTCCCCCTAGAGTTTTGTCAGTTTCCAATAAAATAAAAAAATTCCGCAAAATTAGGCCATTTTTAATGGTTTAATTAGAAAAATTCAAAATGTAATAAAAGTCAGATACGGAGTTCGTTTCTGACATGGGGACACTCGTATTCACACCCGAAGCGTCCACTTTACCCCAAGGACCACTTTCCGCATCAGTCGGGTATCTAGAGCACCCCATGGAGCATTATTCAGCTAAAGATGCATCAGAAGAGCATTTTAATGCTAAATTTAGACATTTTGGCATAAGGGACAAAGTTGAAAAAAGTCAAAATAATTAAAAAATAATTAAAAGGATGACTTGGCATTGGTCCCTTAAGGCTCACGCTCCTTTTCAAACTTAAGTATATGATTAACTTTGATTCAAAGGTATGGTTTATATTTTAAAAGCTCACATGGATGGAAATTGAAGTGAGACTCACGCTAGCATTTGAAGGGTGTGTTGGGAATAAGTAGTGGACCCCCCTTTATTCATATAATCAAAGCATGCCAAACTTTGGTTATAACATGAGGGTGACGTCATGGGTTTTCTTCACGTCAAGAAAGGCTCACGTGAGGTTGGAAGTGGGGGTCCACCCCTTTTGATTTGTGGGTTACGTATGGTATAATTTACTTTGGGTTAGCGCTTGTATAAAAGAAAGGTGGCCTCAACTATATTCACGTCAACCTTGGTTTCTCACACGTGAGGGAATGAGGAACACCAATGTAGAGATTGAAGCCGATTTAGAGTTGGTGAATTAGATTGAGTGTGTTGGCAACTGATGAGGAGTTAACTGGCGTAGGTGTCAATCACCTCTGCAGTTCAACTCAGCCCCTCCTCAATTAAGCTCAGTGGGACTCCTCTTCAACTCAGTTAACTCTAAGTTCATCTTCAGTGTTGGCAGCTCCCCAGGGGCTTGGCTCTGGCTATAAATAGTTAGAGTTGGATGAAGAGTTGTTGCCATTGTAATACTGCTATATTTTCATTGTGAATAAAGAAGCTTTGGAGGCTATACCGTGTAGTTCATGTGATTGTGTGGATTCCCAGCGTCATGCTGCTAATGTGGTAACTGCAATTTTTTTCAAATTCTTGTGCTACTTTGTGTTCTGGCTTCAAGGATTCAATTGAATCAAGTAAGGGTGTAAACTAGGCAAGTAAGATTACTTGTTCTTGTTTATTCATATTATGTTTGCTCAAGAATCTAAGTTATGCTCAAATAAGATGATTTTTTCATGATCTTTCATTTTTTGTTTCATACATATATATCCAGATCTCACGAGGTGTTGTGCAGGCTTTTGTGATCTAGTTGCAGGTTCTCGATCGGATGAGGTTTGGATCAAGATTAACGCCATTCCTTATCCAATAAGCTCAAGACTCTGTCCCTCGATGCTCCGCAAAAGGGCCTCCTTTCAGCGTGTTTGTTTCAAGCAACGAACCAACCTTCTCTCCTCTTCCTCTCTTTTTAAAAATCAAATTTCCTTGGTTCTTTGTTTATGCATGAGCTTCTAAATTTTTCATATGCAAAATATTTCATTAGATCTCATATATAAGCGTTTCAAAAAGGCTAGATCTCGTTTTCTAAATTTTTCCATAAATATCATAGATCTAGTTTAGGAAAGTTTCTTTATTTTTACAAGTTCTTAAAAGTAGATCTAAAAACTTGTTTAAGTATTTGGTCCTTCCTTCAAAGTTTAAAATTTATATCTAGCATAGAAGTGCATATCATATTGGCTGCCCAAAAGACAAGCCAAGATCCCAAGGAAAGCTTGGTTCCTTTTTGCCCGTTTTTCATTATTTTAACTTAGTTTTTTTTGTATTTTTTGTGTGTTGTCCAAAGACACTTCCAAAGTGTTTTTGGGCATCTTTCACTGACAATAGCTTGCTGGTTTTTAGAAGGACCATTAAAAAAGAGAAGGAAACTCTGCCCGAAAACACATCTTCTGGACATCCGGAGCTTCAGGAGGTTCCCCTCTCAGTCGGGCTCTTTTTCTTTGTATTTGTAAGCCTTTGGATCCCAGATAACAAGGACCAAAGAGCGTTTCCGCTAAAGCATTGTAACTGAGTAATAAAAAGAAATTTCGAGTAGGATCTTTCGAGCCCACTCCCCATCCCCGCAAGGGGGGATCCTGCATTTTGTGATTTTTGCACTTTTTCACTTTTTTCGAGTTTTGTCTTGTATTGCAGCATTTTACACTTTGAATTCGCATTATATACTTTCAATATTCACAAATTCAAAGTAATCATACTACTTACCTCACAACTTCCCGATTGACCCAAAAGGAAAAAGAGATGCGTGGTAGGACTAATTAGATAATCTGTGATTGTTTTTGGCATATTTTCAGTTATCTAAAATCAACCTCTCCTCACTTTCTCGATTGAGGTCCATTTGGACCGAAAGAGATTCCTGGAGGTTTTTCTTTTTAACAAAGAACACAAGTTAAAATCCTTAAAAATTATCAAGACTCCGTTGTGTATGCTCTGCACTGGTTTCGGGTTCTTCCAATCAGTCAGCTGCATCAAAAGCAGCGTGGGTGACTAAAGTAATTAGATCTCACATCTTTCAACGAACCTCCCTAGGCGAAAATCCTACGCATCGATTTAAGTCGTTGCGATGGCAAATCACACAAAGTAAGCAGGAACAACTGGGCAATGACCTCGAGGCACAGTTAGACTACACCCTTGCGGTGTAGTGTTGAACACTGTCTCTGAGACTCCAACCAGCCTACATATTCCTTGCGGGTAGCCGTATTGGTTAAGGGTTTTGGACATACTCCCCGTACCCCCTAGGTATATTGGGAGTCCCCTTCCCCCCTAAGTAATCAACTCATCTTACATTAACTTAAAATTTGACCAAGAGCACTTGCAACATCCTTTTAGCATTTTCAACAGCAATTTCATTTGTGGACTCCATTATTGGCACTGGTCTATTTTTCATATTATCATGTTTCCGCATTCTTGCTTATCAAGTATTAATTTTTATGTTGTTGTGGTGTAATAAATCTTGCAAATATCTTGTGTTAAATTCATTTATCAAAACTCCTAAATAACTTATTTCATCACCATAAACACTAAAGCCTAAAATTCTTAGCAATTAATAGGGTCTACCCCCCTTGGTTTTGTTAGGAGTTGGCCTAAACGGAGGAGTCAAGAACAAGGTGATAGCCTTGACTCGAGACTTGCCCCCAAGGACACACCGAATGGCTTGAAGATTTCTGCCACGTCTCCCCAAGGTGTGTGAAAGGCAGCAACAAAAGGCTCTGCATCAATGATGTCGCTCAACAGTCTCACATAACTAGAGTGTGTCTAAGGCCTCTTGAAGTCTTGTCATACTATTCTTCATTTTGGATTATTTCTTGTGCCCAAGGTGGTCTTTATCTCTTGAGGTCGATCTACCATTCTCTTTATATTCTTCTAAATCTTTTTCTTTCGCTATGGAAGCTTCAGGTTCATCTTCATGTATGCTTATTGGAGTGAATCTTGAACTGTCATCACTTGTTCTTCGGAACAAGTTTCATCCTTCTTTTCTTGTAGGCAATTGTACGCAATCTTTCCTACAAGTCAAATGCACCAGTTGTATGGTTAGAAACATTTCATAAGGCATATTCATAATGGCAAATTCTTATGCATAAAGATCTAATCATGCAACTATTTTAACCAATACAACATTCATCCATATCTCATATACATAGAAACTTCCAGATGCCTTCCATCTCTACCATAACATTATTGAAATTGTGCACTAATCCCAATATGTTAGCAAAGAGGTTTCATCCTAGCTAAGTAGCAATGGAGTGTTGTATAGCACTATAGGCTACTTACCCATAACATGCATATTAGTAGTATGTTGTTCATTAATGTAGACATTCTATCATGCATAATACATTTCACAACTAAACAATGTCATATAAATAACTAGATATATAGGAAAAGACAATTCAAATACTTATCTTTATTTGTTTCGTGGGTAGACTCCTTCTTGAGCCTTCATCTTCTTCATTCATAACATCATCATTTCTTATCCAAATGCTAAGATGGATAAGAGGTTCTTTAAGAATTGAGTCCTTCATATTCCTCATCGCTTGACGGATTTTCTTTGAATCGTGAGAGCTTTATCTTAAGTTGCTCCCATCTTCTCTTCTCTTATTATGAGTCGAGCTTCTTCTTGTGTGCACTCTTCCCAGAGTCTGCTGAAGGTAATCACTTCCTTTTGGCACACATTCCTTGAATGAATGAATCCCATGATCCTAGGAGGCCATTCAAGGTGGTTATAACAATATCTTATTCTTCTTTGATTGCTTCGTCATAGCATCGAACACTTCCTTTTGGTGTCTTCAAGGATGACACATGAGGGATGAGATGATCTTTAATAGAATCTGTAATGATTCTCTTGGCTCTAGCCTTAGCCTCATCTCCCTCTGGCTCTTAGAACTTCTTTACTGAAATACTGATCTAAGTCAATTTCTTCAAGGATCACGGAGTTCCTATACTTCCATACTTGGAAGTTGTCAACTTCACCAAGCTTGTCATCAAGCTGGTGTGATTAGTCATTTTAAAATGAGAACCTCAAATGTAAATAGCAAAAATTTAGGTCTTACTGATTTGAGGTGTTCGTCCTGGTTCTGGAGCTAGTTGATCTAGGGTTTGTCAGAGAAACCCTAATTTTCAAAACTTGGAATTTCAAACTTCTGATTGGATAGAAAGATGGGCATGTTATCACATATATAGTAGTCGAGCTACCATATTCTATTTTTCAGATTCAGTACATTTTTTCAGCCAGATCCCCTACATATGAGATGCTGAGATGAGCATTTATGATGGATCATTATTTATTTGATGGACTATAACACTCTCCCATGCTAGGACTGAGTCTCAAGACACTCAGATTTGAGGACTGATGTAGACATTTAGTCATGTGTAGAGCAGTTAGCAGTACCCAGATTTGCATCAATGTTTTCTCATTGGACAAATATTGATTCAAATGGATTATTTGCATGATTATGACTCGGCTTATATTATATTGTGTTATGGTTATCATTGCTCTTATACTCATCTTCGTGACGTGTTAGCATTTAGTATCATGATTTGGCGGTCATATAAATATGTGGACTTGAATGTATTTGTATTATGTATTGATGTCCCTACTCAGAGTTTGAAGTTCTTGACCTATGCTCATTGGTTTTACCTTCCTTAGGGAGAATAGAGGTAGTCATTCCCACCATACTTTGGCTTGCTAGTGTTGGTTTCATCATTCATTGTCTCCACCCATCCATTACCTTCCAGTTTTGTTTTAGCCCGACTTACTACTTGACTTGTGGCATGGAGGACCTTTCCCCGCTAGAGCCTTTGTTGGACAAGCCTCCCTGTTTATTTGTGTCTCGGCTCTAAGTTGCCTAGGATGTGTTTGCTTACCTTAAACAAGTAGCGCTGCCATCAATACAATGTATTTGGAAATGAAATGTATATCTATGAAAAGCCCATTCATGAAAAGTAGTGGTTTTAAACATACATGTAGCCTAATGAAATTGGCTCTAAAAAATATTGCACTGAAATATCTTAAACATTTATGAAAAGTAGTGTTTTTCAACATACATAAATGCATAAAGCCTAAATGATAAAAGTCCGTATAAAAATATGTAGACAAAGGCTATGGAAAATCAAAGGCCCAAAAAGCAATGGTTCTTAAAAGTTATATCTAAAGAATGTTGGCCTTACTTGTATTGAGTTGGATTGTGAGCATTTGTCAAGGTGAGTAAGCACCTCTAAAGTAGTTCACCCATTTGTGAGGCACTGCCATCCCCTTTGTTGTTGTTTGTCCAGCATATGGCTATAGTGAGTATTCCCTTTCCATATCCAAAGTGTCATAGTGTTGAGTGGGCAGTCATCCTTTGGCCTAACCTTATGAATTTTAGCCCTCACCCTTCACTAGCAAATTGACTACAACTATGAAGTGAATATAGTCTTGAAAGTCTAGTCTGAGTTATAATAAATAAAACCCTATATATGTATTTGGTTGATGTACCACCAGTGAAGTGATTGCTATTTGTTATGATTGTTACTTAAATAATTTGTAGAGCATGTTTTAGCCTTTTAACACTTGCAGCAGATGGATGTCAGCCTAAGTTACATTATTGGTATCTGGTCATTTACAGGTTATTATTTTGTCTATTTGATATTGTAGATGATCAGGCAGAGACCTTGAGAGGGTATGAGTATATACCTTACATGGATTTGGACTTTCTAAGTCCAGTGAGAACTTTTTTTTAGTTCTGGGCACTTACAGAGATGGACAGGCTCATTTTACCCTTCTGGTGCAGTTTTGCTTCACTAGATGGCAGGTCTAAGCAGGGAGATGATTTTGTTGGATCTCCTAGGGTGATGTATGGGGCATAGGGGGTCCAACCACTTGATTGTACCATAGTACCCCCCTCCCAGGAGAGCTTGGTAAGGCTCAGTTGGATAACGCAGGCACCCTAGGAGGTTGTTTCGGCAGGTTCACGTTTCTTGATGCAGATTAAAAAAATAATTAAATGGCTACTGAAGAATTCGATTTGGGCTACTGAGACAAGGAAATGGCATGGGATGAGTTCTAATGATGAGAGTGATGTCTTCCACACCTTCTCCAGCAGTTGCAGCACCTGGATAGGCCCACGTCTATTTTTCGGGCATTTTATATTTTTTTTGGAGCTTTTGGAGACTCACAATTTCCTCAAGGCACAATTTCACAGTTTAAAATTTATATTATTTTTATTGTGTCATGGGGTCACCCAAAGGGAGTTACTTAACACTCCATGGACCCACCATGTGCTTCATTTATTTCTTGTTGAGTGGGATCCCCTCTCCTAGGGTGATTTAATCCACGTTTATATTATATTGTTATATTGATCCATGTATTGTATGTTGAGCTCATCTCAACCATTGATTAGACATTTGTATCTTTTAATCTTAGCCACTCATATGAAAAGTGGTTATGATTTTGGTTCTCTCATTCCTATTTAAAGGAGAGAACTTATCATTTGTAAGGGGTCTTTGGCTCTTGGATCTGGATAATAGAAAAACTTTTCTTGTGCTTTGCATCTGGTGTTCTTAGATGGTGATTGGAAAGTCTTTTGCTTCCTAGCATTCGAGAAATTGTTGCAAGATCTATATTTTTGGGGGAATCTTTGTCTTGTCTACAGGAGGGCGACTTCAGCTTGGGCGTTTTTGCAGGGGCTCCTCAACTCGCTTGGATTGGCTTCGCTTGTATCAAGGGGTTTTCATTAATGTCATTGCGATCTCTGATTTCTTCTTGCTATTTTTCTGTAGCATTTTGTTTTTTCCTCATGATGCAGCAAATCTGATATGGTTGACGTTTGTTGTGCAGGAGAGAGGGCGGATTGACTTCTTGGAGCAAAACATTGGACATACAACTTGCTCAAAGCTTCTCAAATTGATCGAGATAGCAGGGATCGTCATCATCAAGGCATCTACAAGGATTTCAAGGTAAGATCTACAGATTAGACCTTTCTTTCAGATCTCAATCCATTGGCATCTGCTTTCTTCATTTTCACATAAAAATCCCATAATAATAAAAAAACCAAAAATATTAAAAAATTAGACCGCTTGATCTCTGGCCAAACCGCTGCTAGGTTTTATAGATCAGGTCACCCCCTCACCAAATCTCCTCCAACGATGAGCTAAAAGTGGCTGGTTTTCCCTAGATCTGAGAAACTGTCCTCCAAAACCCTAGCGCTATCCACCATTTTTCTGACTTTTACCGAGATCTGATTTTTCCGACAAAATACCTTGTTGGGTTTGTAGATCAGGTCATCCTCTCACCAAATCTCCTTCAACGCTGAGCTAGAAGTGGACAGGTTGCCCTAGATCTGAAGAATTGACCTCCCAAACCCTAGCGCTAGCCATTTTGCTGCTGATTTTTCCCGTAATCTTACTTTTCCGGCAAAATACCTTTTTGGGTTTGTAGATCGAGGTATTTCCCAGGTGGGTCTCCTTCAACGCTAGGAAGATAGTGACTCCATTGCCCTAGATCTGACAGGCACTGATCTCCATCCCTAGCGCTACCCCTTCTTTGGCCTCGTTTTCCTATGATCTGACTTTTCCCTGGTAACTCGGGTACTTTAACATCGTCATATCCTTCATCGAGTCTATCTGTGGGTACTAGATAGCCCCAATCCTGTCCTTGCCATCCCTGCATTGGTTACATTTCCCAAGGTAGCGGATATCTTCACCTATTGCTAGTACCTCAACCCTAGATCTAATATTTACTTCATAGGTCACCTATGTCCCACTTTGGATCAAGCCTCACACTTCCTAAACTCTAATCCAAAGCCTTGGTTCACCTAGTGACATCATCCATAGATCTAGGGTTTCCATTACCTTACACCTTATGTACCTCAAGTCCATTTGATCTGATCTGGTGTCTAGGTTTGATCTCTCCTGTCGAGAGTAGATCCAGGTCTCCCCCTTTGTTGTCTTGGGCTAAGATAACATAAAGCGAAGACTACCTCGATTGGCGTGACAACCATCCATTTGGGAGTCGAGGCAATCTTGGTTCCATCTCCGTAGTTGCTTGTCCCTCTACCGTCCATCCTGGATCCATCTCACATAGGAAACTACAAGGTTGGTGATAACAGGGCCTCTTCAAGGTGAGCTGTCCAATGTACTCCTTTTCTGAAAACAGTGGAGGGAAGCTCCTGGAACAAGAAGCCCTAGTTTTCCAATTTCTTTTGCAGAAATGACTAATATTGCTTCTGCTGTATCTCCAAAGTTTTGGATCCTTTAAGTCTGAAACTTCTAACGGTGATATCCTGATAAGTCTTCTTTCCAACCCCATAGGTTAGAGCAGAAATGGATTCTCCAAGTGGGACTTATCCGGATTTTCCCAAGATGACTGTTTTGGAGACTGTTCAGGATAGCCAACTTGTATGGACTTCCACGTGTCACTGTTTCACATTATGGGTCTAAAAAACTTACCACAAAAACTACAGTCCGTGCCCTACCTACAACATCTTGCGAAATTTCGTTTGGACCTTCCTAGCCCGAGATATAGCAAATCTCCCTACATCACATGTTTATAACTGTATTTTGGAGGAGGCTAGAACCTTGATTTGGAGGAACCATATCTCCTGAAGTATAGCGAATCTGAGGCTGAAAGTTTTACACAGTGTATAGCACGAATTTATCTTCGGCCTATAAAACTTTCGGCTTTTGAGCCTTGTCCAATCTCGCGTTATAGCGAAAGTGCTCGGATTACTAAATTCAGTCTTCTAGGGTTTCCAAGCATGAAACCTTAATTTCCATTAGCTGCCATTGCAGCTGTATTTCGGGTGTACAGTGAAACTTCTCTGATTCAAAAACTTCTACCACCAATAGATGCACCCTAGTGAGGCAAGTTAGCCTAGCCCTCCTTGCTTAATGATTTGTGGAAAGAACACCTTCAACTAGGAAGCCCTAGCTCCCGCAGGTGCACAGTATCTTCTTCTCAAGCTAGCTCTGATACCATGTTAGATTTTTATCATTTAATCAATATGATCTAGAATCTTATTTGAGAGAATAACATGCACAGCAATAATCACAAGAGACAAGAGACAAAGAATTTTCCTCAGAGAAACCATAAAGGAGAAAACCCCGCAACTTCCTCAAAGATAGAATGAGCACCAATAGAAAAAGTAAAACCCAAAGATACCAAGATGATCTTCGACAGTTGTTCTCTCTCTCACTTGTGTGAGCTCCTCCTCTCTCACTCATGCACTACTGTTGAGTGAGTGTGTGTTCCAAATAGAGAGTCTCCCTCTCTATTTATACTTGTTTTCCACTTGACAATTACTCTACAGAGCCGACCTCACTATGAGAGTCTAATAACCCTAATATGACTCAACTGTGGGGACTATTGCCCCGACTTAAAACGGAGGGTTAACCTCATTGACTTTACATGACTTTATTATATTAATGACTCCCGATCGGAGGAACAAACATCTCCATCGAGGTACAATAAAATACAATATAAATATACAAGTGAATACACTCCGAAGTTACAAATACATCAACATAACCTACTCAGGAAACTTGCAAGGAAACTGTGAGATCTAGTGATATATATGAATTGAGATTAAAAAAACATGCATATAACCTTATAAGACATGTTAGATCTAGATCTCTAAGCATAAATATAAAAGAAAATAGAACAAGCAAGCAAACTTACTTACAACATTCTATTCTTATTGATTGGGAGCAATCCTTTCTAAAACCAGATACACCAAGCAAGAGCAAGCAACTAAATAATGAAACAAGTTACCTCAATACACCATGACAATCACGATCCACACAAAAAAGCACAACACCATTAGCCTCCAAAGCTTCTTTATTTCCAATGCAAAGAACAGTGATACAACAAGAATACAACTGGCAAGCACTCTTTGATCCAACCCGAACTAGTCTGGATGAAGAGAGGTGCCTTCAATTTATAGCCAAAAGCTACCCAAGGGAGCGCTTCCATAAGGAGTTGAGTATAGTTGAACTTGAGTTCGTTGAGTGATTAAAGGAATCGTGATTGAAGCAATCCAAAGGAGAAGATGCCACCTCTCATAAGAGAGGTGCGCTCTCGCCTAACTCACCACCAACCATAAGAGAGAGGCAACGCATATGTGATTGCGTCCCCCATGAGGAAAGAGCGCAACCTTCAACCTATTGAAAGCTTGCCACCACTTAATATGGCCCCCACACAAGTCGCTTTGACCTCCACGTGACTTGCCCTCGCCTTGGAACATTTGCCATGATTATGTTTTGATTTGCCATATTATACACCACCCAGGTGATGATGGGATGAAGATGGGCACATATCTAAGTCTTGGAGTGATTTGTTAATCTCCAAAAATTATTCAAACATGACACTTTAACCCAAAGTCTTATTCACCAATGGGATCGCCCACCACAGAGGATAAGAACTTTCCAAGTTGTTTTAACATGATTAGCATTAAATTGTCATTTTAACGCACCTTTAGAGAAATAATGCTTTATGGGATGATTTGGTCGCCCGAAACATGAGTAAAGTGGCCTCTGGGGTAACAAGGATTACTTTGAGTGTGAAAATGAGCATCCCCACGCCAAAAAGGACTTTGGACCCATCTTTTATTACATTTTGAAGATTTCCAATTAAAATGGTCTAATTTTGCGGAAAAATTTATTTTTCTCAGAATTGAAAAAAAACTTAGGGGAACCTAACACATGTCCATACGACTCAATATTAATGCCTAGCATGTTTATAAACATTGACACATAGATTCTAATAACCTCCTAAGGCCTAACCACCAAGGCGACTACCCCAACTTTGGAAGTGTGAGTGAAAAACTCAGAAATTATTAATCATTTGTTCAACAACAAATAATTACTAAGGGAAAAAACACTCTGGGCTAGTCGGCTTGATGTCTAAGTCTAGGAAACCGAGTCTTTTACATACTTCACCATGCTAGGACATTTATTACAAATCCCCCAAGGGGGTATGAACATGTGGTACAAGAAAATTTAAAAAATATTCCCAGAAAAAAGCCTAGCTGCATTCTGAACTTTTAAGAATGAACAATTATAGTTGTTCCACTTTGTCGGCTCACCTGATAAAACCAACTAAGCATGACTTAGTAAATAACATGGCCTACAAGCATCCTCTGCCAGATCACTCCAAGATTCACCCATTATTCCACATCTCTTGCCCCAAAAAAGTGGTGGGGTCTACTTGTAAAGTGTAGACTAGGTTACTAGAATTGGATGAGGAAGGCTCCATTTGGCTCCAATCGACAACAGTCTTGGCTTCCAAGGAACAATAGTTGTGCAAGCCCACAATCAAAGAAGTTTTGATCCCATGGAAAGATATGATGCCAAAAGATGCCACTAGGGAACTAGAAGAAATTTGACAACAATTTTTGCACCTTCAGCATTGAGGACGTTACCACCCATTTTGCATTACGATGATCACGAAAACTGAAGATGAATATGTATAAAAGAGATTACAATGCTAGAGCTCTACCAACAATACATGCCTCTTCTTATTCTTCCTCTCATTCTAGATTGTATCGGTTGAAATGTTAACTTTCAAGGTCCTCCCATGTTTTTGGTGTGGGTGTGATGGGAGGACTAGAAAATTTTATCCTTATGTATATATGTAACAAAGCAACGTTTATGTAAATAAAGTGAATGTGTTTTTATACTTTAGAAAAGTGGGTCTCACTTAAAAGATGTATTTAATAATTAAAGTGTTTAATTGTTAAAAAGTGAAATAAGTTGTGGATCCTTTATTTTGAAAAATTATCTTTAGCCCTATATTGCGTAGTTAATGAAGGTAGTTACAAAATTGAAGTATAAAACAATGAGGGAGGACAAATGAAGACACTCAACATCAATGAGGAGAGAAAGAAGAATTTGAGACTGAAAGAGAAAGAAGAAGCCCTAGAAGACTAGTACGTTTCCCAAGACTATTTGCAGCACAAGTATCGAGGCAAGTATAGTAGAATTAATGCAGCCTATGAATTCCGTACAGCATGTGTGAAGGCTCAGATTTCGAGGCAGACGTACTGTTGTTTTTTATTTGACAGGGTCGTACAACATTTATTGTTGTTGGGCACAAATCCCGAGGCAGGCAGAAAGTACAAGAAATTTGCAGCACGTGTGAGTTTCGTACAGTCCGTACCACACGTGTGGAAGTGCAGCAGTTCCGTACAGCAGCAATTTTGGCACGGTTTTCGAGGTATTTGCAGTAGTTTTGATGAATAGTTTTGCTAGTATGGGTCAGAAGATAAATATTCTCTATGTTGGAGAAAAATATTTTTGAGTCTCTCTTTTAATGAAAAAACTTCTTTCTAGGGTTTTCCCCAAGTTGGAGTTTTGCCCGGTCATTAGACCAAAATTTATTGTGTTCATCTACTTAAAGAATGTTTCCGTAGTTGACAGAAATGTTTGGAGTATATTTCAGCAGTGTGGTTTTACTTTTCAAATTTAAGTTAAAACCCTAGTGTCTGCAAATGTTTGACAGAATGTATAAATGAGCAATTTCATTTAAGTCAGATTTTCTTCAGTATCTACATGTTCCATATCCCTTGTGAGGATATTGTAAAATGAGATGATATGAGTTACCTGTCTGTTAAAGGTTAGTTCATCTAGGATAGTCACATTAATGTTGCTCTGGGGTATTTTTTTCACTGAGATAAGGTTAGGCCCTTGTGGTTTACCATCTAACTTTGTTGAAGTGTTTTCACTCATGCCTCCAAAGCCGGAGCAAGCCTCAATGTCTTTGCCTAGCATGGTGTCTAGTCTAGTGTCTATTTGTATTCCATACATCTCATAGTTTAGTCATATGGACATGTAAAAATTGTACTTTAAGTGTCTTAGGGGTGTATATTGTATAGTATTTGTTTTGTGTGGCTAAAAGGGGTGTCAAACATTTTAATATAATGTATTAAACCCTTTAAGACATATTCGTAAAGAAATATGGCAGGCGACATGGTTCGTTAGACCGCTTAATTTTGCCTAGCACACCCCATAGAGACAAAATCCCATGATTTTGCATGTTGGAGACAAATTTGAGTGATCTTAGGAGGTTGGTAAAAAGGAATATTCCCTAATTCACCCCCTTGATTAAGGTATCATTTCTGACTAGATTTGGTCTTAATCAATCCCTATTTGTACCCTCCTTGTCTCTTAGGTGGCTCATGAGGAGCCTTTAAGCTCTAGTTAACTTCATGAGGTGTCAAATTACACTCTAGCTAACTCTGTGAGGTGTCATAAGACACTCTAGTTCACTCCCCTTCATGAAATTCGCTCCCCTCTTCCTATTTTGCTATTTAAGCAAGCTCTCTCCTCTCTTTTCTTTGTTGGTTGTAATAGTTTTATCTTGCCTAGTGCCTTTAAACAGAAAAGTAATCTTAGTTGTAATATAGCAAGATATGACTAGTGCCTTTAAACAAAAAAGTAAATGAGATATGTAAGAAAATCTAGATGCTACTTGCAGTGTGGGATTATTAACTTATATATGACATGACGATCAAAATGTGCTTTGAGCTACTCCAAAAATAGCTCATATGGTTACGAACCTCAAATCCTGAAAATTTAACAACTTGCAAAAGAACCACATCTAGCGTAGTCCTCTATAACACTCCATGAGTCCATAGACAAAGTGCTTGCAACTTAGAGTTGTCATCCCTTGTACATTCCAAGAAATAAGGGAGAGATTCATTCAAAGAAAAGAGGGCTGTCGAGGGTACTGAAACAATTGCTCAATGATACATTCCCCAAAGGCTAGTGAACCTGTCCCTAATCCTGCAAGTTAAAATCTGCCCACCAAGGGTACACATAAGCTAGCAACCCCACAATTTTCTAGGTACCATACTGCAAAACATGTCAGGCCCACAACATCAAAATTAAATAGATGGCAAACATACATGGATCCCAACACATAGTACGAGTTTAGTGAAATCCCCTTAGCTTCCCAGTTCAAAAGCAACATTAGTTAAAAGGCTCCTCAAAAAAAAAATCAAACCAGTGCTCCAAGTTTTGCCATCCTTCAAAGTACTCCTTGTTTCCAACCAGGGAAAAATTAAAATCTCCATCACCCATGTTTGAAGAGTCAGAGCTAACTATAGGCATCGGTCCACCTGTATCAGCAACACATTGTGCATGAGATGGGAAGGATTATTTCTCATATGGCACCAAACCATTTTCAAGCAAAAGAACTCATTAATGCAGACGCTTCTTGCATCAACTTCAACAAACTGGAAAACACCCACTACCTCTTAGGGTTGGATGGAATCCTTCTTTTGATGTGGTAGCTCCTCGGAGGATCCATCAATATGGCCTTCATCACTCTCTTCTACCATTTGAGTCTCGATATCCACATTCAAACTGACCACTAGATCTGTTTTTGACCTGTCCAATTCTTGGAACCCAATCAAGGGCAATGGAAGCCACTCTTCTAAAGCTTTGGGATATAGACCTGCAAAACCTTCAAGATTGACATTCAATGAACGAACTACAGTCCTAACAGAGTCATTCATATCCCCACAATCTAAAAGTAGATATTCTAAAGGAGACCAATCCCTGGATTGATTCCTTTGGGCATATACATGGGCATCATCACCATTATCTCTTGCTAGCAATCTTTCTCTTTCTTCTATACCTTGAATCTTGCTGGGGCACTGTACCCAACCCCCATTAGAGCTCGAGATCTGGCCATGGCCGAATGCCATCTCCAAGCAACCCACTCACACGTCCATATAGTCATGCAGCAGCCTTTCACTCCTACACCATCAAGATTACTAAAAAGAACACTTAATACAAGCCCCTTGACTTCAGTATACATGGTTTTTGTGTGAAGTTGAACATGGTGTGAAGTCTTGATATTTGACAATGCCAATTTACTCTTTGTATGGCTATGCAAATAACTAGTGTACATTAGCACAAAATTTTCTTCTTCCTTGACCACGTTTTGCTAGATGGTCAATTTCTGGAATTAAGTGATATGATCAACTACTCCCCATCATAGCATCTGGTGAATATACTACTACTAATTTTTAGTTTGCATTCATCTCTAAAAAGATAGCAAATTTTCCTATCACTCATTCAAACTCTTTCCAAATGACAAGAGGATGTGCCCCTTACTATCATTTGCCTTCAACAAAAAAAATCCTATTATAGTGGTGCATGTCAGGACATCTTTAGTCAAGCATGAGAAATTTTTTGAACATTTATGAATTTGTGACAAGTGAAGTAAGCATCCAAGAAGCACAACAGTCATCTAGCTTCTCTGCATGCAAACTTCCATCACATTTTTTAATCACTAGTTTGGCATCCAGTTGACAAGGGCACTATTGAGGTAGAGGGAAAATTGATAGCTTTGGACTGCTGACGGGATAACTGCTATCCATTGCATTGGTTTCAAGCTGTGCAAGTGAGGATGATGTCATCTACACCAACAGTCCAACTTGCATTTTCATTGTGGCCTGGAATTCTACCATACCCTCTTTTAAGCAAGATAACCTATTTGGTGGATGGATTCTTTTCTTCTTCGTACTGAAATTCTTTGGCCATTTCATTTGTTTCCATATTTGGTTTACAGTCCTTCCGAATGGTTGTCTCTATAGGTTGTTCACCAACTACTTTATACCAGCTCCTTGTCTGCACATCCAGTTCTATTTTGTAATCTTGCTCTCATAACAAATTAATTCATACCTGTAATTAGGCCAGGGAAACAATCAATTCCTGAGGATGAATTAAGTTGTAGGAGAGATTGTGGTTGTCTCTTCTGTGCGAAAGGTGTACTTACCTGTGCACATATAAAAATGGAGATAACAGACAACCAAGATGCTGAATAGTAAAATTCTGTTACAACAAAATGAATCTATATATACATAATGTTATAACTTGGAAACACGACAGATGTTACGAAATCTTTTGTAAATGAGGACCTCGTTGAACATCCTCAAGCAAATGCAGAGTTCTTCCAAGTGAAGGTAATGGGGGGTGTGCAATTCTAAGAATATCAAACTGTAGATACAATTCTCTAGAACTCGCTCACCTCAATACAACGGCTCGAAGGCCTTACATACATGTTAAATATCAAGGACATTTTGTTGTTACAATAATATTCAATAGAGCTGTTTGGATCTTGTCTTCTAGGATTGAATCTTTCGAAACAATCTCTCTCTTGAGGAAGCTAATGACAAGCTTGGAGTCTGTAAAGACTTTTAAGTTTTAACAGTTTTAATTCCATCTTTGAAGAGTTTAAGTAACCTAAAAATTACTGCTTCGGAGTCTGCATCAGTGCATTGGCATTATTGTTTGTTCCCAAACTTAGTTTATAGGAATAGAACTTGTCTCTGAAACACAGGAAGTCCCCTCTCCCTGATCTACCCAGATCACCTTTTAAGGCCCCCATCAAATAATAATATAGGATTATCTTTGCTCCATACAGGATGACTAGGTGCAATAGGATTTAGAGTTCGTACGTCTTTAGCCCAGGTCTCCAAGGGTCACTCTCTAAGCCCCTTCAGACGCTACTTCCTCAAAAAGCATTATTTACCGTAGTTTCCTTTAGAGAGGGCGAACAGAGCAAAGAATAAAGTAAAACTTTTGTGTTTCCATTCTTGCAGCTATTCCACTAATTAGTGTAAAAGGTGACATATTGTTGTTAGATACTAAATTATAAGGACTAATTTTTCTGAACAATTTACTGTGATTTGAATTAAAAAAATTCAGAGTGTAAAAGGTGACATATTGTTGTTAGACACTAAATTACAAGGACTAATTTTTCTGAACAATTTACTGTGATTTGAATTTAAAAAATTCAGAATAGTTTTTTAGGGGCAATTTTTTTTTAATCCATGGGAGGTATGAACCCTAGCATTGCATTATTGCAGTAAAGCTCATTTTAATGTGAGGACCATCAAAGTCAGCTAAATCATGCAAATGATCACAGCTCTATGCCCAATGGGGCTTTAACCTCAGTCATTATCATGGTAACACCCCATGTCAACCACTAAACCACCGCTGAATGGACTAAATAAAATTCTATCAAATTTATTTGTGGCTTTCTTCCTACGCTCTTTTTAGAATAATTTTACTTCACTATAATTTAAGTAAAATTTCGTTCACTTTTACTAAAAAGAATCTTATTCCAGTTCGTTCGGATTAATGAAGATGGGTTTGGAACTTATGTCGCAAATGGTTCTCTTAAGGTCTCTAATCTGTATATACTATAAACTTGACCCCCGTTGACTGAATTGTACAGTTAAAGTATATTCCCAGTACCCGCATGCTTGAAGAAGCTTAATGCAATTTAGTACGTCAAAAATAAGTTTTAGACCAGTACCCCATGCTAATTATGTAAATTTTCTGGAACCTAGCTGCTTCCAACGGGAATCTGTCCAACAGTTTCTGTTAAGACAAGCTAAAATAAGTTCGACTAAAATATGTGATCTTCATTCATTAAAGTAGCCGATGACTTGCTTGAAAGTTCTGAACATGATTTTGGGCCATTTTGCACCGGGCAGATATATTTGAAACTTGTGTGAAACAAATTAAATAAATTATGCTGCTGAAGTTCCAATATGTCTTTAGCTTGGAACATAATTTATAGCAAAAGTCATCGGGAAATTTACCAAGTAATGAACAAATTAATTAGCAAAGACAGGTTTTCAAGGAGAAATAGCTAGTTCAATTTACAGAGTGATCCCTACTGTATGTGCATATATTCAATAATCTGGACATATAGGTCTCGATATCGATTCATGTAGAGCTCCACAACACAATTAAGCCTACTGCTATCCTCGGGACTTGATAAGCATAGTACTTACCAGGGATGAGGTAGAGTTCCGTGCAGCAGCATTAGATTTTGTTTGGAACCATACCAGTGCTTTAGCATCCACAGTGAATACGAGATCATTGCGATCCCAACCAGGATAAATATGGAGTTTATGATCTTCATACCCCATATTATGCAAGTCCTGCACTGATTCCTCCTCGTTTCTCCAATATACTGAAGGCCTGAAATACCTGCCATTGCGTTCGCTGGACCCTGTATTTGTTACGCACTCGCCTCTTAACCCAAGTAAAAGAGAGAACCTGGCAACCTAATAAACGAAGCTGAGTAACATTTTCAGATGGGCTTTGTCGGCTCATTTTATTATCAAATGGATAATAACCAGAAAGCATAGAGTAGGGATCCAATTTTTTAGGTGTTTATCTTAATTTTTTAAATGTTCATTAAAAAAATTACACCTCAAACATTTTGATCCCTTTAGTCGTAAATCCTGGTTTAACACTGATCTTTTAATTATTTTTCATTTGGTAAATCTAGGTTTAATACACAGATCTTTTAATTACTTTTCATTTGGTAAATCTAGGTTTAACACAGACCTTTTAATTACTTTTCATTTAATTTTATTATTTGGTAAATTGATTTTGGATTGACTAGACACTATATAAATATATGAATTTACAATATAATTTTACTTTTTATTTTTTTATTTATGTTGGTTAATGTAATATTTTTTTTATGTCTGCTAGCATAACGTGACTAAAGCACCTCGGTGTAATAATATTCTCTATTTTTACATGGTTAATAATAATATTCTTTATTAAAAAAGGTCTCTTTTTAACATATATAGAGACTTAATTCTCTGCGATGAGGCGAGACGGCTCTCTCGTGGCTAGGGCCAAACCCTAGCCGCCCTGCGTTCCTCCAGGCTGCGTGCATCCGCTGAAGCTGCCTCTTCCGCGCCAGCAGTGTTGCGTTTTGGAGCTGTGTTTGTAGCTGCATTTTTTTGCCTTTCTCATCCGTCACGGCCATGCATTCCCCTTCCTCCGGTGGTCGGGCCATGGATCCGTTGGAGGCTTTCAAAGTTCTTGTTAGATCTGCAGGCCCTAGGGCAAAGGCCGCCCCTCCTGCCAAGTTTGTTAAAAAGATGGAAGAGATCCCTTCTCTGGAGCTCTCCCCTTCTGATCCGTGCCGCATGGCCCTTATGCTCTCAGAAAAAGCCCTCATTGGCAAGTTCACTGGTCTGTGGCCCAATCCCAAAGCAATGGATCAATGGATTGCAGAACGTTGGAGCCCCCTGGCGCCCTCCCATATCTCTTTATGTGCTGCAAGAAGAGGGTATTTTGTGTTTATTTTTTAGAACAAAGAAGAGCAGGATCTAATCTTTAGATCTGGACCATACTTCATGGGATCGAGGGGGCTGTTCTTAGCTCCTTGGTCTCTGGATTTCAATCCTGAAGCAGAGATCACGGCTGCCCTGGTTTGGGTCCGGCTTCCCCATCTTCCTCTTCATCTTTGGGGGAAAAGCTCCCTTGCTGATATAGGAAACAAGCTCGGCCGTTTCCTGGATAGCGCGGAGCCTAAAGGGGATCAGTACACCTGTGCACGCATCTGTGTTGAGGTCAATCTCGAGAAAGGGCTCCCGGAAGCCCTTCATCTCACCTTGGGCGAATGGAGTCACATCCAAGAGCTGGACTATGAGCATATTCCCTTCAAATGCCTCCGGTGCCATGTTTACGGTCATTTCGCGAAAAGCTGCCCCAAAGCCCCGGTGACGGTGGCTCCTCCCCCGGCCAATGGGGCAGACTTCCAGCCAGTTGCCAATAGGCGAAGGGCTCCCCGGAAAAAAGACTCCAAATCAGAGGTGCCCACCGCAGAAGAATCTACCCCAGCTAATAAAAACAGATTTGAAGCCCTTCAAGAACTCGATGACCAGGAACCAGAAGCAGCAGTAGCGATTGAAGAGACGTTGCAGCCAAGTCCAAGCCAGGAAAAGGAAGCACCAGCAGCAGAAGAGGTTCCAGATGTGCGTATCCCCCCTGGTACCGCGGAAGACCCCACGCCTGAGTCCTTTGGCTCGAAGAAGGATCCTATCGATTTGGGTGGCGAGACCTCAGCCCAGGTTGGGCTGGCATCCTTGGTCCCTTCCTCAGAGGAAACCTCCGACTCTGAAGACTTTTCCGCTCCTTCTCCTCCCCTCACCAGAGGACGCAAGACGAATAAAGAACGCAGAAAAAAGGAAGCAGCCTCAACCATCAGTGCGGGCTCTCAGAAGAAACTGGATCCTTTCATTAAGGGACACTCCTCTCTGCCGGTTTAATGCTTTGCTTCTGTATTCTTCTCTGCTCACAATTTGTGAGAGTCTACTCTTGTAAGCAGTTCTTTTCTCGAAATAGCTTCAGGAACATTTGGGATTCATTTCTCAAAGCACTTTTAAGAAGGCTGACTGTTTTATTTGAGGCCAGCAGCCTTCTTTCTCAGAATTTCTCCTTGTACGCTTGGCTGGGCTACAGCCTTTTTTAAAAATTTATAAAAAAATTTCAATTTCTGTTAAAAAAAATAATAATAATATTCTTTATTTTTAGGTTAAATAATAATAATAATAATTTATTTTTAAAGTTTTTGTTAAGTAAGACACTAATTTGGTGTATGAAACTCATTGTTTTGCATGATAAGAGATTTCTGTGTAATGATTTAACTACCAAAGTCTACAAAATGTATATACACTACCTCTTGTGAATTTAAACTTATTTGTAATCTACCATACTCTTAACAATTAAACCCACTCATATTATAAAGATAAATATTTTTACATTTTATTTGTCTTAAATTACATTAATATTATTAAATTTATTAATTTTTATGTTTTTTCTTTTTAAAAAAAATGAAAAATCAAATATTTATGAAATTATATAAAAATTAATAAAAATATTACTAAAATAAAATATGTATGGTTGTGTTTTAAAAAAATGAAAATTATAGTGTTGAAGTTTAGGAACGTTGAAATGTTTTTAATAAATACTATATCTATTATTGTAATAATAATAAAATTTAAATAATTCTTTGGAAAAAAATTAAAAATATATATATTAAATTAATGATAAAATATAAGAAATCTAACTACAACATAAATACTATAATTATTATAATAATAATAATAAAATCCAAATGAATCTTTGGGAAAAGAAATTTAAAAATTCTTAAATCAATAAAAAAAAATCGAACTATTAAAAGTTAGTGATAGAGAAAGTAGGTTAGAAATTAATAATATATGTTAAAAATCATAAAATTGAATAATTAAAAAAATATAGAGAAAAAATAAAAATATTAACATAAATGAGATGATTTAGCTTATCTTTTATATTATAATTGTATCTAAAACATTTAAACAAATGAAAATAGAAATAAAATCAGGATTAACATCCACTTCATTGATTATATAAAGTAGACTCTTTTTAAAGTGGGGACTTTTAAAAATTATAGTACTTATATCTTATACTTATGGCTATAAATATAGAGTAAGTTTTCAATCTTGTGCCCAACATGATTAAAATGGATTAGAATATTATATATATAAGACATTCAATGTAAACCTATTTGCAAATGTGTATATTAATCCAATTTAAATTATTATAAAAAAAAAGATGATGTCTAAATATTTATGTTTTTAACTTTTTTTGTTAAATTTCAAAGACAAGAAACAAAGAAAAGCACCATTGTAAACACCAGTTCAATGTGGTAAACCCCCATAAGGGGAAACATCCACGTAGGCAGAGCATTAAATCTCATAAATCAAGAACGAGGAGATTACATGACGAGCCATTCGGCATCCGAGACTACCACACAAACTACGTATCCGAACCATGCACTATATACTTCATAAAATAAGTTACATGAGTAAAATTGTCGTCGGTTATACCAGTTACAAAAAACTTCCGGTAAACAAAACTAGTTTTGAGTTAGTTGTCATTATTAACAATCTCCACCTTTACAACAAAACTTTCTAACACTTTGCCCAAGACTATTCTTCACCTTTTTTTCAAACCATGAAAAGCTACACACCATCGTAGCTTCTCTAATAACACTGGTTTTGTAAACATATCTACACAATTTTCTTGAGTATAAACCTTTTTCATATCTACTCCACCTTCACCAATGGCTTGTCTTACAAAATAATTATTTCCATCAATATGTTTAGTCTTACTATAATAAACAGGATTTGTAGCCAAATGTATAACACTCTGACTATCACATAAAACAGGCACACTATTTTTCAACCTTCTAATTTCTCTAGTAGACCTTTAAGCCAAATCGCCTCTTTGCAAGCATGTGAGGCAACAATGTATTCGTCCTCTGTAGTGGATAAAGCAATTGTTTCTTGAAGCTTTGACATCCAACTTATAGCTCCACCTGTAAGAGCAAAGACATGACCTGAAGTGGACCTTCTCTTGTCCAAATCACCTACGAAATTTGAATAAACAAAACCGCATACATAATCATTATTATTATTAAAGGTGATACAATAGTCACTTGTGCCTCTTAGGAACTGAAGCACCCATTTCACTGCACTCCAATGTTCTTTCCCGGATTTGCCATGTATTTACTAACAACACCTACTGCATGTGAAATATCAGGTCTAGTACACACCATTGTATACATTAAACATCCTACAGCATTGGCATATGGTACACGAAACATATAATCCTTTTCCACTACTAGGACATAAATCTGAAGAAAGCTTAAAATGGAAAGCCAAAGGAACATTCACAGGCTTTTCCTTATTCATTTCGAATCTTACAAGTATTTTCTTAACATACTTCTCCTGTGAAAAACTAAGTTTACCATTTCTTCTGTCTCTGTGTATTTCAATACCCAATATTTGTTTTGCAGGTCCAAGATCCTTCATATCAAAAGTCCTAGCCATCTGAGCCTTCAACCTGTTAATCTCGTTCATGCTTTTACTCATAATAAGCATATCATCAACATACAACACTAAGAATGAATATATCATTTAACCTTCTGAAATATAAACAATGAACATATTCACTTCTAGTATAACATTAGCTCACCATGAAAGAATCAAACTTCTTGTACCATTGCCTGGGCGACTGTTTCAGGCCATACAATTATTTCTTGAGCTTGCAAACTAACCTTCCTTTATGATGTTGCACAAAACCTTTTGGTTGTTCCATATAAATATCCTCATCTAAATCTCCATGTACGAAAGTTGTTTTAACATCTAGTTTCTCTAACTCCAAATCAAGCAATGCAACTAGTGCTAACACGATACGAATAGATACAAGCTTGACAACTGGTAAAAAAATCTCATGATAATCAATACCTTCCATCTGAGAGTACCCTTTTGCGACCAATCTATATTTTTATATTTCAACCTTACCATCAACGCCTTTCTTCAACTTGAAGACCCACTTACATCCAACATTTTTTCTATCTTTGGGGAGTTCAATCGATTCCCATGTCTTGTTTTTCTTCAGAGAATCCATTTCTTCTTTCATTGCCATCTTCCACTTAGCATTGTGAACACAAACAATGGCTTCCTGAAAACAAGAAAGTTCTCCATCATCAGTAAAAAAAACAGACGAAACAAAATCGATATAACACTTAGGAGGAATTCTCTCCCTTGTTGATCTTCTTGGTGTAGGTTGTGGGGTTTCCACATTTTCTTGAATTTCTTCATCTTCTATGACTTCTTTCTCATCAGAAACTTTTTCTTGCTTCTTTGTGTCATGAGAAGATTGGTTCTCCAACTAAACTAGTTGTTTTGACAGTACTTGTTCTTGTTCCAAATCAACTTTTACATTTTTTGATTTAATCAGAGAAGATTCATAAAAAATTGCATCTATGCTAATGAGGATCTTATGGGCAGTAGGATGCCGCAATCTATATCATTTTGTTACATCATCCTATCCAACAAAAATGAAATTATTGATCTAGGGTCTAACTTAGAACATTGATTTTTAGGAGTAAGTGCATAGGCTTCACAACCAAAGATTTTCAAATTTGAATAATCCCAGGGATGACCAGTCCATACCTGTTATGCAACCAAGTCCCATAAATAACATAAAAATAGCATAAATAGACCAAAAGAGAGTAATCCACGCATTATCAATGAATAACAGAGATAAATAGCAATCGTCTTCGAGGGATGAACCTCCTTACACAATGTACTTGTGTACCCAAGACAAGATAATATCCAATGATGACTAAAATGAGAATATCTCCCTCCTATACATAGGAGACAAAAGTGTACAAAAACAACTAATAGACCCAAGCCGACATAAATAATATGTAATGCACCATAATATAGGGGGTAATGTGTTACACTATATGGGGTAATGTGTCCTCATGAAGGGCTTAACATGCCCCTCCCCTTCAAAAAGTGGTGTCCTCAACATTGAAGTAGTTATGGATGTTGTTGTATAAAGGACTCATCTTCTCATGTTGAATCTTTCGCGAGTAAGTTCTTCCATTTCATGAGATACCCTGGAATTGATCAATTTCAAAGCTCTCTAGTTCTTATTTCAATGATTTCTCTGGGCTACAAGATGATTTTTCCTTTCTCGTCAAGTTCTGGTGATATCGTTTCAACTGGTAGCTTGTCACCGATTAACTTCTTTAAACAAGAAACATGGAAAACCGGATGGACTCATGAAGATGAAGGTAGTTCCAATTTGTAGGCCATACTACCTATCTTTTGTAGCACCTTGTAGGGACCATAGTATTTAGGTGATAGTTTATTATCCTTCTTGGTGTTCTTCTAGGACATATGTTTGTATGGTTGTAGTCTTAAAAACACCCCCCCACATTAAAGCTTCGTTCGCGGCGGTGTTGATCTGCTTGTTGTTTCATTCGATTTTGTGCTAGATTCAGGTTGTCCTTTAAGAGTTGAAGAACTTCTTGTTGATGCTTCATGTGGTCTTCCACTACTTGAACCTTAGAGGATTCTCTTACTGAAAATGTGATGGATGGTGGATGATGGCCATAAAGTGCCATAAATGGGGTCATTTGTTATGATGTATGGAGGAAGTGTTATACCACAATTCTGCCAAGGGTAACCACTTGACCCATTGTGTTTGTTTATTAGCTGCAAAACATCAAAGATACCCTTCCAAACATTTTTTTACAATCTTTGTTTGTCCATCAGATTGAGGATGATAAGATGAGCTATGAGCCAGTTGAGTACCCAAACAAGAAAATAATCCAGTCCAAAAGTTGCCAGTGAAAATGGGATCCTTATCACTTACTATAATATTTAGAGTATCATGTAGTTTTTGGACTGTCTTCGTAAAAGAATTGGCGATCGTGCTTGCTTTGAAGGGGTGACATAGTGCACATGAGTGTGCATATTTAGTAAGTCTATCAACAACCACCACAATGACACTCTTTCCTTTTGAATTTGGTAAACATGTGATAAAATCCATCGAGACCTCTGTTCACCTTTGGCTTGGAATGGAAAGTGGTTGTAGGAGACTTGGGGCTTAATTGTTTCCACTTTATTTCGTTGGCAAACCAAACATTATGTCACAAATTTTTGAACATCAATTTTAAGACTATCCCAAAAAAATTATTTCTTTACCCTGTGGTAAGTTTTTAAGAAACCTGAGTTCCCTCCTATCGGTGAGGAGTGGGATACAAAAAGTACCGTTTGCTTGAGCTAGGAACTCTTACCAAGATATAGGTGATCCTTGTACCATAGAAAGTCATCTTTCCACGTAAATGTATTAGAGGCACTAGGATCCTGCTGCAGATTTTGAATGAATGTCCATATTTCTTCGTCATTTTCCCATTCATCCCTTGCTTCAGCTATCCATTTTGGTTGGATGAACGAGATAGCATAGAGTAATGTTTCAACATCCTCATCTTTCCTAGAGAGTGCATATGCAACAACATTTTCCCCTTTTAGTAGATGATTTCAAAGTCATACCCAACATCTTTGTCACCCATTCTTGTTGCTCTTCTGAAGATAGCCTTTGTTCCAAGAAGTATTTAAGGCTATCATGATCAGTTTTAACCTTGAAATGTCTCCCCATAAGGTAGGGGCGCCATTACTTCAAGGCATGTAGTATTGCTAACATTTCCTTCTCATAAATGGGCCTTTTTAAGTTCTTTCCCTTTATTGGATGACTTGTGAAGGCAAGAGGGTGTCTTTCTTACAATAGTACAGTTCCAAATCCATTTCTTGAAGCATCACATTCCACAATAAAGGCTTTTGTGAAGTTTGGTGTCTCCAAAATAGGAGCTTTACACATTGCCTCTTTGAGTTGTTGAAAAGCTTTAGTTGCCTCTAGAGTCCAAGAAAATGCATCTATCTTCAGTAATGTTGTTAGAGGAGCTGCTATTGTTCCATAGTTTTGAACAAACTTGCGGTAGTACCTTGTCAAACCTAAAAATTCTTGAAGATTCTTTAGAGTTTTTGGAATCGGCCAGTCCATCATGGCTTTAATTTTTTTAGGGTCTACCTTGACACCTTCATGAGATACAATATGACCCAAATACTCTACCTCCTTTATCCCAAAGAAACATTTTGATGGATTTACATACAATTCTTTTTCCTTTAGTAATTGTAGTGCCCTGTCAACATGTTGAAGAAGTTCTTCCCAAGACTTGTTATAGATTAGTATATCATCAAAGAATACCAACACACATTTTCTAAGGAAATGCTTGAAAATAGAATCATCAAACCTTGAAATGTAGAAGGCGCATTTGTGAGACCGAATGGCATGACCAAAAATTCATAGTGACCTTCATGAGTTCTGAATGTTGTTTTGGGGATGTCTTCATCCTTCGTTCGAATCTGGTGATACCCGAAACGAAGATCCAACTTTGTGAAAACAACTACTCCATGTAATTTGCCTAACAATTCATCAATGACGGGAATGAGAAACTTATCTTTAATGGTGATCTTGTTGAGCTCTCTATAATCATGACACATATGCCATGATCCATCTGGCTTGGGTACAATTACCACTGGTGCAGAGTAAAAACTTTGGCTAGGCCTAATTATGCCAGCCTCTAACATATCAACAACCATATGCTCAATTTCACTCTTCTGGCTATAGGGATATTGGTAAGGCCTGATGCTAGGAGGAACGTTACCTGGAATTAAGTGGATAGCATGATCAAAGTATCGAATAGGTGGAAGACCTTTGGAAATATCTTTGAATACCTTGGAATGATCATTAATGACCCTATGTATATCTGGGGAGATAGGGAACTTTGAGGTTTGAACATCTAATGAGCATAATTGTGCAACTACACCTTGATGTCCCTTTTTCAACAACTTTGTCATATCATTAGAGCTTATGACCCTGCTTGGTTTTCATGTGATACCATTTAACTCATATTCTTTTCCTTCCCGTGAAAATTTCATGAAAAGTTTTTGAAAATTAAAATCCATTGTTCCCAATGATTGTAACCATTGGACACCTAAAACAACATCAACCCCACTCATTGGGATAGCAATCATTGGATTATTCAATACATATTCTCCCATAAAAAGATTGATATTATGGCATTTCCCTTAGCAATTTAGAGTTCCTCCATCTGCAATCATAACTTGAAACTCGAGTGCTGGATATACAAAGCAATTAAGAACTTTGGCTAATTTACAGTGAATGAAATTATGAGTACTATCGAAATCAATTAACATTGTTTCCTTCTTCTTTTTGATGTATCTTTCGATCTTGAGAGTTTGAGGAGTGTTCATTCCAACCAATGCATGACAAGATATGGTGGGAATAATTTCTTCTAAAGTATCCTCTTCTATTTCTTCTGAAGTCGCTTCTTCTTGAGATGCTTCATATTCTTTTGGTTCTTCTTCTTCACAATCTATGTAGAATAATTTCTTCTCACCGCACTTATGTCCCTTACTATACTTGTTGTCACAATTAAAGCATAATCATTTTTCTCTTCTTTCATCTAGTTGTTGGGTTGTCAATCTTTGTGGTGGTTTAGAAGAAGGAACAATATTTTCTCTGTATGTGTTAGAGAAGGCCTTTCTAGTAGTCATTGCCATATTTTTACTTTCAACGTTCCTTTCAATCATGAAAGGCTTCTCAAGGGATGATGGTTCAAAGAGAACTACCTCACCTTGAATGTTATCTTTCAAGGTTCCAATAAAGAGATCTAACAAATTATCTTCTGAAATATTCTTCACTCTGAGACTTAACTGTTGAAATTGCTTGATGTGCTCGGCAACTAGACCTTTTTGCTTGAGATTTACCAACTAGCTAAACAAGGTATTGTTATTTATATCCCCGTAATGTGCAATCAAATCTTCTATGAATATAGACCAAGAGATAATAGAATCCTTTTTATGGTCACAAATCCATTGGTACCATACAAATTAATCAAGTTCTAAATATAAGGATGCAATAGTTACCTTTTGCAAAGTGGGCACCTGGTATAGATCAAAGAATTGCTCCATTTGAAAAATCCACATGATTGGATCCTTTCCATCAAACTTTCTCATGTCAATCTTGGGGATAAAGTAGTTCCTTGGACCTGAATTGAACCCATGATGTTGTAGTGAATCATCAACTTTTGAGGACTCCAACTTCCTACTCTCCAATTGTTTTTCAATTTTCTCTAGACGTGATGGGAATAAGTCATGTTTTTCCTCCTTATCCTCTTCTTGAGTAGATACATGAGGAATACAACTATTCATTATATCCTTCATCAATTCCTTCAAGTCTTGAAGATCTTCTTTTCTAGCCATCCCTTTGAGATCCTCTTTACTAGCCATCTTCTTTTCCAATTTAACTAATTCATCAATTTTCACTTTTCCTTTAATCATATATTCTAACTTGGACACTCTAAAAGATGTGTCTTCAATTTCATTGTATCTCGGGGATGAATCCTCTGGGGCTTTGAGTGGAGTGATTCTTTCCACTTCCATTTGGTAGCATTTTGAACAATAAATATATTTCACACCCTAGGGTTTACCCAAATAGATCATTTACTCAAAGCTATTCAAATGCAAAATGACGTACCTTTTTCAAACCCTGATTAGAATATTGTTTTAGGGCCAACTTGTAACTGAGATAAAATTTGACTTTCGACTCCTTTGGGTCTGAAACTTCAGCTTGTGGTACCTTGATGTGTCCTCTTTCAAATGTCGTAGGTTTGACCTAATTTGGATATGCCAACAAAGAGTTATTGGAAATCTCTCAAAGCTTCTTATTTTTGTCCTATCCAAAAGAGAGAACTTGTATTGTATGCCACGTGTCCAATATTTCATTTATGTAGTTGGAACTTCTACCACAGATACCATGTTCCGTCATCTTTCAAATTCAACTAGTCTCACTCAATTTGGATCTAAGATTCCTTAGATACGACCTTTTTCCCTAGAACACATGTTTTAGACTAGGTTTTGGACTAGTCAAAACCCTATATTCCTACGCAATTATCTCTAAAAATGTAATGAATGGGGATCTGAATTTCGAACTAGAGATAGTTTGACCTGTTTGAGAAGTGGGTTTTTAACCTCAATATATGAATCCTTGTAGAAAAGAATTTGTAGATAAAATGCCAAGATGATTTGTTTTGTAAAAGTTGGTCCCGAGGAAAGAGCTTTGATACCAAATGTTATGCAACCAAGTCCCAAAACATTAAAATAGAAAAAGTAAACCAAAAGAGAGTAATCCACGCCTTAATAATGAATAACAAATATAAACAACAATCATCTTCGATGGATGAACCTCCTTACATAATGTACTTGTGTACCCAAGATAAGACAATATCTAATGATGACTAAAATGAGAATATCTCCTTCCTATATATAGGAGACAAAGGTGTGCAATAACAACTAATAAACCCACTAATAGACCCAAGCCGACATAAATAATAAGTAATGCACCATAATATAGGGGGTAACGCGCTACACTATATGGGGTAATGTGCCCTCATTAAGGGCTTAACAATACCTCTTCCGGAATTTTATAATTTATTGCCATTGATGGTGACCGGTTTATTATATAAACAACGATAGAAACTATTTCTGCCCACAAATATTGCCCCAAATTAGCATTATTAAGCATGCTCCTTTCTCTCTCTAGAAGAGTCCTATTCATGCGCTCTACAACGCCATTTTGCTTATGAGTGTATACAGATGTTTTATGTCTTACAATCCCTTCTTCTTTGCAATACTTTTCAAACTCTAAAGAGGTAAACTCACCTCCATTATCCGTCCTTAAACATTTGATTGTCCTGTCAGTTTCTTTTTTCACCATAACTTGAAATTGTTTAAACGTGTTAAACACGTCACCTTTCATTAGAGGAAATTTCAACTCAAAATGGGCCTTTTAACCATAATTCAAATTCCATGTCATCATGTGTTAGCCAATGAAATTGCTTTAAATTTTAAATACTGTATAGGTCTTAAACAAATTTTTAATATAAATTTGGGGATAGGTATCATAAAAAACTATTTTTTTTGTTCGTATTTTCAACATATCTCCCTGTATTTTTACTCAAATTTCGATCAAGAGAGCTCCATGGATGCGGAATTAAAATTTACATCCAATGAGTACCCACTCAGCATACTTTTGACGGACCCCTCTACCCCCCAAAAAAGAAATACCTAGATGCATATTTTAATTTCGCATCCAACGAGCTCTCCCAATCGAAATCTGAGTAAAATCATAGGGAGATATGTCGAAAATACGAACAAAAAAAAGTAGTTTTTTTCTTTTCTTCCTCCAAAATTAATAAATATTATCTTATTATTTTAACTATTATTTTATTATTTTTCTTAAGAGGCCCATTGTGAGTTGAAAGTTCCCCTAATGTCTTTCTAAGACATAGACTCAAACTTTTTCTTGAAAAATCATCTATAAATAATACATAATATATTGCTCCCCCATAGGGAATAGTAGGAGACGGACCCCATAAATCAGAATGAATGCAATTGAGAACACCTTTACTAACATGACTTCTTGCTTTGAATTTTTGTCTACACTGATTTCCAAATATACAATGTCTACAAAACATCAAATTCAAAGTTTTCATATTTGGAAGTAATTTACGATTCATTAATCCCTGAAGTCCTCTCTCACTCATATGACCAAGACGATGATGCCATAATTAGATACTTATGATGTATCATTAACTTGAGTCCTTCCAACCAATTTCTAAAAAAAATCGATTTTATGTGCCTTCATGACCACTAAAGCACCCTTAGATACTTTTGGTATTCTACTTAAACTTGTAAACTTATGACCACAAGAATCCAACACTCCCAAAGAAATTAACTTTTTCTTTAATTTAGGCACATGTCTAACATCTGTTAGTGTTTTTATAACTCCATCAAACATTTTATTTTTAATACTTCCAACCCCAACAGTCTTACATGAATAATTGTCTCATAAAAGAACTATACCATCATTAGCTATTTGATAGGAAGCAAACCAATCTTTGTGAGGACAGATATGGTGCGAAACACCAAAATCTAAAAACCATTCTCCATTATATTCAGAAACACTACAAATAGACAAAACCTCGTCGATCATACATGAATCACACTTAACTGAATTTGCCTCAGATTTGGAATCATTTTTCTTGGATTCTTGTCTTTTCCAACAGTCCTTCTTGAGATGACCATTCTTGTTACAATACTAGCATTTTAATTTGCTCTTTCTTCCCTTTAATTTACACCTAGAAGTACCTCTTGACTTTTCTCCTCTTTCTTTGGATCGACCTTTAAAAACCAAAGCTTCAGGCGAAGAGGTTTCAAAACTAGATTTCTTCCTCAATTTCTCAGACAACATTGCTCCAACCACAGTGTCAAATTCCAAAGTATAAGTTGTACTAAGGATAATGGAAGAAATTACTTGACCCCGAGATTCAGGCAAGGTACACAAAATATTGATTGCTTTATCTTCATCATCAATTTTAATATCCACACTAGTCAACTGGAAATCAAGAGTATTAAACCATTCAAATGATATGTTATCTTCATACCTTTTTTCATTCTCATACCGTACAACTGTCTCTTCAAGTAAATTTTGTTTGTCAAATATTTTGTCATATACAGACTTTCTAACTTGCTCCATAGGCTTGCTGATGACTTTTCTTCAACAATGTTAAACAACACATCATCCGCAAGACATAATCGAATTGTGCTAAGTGCTATGGCATCTAATTCATCCCATTCATCATCTGTCATAGTTAGGGATCTCTTTCTCTTACCATATATATAGGGATTTCTGCAACCCTTGTTGTACTAATAGATCCCACATCTTTAATTTCCATAACTCGAAGTAACTGTAGGTTAACTCAGCATAACTACTTACCTACCACAACCAACTAATGGAGGCTGCTGGTGGCACTCATAGTGTGATCCTATAATGCAGGGATTGCTCCTAGAGGCACATAAACTCATTAGTGCACATGCAGTAAGTGGCATATAACCTCTAGGTGTGTCCCCCATACTCTAGTACAGTGATAATAGTTTACTAAGTTAGGAAATATGACCAAATAGACTATATTGGGCAAAGGAGGATTAATTAATCCTAACAACTCCACCTGACCTTAGGACCTCGTAGTCAACAAACCTACAAGTGTCCACCCCCATGCCCAAAACTTATATTTTTAGAAAACTGAACCTTCCCTTTTCAAGTGCCACCAACTAGTGAGGAGTTAACTATTGCTTAGAGCCTAAAAGCTCAACTATACAGGGCTTCGAAGCCCAACAATAAAGAGATTAGAAGGTCTACTATACTTTCTTTTATGAGCCTGGAAGCTCGACAACAACTAGATCTTGGTAGCTCTCGTTTTCTCTTTTGTAGGGGTTCTTCCTCCGTGGGCATGCCTTTTGTTTTCCTAGGACTTTCTTTTCAATAACTAACTCCTCCCATTTGGCCACTTGTGCCCTTAGGGATGAGTAAAGTTTAAGATCTAACTTGAATATAAGTCCTGAGAGTTCACTGCAAGGCTGCTCACAGTGACCCATACATAACTTTTATTAAAATTATTAAACACTTAATTATTTACATTGTCATTTAAGAGTCATAAGTTTATGAACAATATTTACCAACATTTACAAATCCAAGTCAGTAACAAATTCTAAATTAGGGTATTACAATCCTTCCCCACTATCATCTTTCACCGTCCTCGGTGAAACTTGCACTTTCTGATTGAAACAGGAAAGGGTAAGCTTGCCTTATCTCTTCTTCTCTTTCCCAGGTAGCTTCTTCTGGAGCATAATTCTCCCACTGTATTTTAACCTGAGTGATTGCACATTTTTGGAGCATTACTTATCTTCAGTCTATGATGCGAACTGGTTTTATAAGAACCTCTCCTTTTGGTTCCACCTGGAGCACATCCTGATTAAAAACATGAGTTTTGTCAAAAACATATATTTTTAATAAAGACACAAGAATACATCATGAATTTTAATATGAAGGGGTAATGCTAGATGATATGCAACTGATCCCTCTATGGCCAGTATTTCAAAATGTCCCACAAATCTGGGTGCGAGTTTTGAATAAGCTTTGGTCCTTAAGGAGATTCTTTTTGATTTTAACCTTAAAAATACATGTTCACCTACTTGAAACTCCTTTGTTGTATGTTTGATGTATGCATAACTTTTCTGCTTGTCTTGGGCTATTTTTTTAGATTTTTAGATTTTGCTTATTTGTTGTGCCACATGTTCCATATATTATAACATTTATGGACCCAAGGCTATTTGATCCTCCATATTTCCCTAGCTTAGGGGTAACTTACATTTCCTACCATAAAGTGCTTCAAGGAGACTCATTTGGAGGGAACCCTGGTACCCATTGTTATAAGCAAATTCAACCAAATCCAAGAAATCCTCCCATTTACCTGGTTGTTTCATGACATACATCCACAACATATCTTCAAGTACTTGGTTCACCCATTTTGTCTGTCCATCTGTTTGCAGGTGATATGCGGTGCTGAAATTTAATTTAGTATCCATACCTGTAAACAAAGCCTTCCAAAAATTTGACGTGAATTTGGAATCTCTATCTATAATTACAATTTTTGGAATGTCATGTAGTCTAAATATTTCTTTCATGAATACCTCAGCTATATTGGTGGCTTTATAAGTGGTTTTGACAGGTATTAAATCTGTTGCTTTAGTAATCTTATCAACCATTATATACTTTTATTGTATTGCCTTGTTTTTGGTAGACCTGTAATGAAATCAATTGTAATTACTTCCCATTTCTATTTCAGAATGGGTATAGGTTGTAGCAGATTAGTAAAAATCATTTTTGAGGGTCATAATAAGTGTTTGATATCCTGGGTGTCCTGAATATGGACTATCATGAAATTCTTTGAAAATGATTTGTTTTATTCTCTGCTGATTAGGTATATAAATTTTGTTTCTAAATCATAGAAAGCCTTATGCATCAATCTGCAACTCATCCTAAGCTCTTATTTCAGATATGCTACCACAATTTTCTATTAAATTATTGTAGTTTGAGTCTTCTTTGGAGGCTGTTATAATTAGGTTTTTTAGGCCTGAATCATAACTACTTGTCAACATAGCATGCAAGTTATGTTGTTTTCGACTAAGAGCATCGAAAACTACATTCTCTTTACCTTTGATATGCTTTATATCAAAATCATATTCGCTTAGTAAGGCAAGCCATCCGGCTTGTCGTACATTAAGCGTTTTTTGATCAAACAAATATTTCATCCCATAATTATCTGCCATTAACAGAAATTTGTTCTCAAAAAGGTAATGCTGCCAAATTTTTCAGCATGAATAATGGCTATCAATTCTAGATCATGTGGAGCATAGTTTTTCTCATAATATTTTAATTTACGATATTCATAAAAGATGACATGGCTTTCCTAAGTTAACACACCCCCATCTCCTTCTTTACTTGCATCTGTGTAAACTACAAAATATTTATATGGATCAACTATTCTTAATACAGGAGTAGTGGTTAGCAAATGTTTCAGCTTATCAAAGCTCTCTTGAGATCGTTGGTTCCATACAAATTTGACTCCTTTCTTTTGTAAGGAGGTGATAGGGTTAGCCACCCGTGAAAAACTTTCAATAAACTGCCTATAATATCCTGTGATACCCATAAAGACCCGATGCCATGGACATATTGTAGTTGTAATGTGAGGTTGGCAAGCTGCGACTGTATCTGCATCATTCCCGCACCAGTTTCTCAGATGGTACATGCCATTAAGAATAGTTTTAATCTTTGCAGGATCAACAACTATGACTTGGTCTGAAATGATGCAGCCTATGTACTGTTTTTTTTTTAAGAATTCACATTTACTAAGTTTTGCATATAGTTGGTGTTCACGTAAGGTTTGCAAAACCATCCTGATATGTTCTTCATGTTCCTTTTCGTTCTTAGAATAAGTCAAAATATCATCAATGAATGTGAGCACAAAATTGTCTAAGTATTTGTTGAGTACATTGTTCATTAAATACAAACGTAGAAGGTGCGTTCGTTAAACCAAAAGGAAGGACTACAAACTCATAATGACTGTATCTTGTTCTGAAAGCAGTCTGATGAATATCCTCATCTTTTATTCGAATTTCATGGTACCCAGATCTGAGATCAATCTTGGAGAAAATTATAGCTTCTCTCACTTGGTCAAACAGATCATCGTTCTGGGTAAAGGATATTTATTCTTTATGGTCATTTTATCTAACTATCAGTAAACAATGCATAGATGAAAAGTATCGTCCTTTATCTTAACAAAAAGGACAGGTGCACCCCACGGTGACACACTAGGCCGAATATACTTCTTATCAAGCAGTTGTTGCAATTGCATTCTTAACTCTATAAGCTCAGGGATACTCATGCGGTAAGGCGCTCTGGATACTGATACTAATCCCGACATCAAGTCAATAGTGAAGTCCAGGACTCTTCTAGGAGGTAAACTTGGATCTCATTCGGGAAAACATCTTGAAACTCTTTCAGTATATGAATATCTTCTAAAACTGAATTTTGATTATCTGCCTGAACAACTTGAACAACATATAGCTGGAAGCCTTTTCTAGCACACTTTTTAAGTTGCATGGATGAAATTTGTTTGATAGATATTGGTCTGAAAATGCCTTTAATAATCTGGTTGTTCCCTTGGTCATATATACAGGTTAAAGTCTTATCTAGGCAATTTATAACTACATGGTGAGCTTTCAACCAATCCATGCCAATTAGGACATCGTAGGATCCCAAGGTAAGACATTTAAATATGTGTGTGTGTTCATGTTATTTAATGACAAAGTACAATCTTTTAGTAGCTCTGAAATTTTCCCTTTGGTTCCAATAGCCAGCTAGACCATCCAATGTTTCAATTGTTTATCGAATCCTAATTTAATTCACATAAGCAATCTTTGCGGCACCAGTAATTACTGGTTGAACATAAACTTGCATCCTATCAGGGTTATGGCCCTAGGGAAGAAGATTTAATACAAATTACTTAAATCTACAAGGATTAAATTCATGCAAGGGTTAAATTCGGGGTTGTTTAATCCATTTTTAAATTCCTCTGAGGGTTTTAAAATTGTTTAAGACTTACTTAATAACGACTGGACAATCTTGCCCATCAATCGATAAAATTGTTAAGGTTAACACAATATATTTAAGCCATGATTCTAACTAGAGTCTTTAATCTCTGTCCAATTTTCCTAATGAGTTTTTCACAAAGCATTTACATCATCGATCCATTGTTTGTTAATCATTCTTGCTTAATAAAAATAAATCAAGATCATAAATTGATTATCCAATCATTACCTCTACATTACTATTGTAAACCCACAAATAAATGTTATTGACACTTAATATTAATTACAATATCAACATTTACATAATATTGCACAAATTCTTAACAAATCCTATCATAGCGACTACCGAAACATTAAAATAATTAACAAAGAACAGAGGAGTCTTTTCTAGTTTATAAGTATGAACGAACTTATCTGAAAAAAAGGGAAAAATTGAGTGTTGAGCAACCTCGCTCCACCTGACCTTAGGATCTCGAAGTCAACAAACCTGCAAGTGTCCATCCCCATGCCCAAAACTTATATTTTTAGAAAACTGAACCTTCCCTTTTCAAGTGCCACCAACTGGCGAGGAGTTAACTATTTCTTAGAGCCTGAAATCTCTCTGAGCCTAAAAGCTCAACTATACAGGTCCTCAAATCCCAACAATAAATAGACTAAAAGCTCTATTGCACTTTCTTTTGTGAGCTTGGAAGCTTGACAACAACTAGACCCTTGTAGCTCTTGTTTTCTCTTCTGCAGGGATTTTCCCTCCTTGGCATGCCTTTTGTTTGCTGAGGACTCCCTTGGCAGCAACCAACTCCTCCCATTTGGCCACTTGTACCCTTAGGGATGAGTAAAGTTCAACAACTAACTTAAATATAAGTTATGTCAGTTCACTGCAAGGTTAGTCACACCCATACATAACTTTTATTAAAATGATTAAACACTTTATCATTTACGAGTCATAAGTTTACGAACAATATTTACCAACATTTAGAAATCCAAGTCAGTAACAAATTCTAAACTAGGGTATTAAACTAGCTTACACTCTTTGGCCATGCACATGAAAGAATTGTTTAGTTAGTTTCAAGAGATATTCTTTTCTCATATTTATGGAGAACATAATGTTCAAGTTAGTTTCAGGAGATATTATTTTCTCATATTTATAGGGAACACAATGTTTAAGTTGATTCCCTTGGTAAAGAGAGAATCCATGTGCCTCAAAGTCATATCACTAAAGATGAATTTCTTGGAGGATCCTTAGTTTCCTTTGTGGCTTGGTAGGAAGCTAATTAATTATGAGAAGCCTAGATTAATGAATTGGACTTTGAAGTATCATGAGGAATGTATTTTAAATTTATTTATAATGAAAATTTATTAATATTGAAAAGAATTGTGTCAAAATCAATAAAAGTTAAAAGATATTAGTATAATGAAGAGGATTAAATTAAAATTAATAATAATGGAAAATAATTTTTTTAATGTAAATTATGAAAAAATTCACTATTAAGAATGATAAAAATGATCACTCTATAAATTTAAAAAAGAGATTTAAAAATAAAAATGATCACTCTATAAAATTAAAAAAGAGATCTTTAAAATAAGATAATAAACCATATGAAAACTTCGGTTAATGATGATATATTTTGTTTCCATAGAAGTATAACTCTAAGACTTCTTAAGAACTCACAATCATTATAGAAGGATCATTTAATTTACCAAAAAAAAAAATCATATGAAATATTATAATGAATATAATGGAGCTGTATTGTTTCAAATAAACCAGCGTAGATCCAAATCCTAGGCTCTATCAAGCGTCGAGATGGATCAAATCTCTCGAGGTGCAAACCTCTTCTTAGGTATCTATTGTTTTGATTCAAACCAAAAAACACATCTTTGTATTTAAGGTCCACATATAATATTTTTATTATTAATATTTAATATTATTTATTGCCGACATATAATATTTTTTATTTTCTTAGGAAGAACATTGCATCATTTCCCCACACATGGTTTTAAGACCATGGAGGCCTTGCACATGGTCTTAAAACCATTTGCAAGGCCTTCCTAAACCATGTATAATAAAACCATGGGTTGTTTAGGAGGCGTTGCACATGGTTTAAAAATCATGTGCAAAGCCTCTTAAACCATGTATAATAAAACTATGGGTTGTTTAGAATGTCTTGCACATGGTTTTAAAACCAAGTGCAAAGGCAACATTTTTTTGCGGATAATTCAATTTTGTGTTTTTTTCTTGACCCACATATTTTTTTTTAGGGATAATTGAATTTTTACTTTTTTATTGTTTTGTTAGGTCAGAAGATTACAACATCTCCCCCATATTATATTGTTTTTGTGGCTGACATTTATTTTGGCTTATTAGAAAATTTATTTTTTATTAATAAAAATAACGTTACGAAAGTGATATTATTTTTTATTTTGTGTAACAAAATCTCTCCCATAATATTCACTATCACTATTATTTTTTGTCGACATGTTACAAACATTAGATACGTTACAAGATCTCTCCCATAATATTCACTGTCACTATTATTTTTTGTCGACATGTTAGCAGAGAGGAGACACTTCAAATATCCAACCACATCCTTAGCAAAGAGGAGACACTTAAAATAAAGCCTAAAGATTGGTGTAGCCAAGACCAAGTAATAAAATAAGGCACTCTAAATATTCTACTTCTTGTTTTGTTCAGGGTCCATTTAAAAATCTCTAAAAAAAATCTTAGAATCAAATATATACCTATACAAATTACAAAATCAACAACTTCCCAAACAACTCACTCTAAGTCCCAAACATAGAATAATTAATGCTCCATAAAATAATTCCCATATACTCTCAAGCTATCCATAATTTCTTTTTAATTTTAAACATTGGTTTGCCTTTTTAAATTAGATAAATAAAAAGTTTAAATATAAATATTTTAGATAATAAATTGATAAAAATAAAAATAATTATTTATTTATTAAAAATAAAATATTTATTTTGTTTAAGTTGTACAAAAAGCTACTTTAAGATAATAAATAAATAAATATGTTATGTTGGTTCAATCTAATAAATAGTGTGTTGGGCATATTAAATGTTTTTGGTTAACCGCCTTCTAACCTCATAAATTAAATAAAAATATATATAAATCACAATCACTAATTAAAATGATTATGCTATGTTATATAAAATAATAATAATTAGATACATCCAAATATTAAAAATAAAAATGAATTAAAATGTATATTCAAACAGGTCACTGCCGGTTGCTGAAGAACAAATATAATTACTTATTTTGGAAATTTTAATTATAAAATAAAT
>LPNX010581213.1:814734-826880 GCA_001517045.1 Pseudotsuga menziesii | reverse complement strand
CGGTGGAAGCAGAGGTTACTCCGGGGCTCCCTATCCCGGGTAATTCTTCTTTTTCCTTTTCTCCATCTTTTAATTTGTTATTAAATCAGTGCTCTTTGGTTGGTCTTGACTGGGTGGAGGGGCTAAAAAACCTGTCTATTTCGGGCCTCTCTATTGATGGGATTGTTTCTTCGATGGATGACCGGGTTAGGGTTTCGTCGGCTTTGGGGGGTATCCCTGCTGAGCCTATTGTTGAACCTGTCTCAGAATTTTCCCCTTTGCCTTCGGACCCTTCATTAACCCCTGAACCGGACTTTGGGAGGGGGGGTGAGGATTTGGGTTTATCTTCCTCTAAGACCTCAGATTCTAGGTATTTCCTTCGTTCTAGTTTGAAAAAGCCTGGGGGGGGGCTGGGTAAAGACCAGCAGCCTTTGCGGAAGGGAAGGGGCAGAACTTCTCATTTATCAAAGGCTCAGTCACAGGCCATGGATGACCTGAGGGAGGGGAAACAACTTTCTATTGAAAGGGCACTTAGAGCGGTGAATGCCCGGAGGCAGGTTAGGAAATGAATATTATGTCTTTCAATTGTCGGGGGTTGGCTGGACCCAAAAAGAAATCAGCCTTCAAAAGGGTGCTTACTCTTGAACACCCTGATGTGATTTTGCTACAAGAGACCTTAGGATTAGGAGATATCATCAAGGAAAAGCTGGAATGTTGGATGGCAGGATGGTCTTTTGTGACTCTAGATGTCCGGGGTCGTTCTGGGGGCTTAGCTGTGGGTTGGAAGCTAAGTGCGGCGAAGCTGGTGACTTCTTGGGGGAGGGAATCTGTTCTGGGAGTTGAGCTCTTTTTTGCTGATTTAGGTAGTAATTTGTCTGTGATTAATGTTTATGGGCCCTATTTGAACCGTGCCCCCTTTTGGGATGCACTGCTCCGGGATCCTCTCCTCCAAGGAGACTCGGTTGTAGTGGGAGGGGACTTAAACTTTTCGCTGGGTCAGACTGAAATTTGGGGACCTCATGCAGTAGCAGATCCACAAGCTGGTTATTTCATCCAAAGGCTAGTTGAAAACAAATTGCTGGACATTGAGCCTATTAAGCTGAAGCCTACTTGGCGAAATAATAGGGGAGGAGTAGCCAGGGTTGCGAAAAGGCTGGACAGGTTTCTGATGGCAGAGCAGCTGGTGGATAGGTTCTTTTTGGTTAGGCAATGGGTTGGAAGTGGGGGAAATTCTGACCATTTTCCTATCTTTTTTTAGATTAAAAAAGGGCCAGTTAACCCTCCTAGTCCCTTGAAGTTTAATAAATCCTGGCCTCATGACGAATCCTTCAAAGATCTTGTACTGGCACATTGGAGGATTTTTGATGATACACTTGACCGATCAGCTGCCTTTCAATTTGCTGAGAATATTAAAAGACTAAAAGGGGAAGTCAAGGACTGGGCCAAAGCCAAAAGAGTGCGAGAGGATGCTGAACTAAAGCAGATTGAAGCATAACTTCTTCAGATCTATGAAGGGGATGGGGGGGGCTTACTATCTCTAGATTCTAAAGAAGCTATGGTTTTACTGGAAGGTAGAAGGAACACTCTTTTATTGGAAAAGGAGGAAGCTTGGAGACTCAAGAGCCGGGCGATCTGGCTTGAATGTGGAGATGAAAATACCAAATTTTTTCATGCATATGCCAGGGGCAGGAGAGCTGAAAATACTATTTGGTGTCTGAGAGATGGTGAAGGGTTAGAGCATTTCGATTTTGAAGGAAAAGCTAGATGTGGGGTGAACCACTTTGAAAATTTGTTCAGGGCGCCTGCATTGGTTTCCATTGCGGAGGTTATTAGGGTAGCACAGATGTTTCCGAGGTTTGCAGAAGAGGAGGACAATAGGAGGTTGATGAGTCCTGTGGATGAAGAAGAGTTAAAGGAGGTTTTGGGCAGTTTTCAAAAAGATAAGAGTCCAGGGCCGGATGGGTGGACAATTGAATTCTTTCAGGGCTTCTATGAGATCTTTGGTTTGGATCTGCTATAGGTGGTTGAGGACACTCGAACCTCGGGAAGACTTCCTGCGAGCTTCAATGCCACCTTCATAGCCCTGATCCCAAAGATGGACAATCCAGTTACTCTCAACGAATTTAGACCAATCTCCTTATGTAACTGTATCTACAAGATTGTTTCGAAAGTTATAGCTCGGAGATTAAAAGTTATCTTATCAGAGAATATTTCAGCTGAACAGTTTGGTTTTTTGGAAGGCCGTCAGATTCATGAGGCCATTGGGGTGGCACAAGAAGGTTTACACAGCTTGAAGAGTAGGAGCCTCAAAGGGGCTATTTTGAAAATTGATCTTTCAAAGGCTTATGATAAGGTAAGTTGGATTTATCTTCGACTGTTACTGACTCATCTAGGGTTTGCTATAAACTTCATTAGATGGATTATGTCCTGTATAACTACTGTCTCTTTTGCTGTTCTCATAAATGGGGCGGCCTCTCCTTTTTTTCATGCTGGGAGGGGCCTGAGGCAAGGGTGTCCACTTTCCCCGTTGCTGTTCCTGCTGGTGGCAGAAGGACTAAGTAGGGCTATAGATGAGGCTAAGAGGATGGGTCGTTTCTCTGGCATTTGTATAGGTGAACAACTTGCTATTACACACCTCCTTTTTGTGGATGATGTTTTGATCTTTTGCTCTGGAGATAGAAGGGATACACGAGTACTGAAGGAGATACTGGATCTCTTCTCCAAAGCTACAGGGATGGATATTAATGTGGAAAAGTCCACAATTACTACACATCTGCTTCGACCGGAAGAAGAGATTGAACTCTTAGAGAATTTTCCTTTTATTCTTTCTGGTCTGGATGTTGGTTTAAAATACTTGGGCTTTTCTCTAAAAGCAAATTGTTACCAGAAAAAGGACTGGAGCTGGCTGATAGGTAAGGTGGAGAAAATGTTACAGGTGTGGAGCTATAGGTGGTTGTCGAGAGCTGGGAGGTTGGTGCTGGTCAAGGCTGTGTTAGAAGCCATTCCAGTATATTGGATGTCACTCTCTTGGATCCCAAAAGGGACGCTTGAACAGATTAGGAGGATATGCTTCAGATTCTTATGGAGTGGTAAGAAGGATGAACAAGTGACCCCCTGGGTCAGTTGGAAGAGAATAGCAGTTCCTAAGGGGCTGGGGGGATGGGGTCTAAAAAATATATTTTTGTTTGCACAAGTGCTGGCAGCAAAAGGAGGATGGAGACTGATCAAAACTTCAAGCTTATGGACTCGTGTAATCAAACAGAAATATTTTCCTCATGAGAGCATTGAGGCTTGGATTAGGAAGCCTAGGAAGACTCACACAGGAGGGTCGGTTATATGGAAGGCTGTGGTGAAATCTTTTCCTTTAATTGAATCGAATCTGACTTGGGATGTGGGTAATGGTGAAAAGCTACAAGTGGGCAGGGATCCTTGGATGGGGAGTGAACATCAGTATGTTCTTCCTGAAGAAGTTATCAATGCCCTTGCCCTTCGGGGTATCTTCACCTTAAACCAGCTGGCTGAAGAGAGACCTGAGGATCCTTGGATTCAACACTGGAAAAGTGCAGACCAGTTGGGACTGGGGGAACAAGATTTGCCTTTCTATGAAAACTATATCAGAAGCCTTCAATCGTCACATATCCAGCTTTCCGAGCAGGAGGATGAGATAATTTGGGAGCTGGATCTGGGGGGGATATATACCCCAAAGGCGGGTTACCTGTGCTTAAGTGCCGAGGCTGGGGGAAGGGAGGAGGTTTGGTGGTGGAAAATCTTGTGGAAGTTAAATTGCCCAGCAAAAACTAGGCTGTTTATGTGGTGTGTGCTAGAAAACAGGGCTCCAACTTGGGATATTCTACAGAGGCGAAGTTTTCAGGGACCAGGATGGTGTGCTTTGTGCAAAAAGGAGTTGGAAACGAATACACACCTTTTCATTTCGTGTTCTTTCACGGTGGCTGTCTGGAAAGAATGTATGAGGCTGGTAGGACTACACCATCAATGGGAGGGGATCTCAGTGAATAGTGCGTGGGTATCCTGGTGGAGATCTTATTCACGCTCAAAGTTAAAAACTCTGCCGTTACTTTTTATTTGGGGGATTTGGTTGGCTAGGAATGGAGCTATATTCAAAGATAAAGCTAGTATTCCAGAAATAACTGGTTCTCAAATGGTGGGTTTATACAAAGCACTGCCCGAATATATCAGAGCAGCTGAACAGAGAAGGATCCTGGATATTGAACTAGATAAAACCCATCCCTGGAGTTTTTTTGATGGTGCAGCACAAAACGAGAGGTGTGGTGGGGGGGCTTTACTTTTTTTGTCTGATTCACATCACTTCACCCTTACCATGGGCCTGGGAGTGGGCTCGAATAATTATGCTGAACTCATGAGCTTAAAACTGTTACTCATCTTTGCCATCGAGAAGGGAATTAATAGGCTGACTGTCTGTGGGGATTCATTGAACGTTATCAACTGGATCATGCATACTCAAGAATGCAGGAATGTTAGAATTGCCAATATACTTTCTGCCTTACAGAATGTTATTCAATCTTTTGATGCTTTCCATTGCCGGCATGTTTACAGGGAGAACAACAAAGAAGCGGACCGGGCTTCCAAATAAGGGTTGCGCTTGGACTTTGGCGCTTGGAAAGTTCGTGAGGAAAGGGAAGGGCAGAGCTATGAGTTTTACCACAGGCCGTTTATAGACTGAGCTTTGTTTTTTTCCTTTAAAATTTTGGTAGCTACCAGTTTTCAGTGACAGTTTGGTTTGTATATTTCAAATTTGCTACTAAAACAGCGGTAGTATGATATGTATTTGCTCTATTATGCTATATCGTTTATGACAAACAGTATGATCAGCCTGGTGGGACAGTATGGAATACTTGTGGATAACAGTTTTGTTTAAATTCTGCATCTTGATAGCAGACTTATGAGTCTTATCAATGGTTCCTATGCTTATAGGACTTGTAAATTCACTGACAGAGTGAATTACAGAATGTAATTTTTGATCTCTTTTTGATGAATGAAAATTACGCTTTTTTCTTTTTGAAAAAAAAAACTTTATAAAAGTCAAAATGTATATTTTTAAATTTTATGTTTAGATAGTAAATAAAAAAAATTAAAACATGAAACTTTTAAATGAATATTAAATCTAAAATAATCTAATCTAATCTAATCTAATCTCGAGAAATTAAAGCATTTAAATCAAATCTTGAGGAATTTCTAGGGAATTGAAAGTGTAAGTAGGGTGTTATCAATGAGCAATCTAAAACTAATAAATGCTGCTTTGGTATTTGTAAAATAATTAATGTGTATCATTTTTAAACTATGTGGCAATTTTAGATTTTTTTTCAAATAAAATAATTTTAAAATGTATTTTTAAACTAATTGTCATATCCAACCATGGTTAGTTAGTCAAATCAAAGCTTGCAACCAATTATAAAATAGTAATTTCTAATTTCAAAAACTAAAAAATATATTTTATTATTTAAAAATAATAATTAATAATTAATTTTAACAAAACAATATAAAGTAACTATAAAATTGTTAAAATTAATAAAAAGTCAATGTAGTTTTGACAATTGATCCATTGCTATAATCCTGCTTTGGCAGGGACTAATAATATATATATATATATATAGATATAAAATAAGTTATAAATCATAGTCATGTTTGGTGCTCGGTAGATGTGGATGTGAGGACAGTCCTTTTATTTATGATGAGACAGTTTTCTGATGGGACCATTTCTTTTGATGTTAAGTCTTTCCCCTATCAGTACTCTCAGGCCATTTATTGGTGTGCAACCCGCTTTTGGAGAGAATGTAATGATGACCTTTGATTCTTTTTGAGAATAACAAGGACATGCTTTTTTCTTTCTAAAAAAAATCTTATTAAAATAAGTTATAAATCTTATTAGAGAGTGAAATCCTTATCTATCATTGAATAAGAAATATCGCCATACAAAACAAAAATGACATGAAATAATGACTTTATTCCTCAAAAAGATCAAACCTTACTAATTGTTAATTTCATCTAAAATCATTTCTAGGGCTTTATCAATGTGGACCATTATCATATATATAAGATATTTTTCTATGAAAAAAAAAAATGTGGACCATTATCATATTACCATAAAAGCATTTACAGGGCTCTTATACATTTACATTATTACATTATTGATTGGCATATGTGGACCTAGTTTGTTCTTTCACTTTATGGTTGGGTAGTTGGGGCACTATACAATGGCGGTCACTATGGAGGTTTAAAATTTATGACTACTTGTACGTGACACTAACTAAAATATTACAAATTTTAAATAATAAAAAAATTAAATCTTTCCTTGATTATTATGTATGTGACGAGGATATCCATGATTCATGTAATTCAAAAGTAGATTTAAATTTTTTATTTTGAAATGTTTTTATTATATTTTGGATTAATTTTTATTTTTAAATGATTTAAATATTGATTTAATTTGGTTTATATTAGTCTTTTTCAGGTGGCATATGTTGAAAAATGGTTTTGATTTCTTTGGGCAGAGAGCCTTCCTACCAAATTCAAAACCATTTGGACGATGATAGCGCATGAATATGCAAGACGTCCACATATCTTCGAAGAACCGTTCTTTCTAGACAGCTAGACGAGACCCAACAGAGCTGGATTTTGGGGAAGAATAAGTATGTGGATCTGGGACGCGTTGTCTGCAGCAAGACTGTGTTCAAGTGGATTTTTATATAGCTTTTGTTACTGGGCTTAATAGCGGGGCTGGTGGTGCTCATTGTCAAATTGGTTCCTAGACATCGCCATTCTGCACCTCCTCCTGATGATTACACCAAGGAACTTTACAAGGCTATCATATTCTTCAATGCCCATAAATGTAAGTTATGATACCCAATTTTTACATCTGGTTTAAAAATTTATTTTGTTTCCAATACAAGTGAGCTGCTAGGTCACAAATGGTCCAGAAAGCCGGAAAATTTTATTTTTTTTACAATGCAAGTGAGTCAATGTACCACATATGGTCCTGAAAAGTCCAAAATTTGTAGTGTTTGACTGGGATTTTCATGTTGATCTCCAAATTCTTTCCTAATGAATTGTTCATAGGTGCCACTTTTGAGTATAAAGTCTAAACTATCATCTTCAGTTTGAGGTGCTTTCTCTCTCAATATACATCCTCTTGGTTGTGGAAATGGGTATTACCAAGTCTCTATTTAAAATTTAAAGTACAAAGACCTAGTATGCTGATTGTTTTAAGGTTGTTGAACCCCTATCTATCTGAACTTTAAGTTCAAAGTCATACTGAAACAACGCGTTACTCTCTTTCTAGTTCTCAGAAAATAATTCTAGGACCCTTGTGAATCAAAGAACCATTGTTTTTTATATACGTATACTTGCTTTTCTTTCTCAAAAATTGATGTTTTTGACTTGAGAGCCCTAGTTTACTGAGGATCGTTTCTATTTTCTTGAGGTCCTATGAACTCAAATTTATTTTAAAATCTAATTTTGATACCTAAATTGGTCCCCATATCATGAGCACTTTCTCACCTCAAATCCCCGTACTCGAGTAAATTTTCCCCAAGCCATGCGGTGGACTATTCACTTTCATGTAGTTTGCAATAAATTAAAATTTTTGTGGCGATAGATTAAGCCTGTAGGCCCACCTTAGTATCAGAGGGGTTCTGCTACAATGGAGTTGAAGTACAATGCAGACAATTTATAAACCACCTTGTGTTGTCAAAACTCAGCTTTAGTGTCCAAATAAGTAAAATGGCCACTACGATAGAATATTTGATTTTGAAGAACTAGTAAACTAATTGGCTGCTCTATTTGAAGATTCATTTTCAAAGAAAAAATAAACAAGCTATTCTTGTTTCTTTTAGGGCATTAGACACTTTCTTATCTAAAAATTACATTTGAATATATCCTACAAAGTTAATAGCTTTTGTTATTCTTTTTAAAGAATTTAAGTTGACCTGCTTGGGTTTTTTTTTTTTTTTTTTAGTGTGACCAATTTCCTTTTTTTAGTTGACCACTCTTAATTTCTTTGATCCCCAAGGATCATAAACAACCTCACCGCGGTCCTGTATAGATTCAAAATGTACTTTTGCAAATAAAATTTCAGAGTATGTTTGCACTACTGATCGTTTTGTGGTTACTCTTTTGAGTATGGTGATGGAAGTGGTACTCTTGGTTACTATATGTATGACGCATTGGACTATAATCAGTATACAACAAACAATGCTTCTGACGTGGTTATTTTTGGGTTTGTCAATTCAATCACTTTCTTAATAGACGTTTTAAGTTTTTACTTGTTTTGGTTTTCTAAAAGCAAAGTAATCATGCCCTTTCAGGCTACATAATTGAATTGTAAGTCTCTGTTGTTTTCCAGTGAATGTGATGTTAGTCCTTCTGATGTCTTCCTTAAACAGGTGCAGCTGCAACCAATCTGGTGACCTGACAAAGCTAGATAGGGCCGTGGATGGCATTTTTGGGTTTGGGCTGAATGACCTTTCTATGGTTTATCAACTAAATTATCAAGGATTAGAACCAAAGGTATTTTCACATTATTTGGAAGGAGCAGACTATGGAGGTGGTATCTTGGTACTTGGAGAGATTATAGAACCAAACATGGTGTACACTCCTATTGTTCAATCACAGTAAGTTGTATTTGCAGATAAATTTAGTAAGATTTCTTTATAAGTACATGATTTTAAGTAGGATCTTTGACTCTTCAGTAACAACTTCACTAAGCTTTAACTTCTGTCCACTCATCATTCCTGGTGCACAAGCAAGTCCTTCTCAGTGATTGGTTGTCATTAGTTAAAATTCTTTGAAGTCATATTACTTTCATGCATTAAGTCTGCCAAGACCAATGCATGTGGATGTTCTTGGGGTCTTAGAGCTGCAACCTGCAGGTACCTTTACTCTCTTGGAAGGAAACATGTCATATGCCGATGTTTTAAATGGGAATAATTGTAATGATGACATTCTTTGCACTCGTATTACTTTATAATGATTTTGGTCTTAAGGTGTAGTTGTGAAGGAATTTTATAATATTTCTGTGCAACGATATTGTCCAAAACACGATAATATCGTGATTGAAGTCCCAGAAAATATTTGGGGGATATGTGATAAATAATTCTGAATTCACCTAACTAAAAGCTATCGAAGGTGTCTGTCCAATGGATGATTGCACATTTTTCCTTTTACATAACCTTATCTTTTTTACCATGACCTAAGTTTTAACTATAAATGTTGCTAGATGTTAAATATTAATAAAAGTTCTCGTTTTTATATTGGAATTATTGAATCTGGTATATGCATTTGAGAAAAGAGTCAAGGATACTAGTTCTAGTGTTCCAACTTTTACATTGTACAATACTGAATGTGGCATGGTTTCTGCATTTAAATGTTCTCGGAGCATTTTCAAAGCTGGGTAGCATTTCTATGCAAGCTAATATACTTGATTTATCTTGGTGGATATTAGTGTTTTTTGTTTGTCATTTTAGAGTTTGTTCCAACTCCCGTGACTGGATGTCACATGCAAAATGTGTTTTTTAATCTTTAATTTGATCTTTTAGTAGTTATGAATGAATCAATATTAAAGTATATCTCCATAATTGAACCTGAATGAATGCATTGGTAGGGTGTTTTAGGTTTGGCCAAATTTAGGATTCTCTTCAAAGGAAGAAGTTGGTGTCTAAAGCTATTAAATTTGCCTCTAATATGACTATAATGTTTTGACAGAGGTAATTACTGGAATTCTGGGTTTTCTTGAATTTTTGGCCTATTTGTCATTTGCAGTGTCACAACAATATGTATGGATTTTTAGTGCCAAATGTAGAGTAAAATACTCTCTGAAATATAGATAAAATATAGGTTGAAAATTTAGCATTTTGGTTATGTCTAAATTATAGGCACCTAACTGCTGCAGTAGAAGTTTGAAACTGACAATGTCTGAGATTCAACTTAAGAAAATATTTGCAGGTGTGTAATTTAATCATCACTAGAGGACATTGAATTGCAAGTTCGTCATTACAACTATAGTTTATGTTGCTTCAATCAAGATAAAAGTAAACAAATTGTATTATTGGTTGTCAAATATTGTTTTAGTGAAAGTTAGTCTGCCCAATATTATTAGATGCAGAGTTACTAGACTCAAACTTGGTGAGGTCTCAAATGACAACTTGGCCTTTGATTTCGTGAACAACTTGACCATATAAAAGATACATAAAATATTAAAAAATTTAATTTAAAAAAAGTCATGTACATCAAAGTAAATACAAACATTTAGATACCAAATATGAAAGCTTGTTGGTTTATATGTATGAAAATAGGGAATTTACATCAAAATACACAATTTAAGTTTTGAGACATGTTACATAAAGATTGAAGCCCTAAATGGATTCCAATGTCCAAAATAATCAAACTATAATCTAATGAGTACATACTATGTCATGAGTCACGAGGAATGTCTCATCAAGATCATCAGCTTAGGCGTAATTGTCAGGAATGTCCTTCCGACCAGTCCCTGGTTCTTATGTACTCTGCTCTTGAGGGGATGTTCCTAAAGGTCCAACACCTAACTCATCCACCTCCAGTGGGTGAAGTGACTCCAAGTCCAACTAACTATAGTTGTCCTTTAGGATATACATGGTTATTTGGTTCTGAATAGTTTTGGTCAAAACCAGTCTAACTCAGCTAAGTGAACTTGGTTCGACCAATTTTGATAGCATTGATTAGATGTGAGTTATTACAATAGAATTGTAGGTTTAACTTTCAAATACTTCTCCTAGTATGAAGCATCTATAAACGTTCAAACCATTTTGAAGGGTTTCAAACTAACCGACAAGATTTTATTATATATTTGACATTTGCACATGTTTAACAACATGGTCCTATATTATGTGTTTGGTTTAAGTAAGAGGATACTAAGTATTAAGAAGAGACTACCAATGCTTGTCACAAAGTGATGACGTTTTCTTGGTATATTGTCAGGCCTCATTACAATCTGAACCTTCAAGGAATTGCTGTCAATGGGCATACACTTTCAATTGTTCCTTAAGTATTTGCAATAACAAACACCCGAGGAACAATTGTTGATTGTGGAACTACCCTAGCATATTTTGCAGAGAAAGCTTATGATCCATTTGTCAATTCAATAAGTACATAATCATTTCATTTTCCACTTTACCAGTGCATTATTATTATTTTCTTAAATACTTCTTATATTCACATAAACTTATTTACAATTAGAGAAAAATTTAAAATTTTACTGATTTATGATTAAAGAAAATTGTATGCAGATTGTTGTTGCAGTATCACAAGCCACACAACCTTTTATTTTAAAATGAAACCCATGTTTCTTAACGGTTAATAGGCTTGTGAGATCATGTCCATATAACTGATAAGGGGGATTTTTGCTCTCTGTTTTAGTGGGTCTATCATTGTGGTAGTAAAATATTATAGTTTTGTAATACTGTGTTAATATATCTGAAATGATTGCTCTTTGGTCGAAATTGATGAAGTATTGCCTCCTGTTAAAATCCATTTTGTGGGGGAAACCATGGACTTCAAGCCTAAATATTACCTTATTCAACATTTATCACCTGTAAGAACTGTATCCTTGTTTTGTTCTTCATGTTTACTCTGAATTTAAAGTGGAAAAACATAAATGTTTCAACTTTCCACCTTTTAATCTGAAGGATATGTGATACATAGATTACATACATAGGTTCCACCATTTACCAACCCTTGCTAATTATGATGCAACTTCCAATTATAGAAAACAATGTATGTCTGGGAGAGTTAATCAAGTACTACTCTAAAACTAAATTTGGTTTTGTAGTAGAAAACAAGTCCTGTATGGTGTATAGGTTGGCAGAAGAGTGGACAATAGGAGAAGGATAACTCAAAAATGACAATAATGGGAGGTTAATTGGCATAACCCTATTTTCTCTTCCTCTTATTTGTTTCCTCATCTTTCCTCATCTTACTAAAAGGATTCCATGTTCAATTTCTATTTCACGCTAATGCTCTTTGTAAGCACTGTTATTTTGCACATCTTGGTTGTGTTTTTACTATTTATCCCCTCATCCATATTGGTGTTACACACTGTCACTAAGTGGTCATTGCAGATGGTAACCCCACTTTGATTTTTTCTTTTTTGAACACGT
>LPNX010581213.1:616785-805720 GCA_001517045.1 Pseudotsuga menziesii | reverse complement strand
GTGGGGGGGGGGGGGGGTATTTGTGTTGTCTTTGAAGGTCAATAATGTCATGATATTCTAGTGTAGTGGGGTGCCTGTGTTATCTTTGAGTCCGAGAAAATGGAATGAATTGCGATTAAATTTTGTGTTATGTTGTGTCTTCCTTCTAATGGCGGGATTGGAGTAATCTGGCACATGGAGATTATAAATGGTATCCTGGAGAAGCTCCTCATAGTCTTCATAGGAAATACGTTCTGTATGCTGCATATTCCAATCAAGATATGAAATATTCAAATCCACAACTTAGTATGTTAGTTGAACGCGATCCATGGTCACATTTAGTGTAATATGAGAAAGGTCCTTGGGTTCTCGCAATTGACCCACGCCCTGGTAAGTGACCAAAGTGGACTTGCATAGATAAATATACATTGTTTTACGACAGGTTGTATCGATGGACCTAGATTTATAACCTCTTCCAGCATGAGGTCACTATCCTACAGTATAAAATATACATGTTTTCTTCAAATTTATATAAATATATTATATTGAATGAATTTTAAAGGTTGTATGGTCATGAAAGTTTTCTATTTGCTTGAAACAGATTTGTCATTGTGCTAAACTATAAGTTTGATGGATATCTTAATCGCTAGAAGCCTCTTTGGCTAGAAAGAGTGGCTATGATTGATCAAAATTACTAGCTTTAGATTTACACGTTCAACTCCAACCTTTCTATACGGTTGTTTGGGGAAATTTACATAAATCAATAAGAACATGGAGTACTGTTTGGAAAAGAGCACTTGTTGTGGTGATTGCGAAGGCATTTCACAGCCGAAGTAGTGTGGCATCAACTTGTTGATGGGTATCTATTGAAAGAAGTTGTATTTCGGGAAAACATGCTTATGAATTGCTCATAATTCGACACCTGGATACGAACCCACAACGGTCATATTGGAAAATGTTGTTGCGCACTTCGTATAATCTCCATTGATTTTATATATTTTATTGTTCATTGTCTTGTTTTACTTTTGCTTTATTCTTCATATACATGCACCTACTGTATCATTGAACAAAACAGATCTTTTACAGTTCGCTTTTACTATTTTTATTTTTTTTATACAATACAGAGCTCTGTTCAAAATATCCAATCTAAATGTATGTAGAATTTACTCGAGTGCTTTGAGGTCATTCTTTGATTAAGGTGATACATATTTCATGTGAGTATACGTAAGGTATTAACAAACGTATTTGAAAAGTGTTATCTCCACCTTTGACTTTCTTTCAACCTTGGTTCTCTCTATATATTCGATTCAAGTAAGAATTAAGAGCATTTATGTCTTAATATTTAAATGTCGGTAGAATGTGGATGTGTGTAAGTTATATATATATATATATCTTTGTTAATATTATTAATATTATAATGGTTGCATGATGTAGATGTTTCTAAGCTATATAATTTGACAAGTTAAGAATGAAATTATATATGAAATTGTCTGGAGAAGGTTTTCTTTAGCTTTTATAAGTGAAGGAAGGTAATTGTTATTATCTTATTATCAATTGATTTAGTGTAGATGTATTTTATTAAAACATATTTTTATTATATTATTATCAAAAGTATTTTATAAGGTTGTTTGAGTTAATTTGAAGAAAATGCAATAGAATAGCCCACATGAAAAAGTTTAGCTTTTTTATAAGGTAAACAAGGTTCTTATAACTTACATAGCTCATACTCAAATTCCTAAACTAAAAATACACATCACTCAAAATTGAGATATCAATATTACAACACTTGTATATGGGGAAAATAATCATATTACAAATACCCATTTTTAAAAAATTTAAAAAGTAGGGTTTATATCCATTTGGAAACTCATGATAATATATTGCATGCCTAGACTTCACATATGCATTGTGACATTAACGTTGGTATTTATATAAATAATGTATGACTATTTATTTACGGAAATGTTCAAATTGTATTGAACAAAAATCCATATTTGTAAAGATTATATAACTCGAGATAATATTGATAAGAATATGTATTCAATTATATGCATTCCTCTACATTTTGTGAGCGGTTAATAAATATGATTGTTCTTTCTACAATTTAAGCTTTATAGTTAATGGAAACAAAAATGTTGTTTAATTATATTATATTTTTATTCTGAAACTTACTGTAACATTTCAAAGTAACAATTGTTCACTTACATGTGTTGGGTTCTTAAATTTGGTAGTTTTCTCTGCACTTATAAAAAAAGTGTTCAAACAATAAATCATAAATCTAATCTAATTATAAATTTATAGTTTTTTTAATTACTTTGAATTATTCAAATGATGTATTTTGTTCAACTATTATATCATATCCGTTGGTACCTTAAAGTTTATAGTTTTTTTTAAAATATTTTGAATTATTCAAAGATGTATTTTGTTGAACTATTATATCATATCAGTTGGCACCTTTGATTTCTTTATCGATTATAGTCACTTATTTCAAATATGACCCATATGACAAAGATTCACCATGCCCAAGTTATATGTTCTCTTTAATGCTAACATATTAAATGCATTTAGTGTTACCAAATTGTGCTTTATGAGACAATCCAACAAAGATACATCAACATGGGTTTCCTATCAGAGCCTCAAATATTTTCCTTCACATAAGCAAATGGAAATAACTATAAGGGCCATTCACTAAATTATTACTCTTATACAAATTAAAAATACTACATTATTTCTTCAAAGTAGAAATATTGAATTTTATTTATTTTTATAAACATAAATCCATATGTTTTTAGGCTTTGATTTAAAAAAACATATAAGCATAACACAATAACTACAAGGGCCGTCCACCGAACTATTTCTCTCACATATAAAAATAACTATAATATTCCATTGCAGTCGATCATATATGGGTTTTTATTTGTATAGACATAGAACCATATATACATATAAGCATGCAAGTTTTGATATAAAAAAATCCATAAAAAAAGAAAAATTGTAAGGACCATCCACTAAACTACTGCTCTCACACAACTAAAGCGAAATGTGGTATTTCATTAAATTAGAGATATGATATTACTATAGAATGAATCAAACTTTTGTTAATACAAGTATGATATTCTTTCCAAAATCCCAATGCATATCGGATCAAGGGAAAAAACACCATGAATGAAAAGGACATAGCACAAATACATTTCAAGTGAATTGATCTGCCGTTTAGGGAAAGATTTGATAGCAAAGATCAGAGGTGAGGCTAGGAGAGCCTCACCTCTCAATGGAGAAACCCAAAAGAATACTCAGAACCAAAACAATATTCAGAAACCCTAAAACATGTAAGAGACAAGACTAGCACAAGAAAAGTTGAATACTTCATTAGGAGGCCAGATGCCTTTTTATAACCATTACAAGGGAATCCTCATTGATGAGGCCAAAACGAGCACAATAAATGCTGCTCATTATTTTTACTAATATATCTAATATATCTACTTAATACATTTTTGAATACATAATGGGGAGTGTGGGCCTCCCATACAGCCCATTCCTCTCGGTTTAAGTGGAAAGTGTCCCTGCTTTCCTGCCTCCAGGTTGAAGTTGGAAGCCATGTTTGCAAAGAGGAGATGCTAAAGGTATAATAGGTCTTGAGCTATGTTGCAACTTGATGAAGATCTGGATGATGTGTAGATGGTGTAAGAACGAACAGGTGGGGGATTCCCATGACACTGCTATTGTACATCTTGTTGTAAATAAACTAGAGGGAGAGATCTGTATTGTTTTAGATCTGTGAACCTCCTCCCTTGGTGGTGGAGATGGTGCAAGATGTTAGCAGGTGAGGATGCCCATACAAATGTTGTTCCTCATCTTGTTGTAAATAAAATAGAGGGAGAGATATGTATTGTTTTAGATCTGTGAACCTCCTCTCTTGGTGGTGGAGATCTGTGCACCCTTGGGGCCAGGAGACCTGTGTATCCACTAAAAAATGAACTGATATTGAAACCCTTAGAAGGGTGTGATCTGGATTGAAAATAAAAGCTATAAGTGACCTTGAAACCCATGAAGGCACTCTATGTAAACAAAACCGTGTGAAGTGTTGCTAGAGGATTGGTAAAATAACAAAAAATGGAACTGAAAGAGAACTAACTAAAAGATAACTAATACTTCTGCAAAGTAAAACTGAACCAAAAAAATATTAAACTAGCGCTGAGCTTGGACTGCATAGTGTTTGAAGATGCCATGTTGAAGATGGCTTGCTCAAAAATGTCAAATGAACTTCTGCATAGTGTTGAAGATGATCCAAGGAGAGTTGTATTGAAGACTAGAGGAAGGACAATACTGAGCACTTAGAGAACCAAAACTGCTAGTGCTGAAAAACCAAAAGTGTTAGTGCTTCCAAAACTGAAGGAAGGACTGCTTGAAGTCCCAAATGCTGAAGTATTGGAAGCTCGTGTTTGGTACCAAATGCAGGTGTTGAAGTAGATCCAAATGTAGGTGTGCTAACTGCACCAATGGATGAAAAGGAATATCAGCATGAGGAAGCCCATCCTTGGGTGGTACCACCATGGAGAGAAGAGTATTCTCTATAGAAAATAGAATGCAGTTATTTCCTGGACTAGGAAGAGGAACATTAAGAACCAAATGCATCACAATTTCCCATAATGGCTTGCTGCAACCAGCATGTGAGAAACATAAACGGAACAGTTCCTTTGCAGCTTCTCGAAGGACACAAAAACTAGGTGAATGTGAAACTAGGCATATACATTTGTCCACAAAATAATTTGGAGGAATTCGATAGGCTTCAACAATATCATCACTGACTGGATTCCAAAAAGCAACACAACTGACATAGATTTTAGTTCCATCTCCCTCTGTCAATACTATTGGATAACTGTGGGGATGGCTAGATTTATTGCTAGCACTGAATCTTGAATAATATAATGCCACTCTCGCTGGCATCACACAAGTTGAAAGTTAAGGAGGAGGAGGTGGGAAATCAGAGTCCTTGGAAGAAGGGAACTGATCCAGAATAGAAGGCATGTACATGGAATGTGTCCCTTGGAAACCCTTCATGCCGTCTAGAGATCGAAGCTCGGGGCCCATCCCGCATACAACAAAAGACTCAAAAATTATACTTTGCCACTCATCCATTTTGTTTTGCAAAGTTGAAAATGAGAAAATTTGTTTTATCTGTTTATTGTCCACTACTGAGGGAAAAGGAGGAGGAGATGGGGTTCTACCTTCTGGACTTACAACATAAATGGGCGCAACGATGAATGGGTTGGAGTGCATGAGAGCAGAGGAAAAATGGTGGAGGTGTGATACCTAATTTGGAAGAAGTGTGGAGTTGGGAAGCATTGTATGCTTTTGGTAGCAAAAATGGAAAGGCGTGGAGGTGTACGCGTGAAATTAGGGAAGCTATTGCAATGCCTTGGAGTGCATGCAAATTAATGGGTGGAGTTAGGGTTTTGAAGGAGAGGCGCATGCAGTAAGGACTGGGCAGATCTGTGCAAATGGTGGAGGGCTCATGCAGTAAGGAAAGAGAGGCCTAGTAATAACTTGGTATCTCTAAGTAGAGAAGGGGCGCGTGCTTGGTTTCTGGGAGAGTAGCAGAGGGAATTTTAGGTGCAGCAAAATGTGGGTGCATTTTTGGAACCTACAGGAAGTGTGCTAGCATGTGTGTTTTGATCAGATAGTGGATTCCCCAAGCGTGAGGGAATAGCCTAAGATTAAGGCTATCTCTCAGGGGGGAGCTTTCATTTAGCAAGGAGGATCCACAGTGCTTCCAAGAGGGAGGCCCACTAGCTTCTCTCAGCTAAAACCCTAAAAACCAAAAACCAAACAAAAGAGGAAGGAAAATAAACAAGCAAATAGAAAATGGGAGAAAAACCAAAAAAAAAGTAAAAAAATTAAAAGCTAGGTCTCTAAGGGAATTGCTCTGATACCAATTGATCTACCATTTAGGGTGAGATTTGGTAGCAAAGATCGTAGGTGAGGCTAGGAGAGCCTCACCTCTTAATGGAGAAACCCAAAACAACACTCAGAGCTAAAACAATATTCAGAAACCCTAAAATATGTAAGAGACAAGACTAGCACAAGAAAAGTTGAATACTTCATTAGGAGGCCAGATGTCATTTTATAACCATTACAAGGGAATCCTCACTGATGAGGCCAAAATGAGCACAATAAATGTTGCTCTTTATTTATACTAATATATCTAACATATCTACTTAATACATTGCCGAATACATAATGGGGACTGTGGGCCTCCCATACAACCCACCTTTCCTTCTGGATTTTTATCTCGATTAGTTCTTTCAATGTGCCATGAATTCAAATGTGGAAAGTCATAGGTGGAACAACATTTGATTAAGCCATCAATAACATAGTCTATATTCTTGGTTTTGGGTCAAATAGTTCTATTATCTTTGCAAAATCATGTCTTCTTTCAACAGTCAGTAGTTTTGTTGCCTGGAAAATTCCCAGGTACCAACAGTAGGGATTCTCCCCAATAATCGATTCCAACTAGATCGTCCACCGTTTGCTATGGGGAACCCGTCTGGTTAGCGGCTTGATTACCGTTGATTAAGTCTTTATTGGTTGCGGCCTGGTCCACCATTTATGTAAGTTTATTTATATGGATGAAATGCAAATGCCTAAGCTAAATGCAGGTGACCGATGAACAAGAGCCTCACAAGTGATGCGTAGGTTATTAACTCCCGTCTTACCACTCTTTCTCCTCAATCACTTCTATAAATCTAAATCTAAGAAAAGTAATTATATTCTAGTCTATTCTAAACTAATCTATCCTCCCCCCTTCGGGAGACAATTTAAAAGGGAGAGAGTAATGTACTGTAATTATTCATAATGAATCTTGCAGATAACTGTTCCAATTCCATACGCATAGTTACAAAATAAATATTAACAAAGATAACTTTGAAATAATAAAGTATTCATTATTCAATTTGTACATATAATTTTATATGGAAAGCAAAACCATTCGTCATTAAACAAATAATTCATAAAAGTCAGAACGATATCACAGTTATACGGAAACTCAATAGAAGAAATTCCATATTCGAAATTCCACACAATCCATGCAAAACCCGTGCAGTCCTTTCCCAACAAAATTGTCCTTCTTTATTAGTAGAAAAAATCAATTCTTCTTACAAATAAACTAGGCTTCTTGTGCCAGCAAAAAGTACCTTCTATGCTACCCTGTCCCTCTATTTATAATACAATTACAATGACTTATCGACTTCCCAGACCTTAGGAATTCCAAAAAAAAGTTTAGTGCTTTGCACTAAAAAAAATGATCAAAATAACTAAATACATAATAAGATAAAAGTTCTTAAGTGGCCCCAACTAAACTTGTAATATATTTCCCCCATGCATCTGCTTCCTCAGGGATAGTGCGGCAATTTACCGGTTCCATAATTTGCACCATTACATCGTGTATGACCAACTGAGATTCCATGCATGTTACCCTTTCTAGAGTGGTTCTTGTAGCGGGGTTTTCACCCCTACTATGTGCAGTAGCACCAACCTTACGTTAATGGGACATTAAGGTAGATTTCATGGAAAACAAATAAAACAACAAACAATATCAGTAACAATAAATCAACTAAACATCTACAGCTCAACTAATAATAGCAAAAAAAATGAAATTTGTACCTTTTTTTTTTTATATATATCTGAAAAATGGGACATTGAGGCTGTCTCGGAATTGGTCCGCCTCTCCACAAGCTGGGTCTCCAAGTAGGTACGGAGGGTGTCTCAACGCACTGAGTGGGAATGGTAGGGTAACTGTATCATGGGAAAAGTGGGATGTGAATACTAGAGAATAATGGTTTCTCACCGTACTCACTAAATACAATAATGGAAAAAAGGGATAAGAATCTTTTGATAAAGACCTTCACACTATTTTTATAATACGTTTTTAGATTTTTTTGCCTTTCCTCTCTTTTAGGGTTTTGGAACCCTAGTTAGGGTTTTAAGCCATGTTTAGGGTTTTAAGCCATTTTTGGGGTTTTTATCCCTTTTTTGGGTTTTTAGCCCCTTTTGGGGGTTTTTAGCCCTTTTGCGGGTTTTCGGCCTTTTTGGGATTTTGTGGGTTTTTTGGCCTTTTTGAGAGAGAATGAAGGTAAACCTAGTTGTGAAGGTCAAAAGTAAGGGAAATATGGCAGGAAAATGATGTATGTATGTGGCTTATACCAGCTAGAGCTAGGTGAGCAATTTTTTGTGTTAACAGATTGCCCCCTAATGTGTGAGGGAAGGAGCTCATCGTATGGCCGACAGACATCAGAGGATTATGGGGATAATGGAGAGACTAGAGAGACCTGTGGAGAAGTGGCGCTTCCTCGTTCGAACCACAATAGCTTTTGGTTTTTATATCAATGGTTCCCAATAATGGGTGAGATAGATATAATGTGTGACATGTATATGGACGAGGCGGGCATACCCATGCTCGTAACACTGTCAAAAGAATAAATAATGGGATCAAGGCTAAAAAATATGGGAGCCAATCAATATATATACAACTGATATTACATAATGGTGGCCTCAATGAGAGACTGAGTACACTGCTGATATGAAGAAGTGATACATAGGAACAATGGCATTCTCTTGGAATGCAATATCTTCATAATTGATGCTCTGCTGAATTTGGAAGTGTACATAGATGGAGGGATTCCATAACAGGGCATTGGGTTGTGTTGGAATCTCTGTGGTACAATATGGCACATCAATACTGGAGCTACATAGAAGTACTACTCTGGGGGCTTTTGAACACTGTTTCCAACACAACCCGAAAATCACAAGGGACATGAACCTATCTGGGTCCCATAATATACTCACCAATGTGCTAGAGTTAGGTAATAACCGGGGTATTCAATAAAATAATGCATAGACCAATACCATGTACGAATCTCAATGATGTGATGATGTAGCTAGATTTGAGCACATGAGACACAACCACCTCGAGAGGCACTAATGACTCCTCTCAACTAGTCCAAGGAACTCATAAATAAGGTGAATGAAACCAGGATACAAGGACCTCTGGGTGTATCCTTTGGAATAGATGTGTTGATGTCGATAGAGGGAGACCTACAACTAATCAAGGCAATAATGTTTCCTTGACCAGAAGCACGAGGGGGATAATCAAAGATATGGGACAATCTGGGGACTGGCATACTGAATGGGGAAACAGGGGCAGGGGAGTACGGGGGACTCAAACTTCCTTTGTTCAGAGTGTGACGGTAGGGCTGACCTGGAAGCAAATCAAATTGACACATAGGAGAGGGATCATAGCTGTAATACCGGGAATGTAACTGCAAATGGGAAATACTTAGGGAGGTAACTGGACTATGAATACTCAGGGGATCCAAGGAAGACTCATCGCAGAATAATCTGAACAAAGACGACCCAATTGGGGGAAGCTGCCAAACTTTAATATATGGGGTGGCGCTGAAAGACACCATTATGATACGATCTTGTGGATTTTTAGCGAGCCCGAGAAAGTAAATGCTCAAGGGTGTTTTCATTTTTAGAGAGTCTAAAAATAGGAAGAAGACTCTAGTGTGCTCTCTTTTTCGTATGTAGTCTCTTGAGTCCGAAAAAGGATAAAATTTTATGCAGGAGAGCTCTCCCCTCCTAAACGGGGCTTAAAACCCTAACTAGGGTTCCAAAACCCTAAAAGAGAGAAAAGGTCAAAAAACCTAAAAACATATTATAAAAATAGTGTGAATTTATCAAGAAGATTCTTATCCCTTTTTTCCATTATTCTATTCAGTGAGTATGATGAGAAACCATTATTATCAAAGTATTCACACCATTTTTTCCATCATTCCATAGCCTTGCCATCCCCCATCTCGCACGTTGAGACATTCTCTGTACCAACTAGCCTGTGGAGAGGTGGTCCATTTCCAAGATCGGGCACGGTGGCCCATTTTCAAGAGAAAGAAGGTATATTTATAATATATTTGTTTTTATTTGATTTAGCCGTATTTGTTTATTGATTTCATTTTACTAATATCATTTGTTGTTGTAGCTTTCTTCCATGAACTCTACCCTACTGTCCCATTAACAGAAGGGAGGTGATTTTGCACGTAGCAGGGGTGAAAATCCCACTACAGTTTTGGCAACTCCTCTGGTTGATCCTCTTGGATCCCATGTTTTGCAAGTGTTTCTTTTGTTTTTACTCACAACTGTCATTGATCGAACCCCCACATGGCCGATCCGAACCTGTATGGCACCAATGCCTTCCCCCCTCAACCTTAATTGGCTTTATTTTCTTGATTTTTTCATGTCCGACCCAAGTGGCACCTTTCGGGCCAAAAGCCGGGACCTAATCGCACAGATTTGCCTGTTAGGTGCGACCCAGGTTGCGACCTTAGCCTCATAAAATGTGACTTGCCTCACAGGGCCAAGTCACACTTGTTTTTGTTGTTTGAGCGATCGAGTCTCCTTTGTTTTTCCTGTGTGAGTGACCCAGTAGCGACTACCCACCTGTTAAGTGCGACATGTCTGTTTCTGAGCCAGTTGCTTATGTTTTCCTACTAATTTGGCCCCTCCTCTATTCGATCATCACCCTCTGGGGTCGTATGAGATACGGTGGGTGGTTGAATAAGTTTTAGTAATAGGAATACACTTCACTATTTTTCTCTTCAACTAAAAACATGAGACTTTGGAAGCTATGGGGAGAAAGAGACCATTGGGGGTCTCACGGTGTTAGCGTCCTCCTTGTTGAGCATCGAGCACTTGTTGAGAGCCCAACATTCCCTCTTTGATTTGAAGGATACGAAGCTGGGGTAGTCAGACCACCAGTTTGAAAACATACCAATTAGTTAACAGACAATTTCCTGAACCTATTTCAGACCCTTGTGTATCCTGCACTTTTTCCAAGACCTGCTTTTCCTTTTCATACTTGCTTGGTTACAACCCTTTGCTTGTTTCTTGCAGAGAAGCCCATTGCTATTTAATTATTTCATAGTTGGAAGGAATAGTTTCATACAAAAGTGCACACACACACACACCATTAAGATAACAAACTCAGTTCAGGACCCCAAGCGAATCCTTAAAAGTAATCAAATTTACATAATAACATTCGGTTTGGGACATAAGTCCCCTCCGCCACAACCGTGGGAAGTACTTGGGATTTGCGCTAAAACTCATTGTGAGGAGTACCACAGGAACCCTAAAGTAGCTGGCCATTGAGAGGACCTGCCAAGAGAAAAGGGAAACGACCCCCACTGGATTGACTAGATTCCCACCCATGAGGAAAACCAAAGTGTTGTAGTTCGAGGCCAAGTGGTTAGCATTTTTACTTGCGATGTGGAGTGAGGGGTACATCCCCAATACACAAGCCTTCAGATAGCCTTGGTGGTCAAGTGATTCCTTTTGAACCAATAGGAAGCTGATTTAAACCGGGGTCCAAATTCATTTCCAGTTACTACTTTAAGCCATCATCGCTCCACCATGTTATTTCTCTTGACTTAGGGGGCACTCCCCTCAGTTTGTTTCTTTATATTACCACCGTCGAATCCCTCTTCAAAAACCCTCCTCACCTTCAGAAGGACACACGACCTCTAATTCAGATTCAGATTCCTACCAATCTGAGCCTAATTTGTTTACTGTCCCATCTATCCCCATGGATGGTGTACATCCTGATCCCTTCCACGAAGGGATAGTTTGCGGAGGACCTACGTCCTTGCCATCCATCATTACTGGTATCCATGCCAGTGGTCCCAACACCACTGCGCATGATGCTATAGGTATGTTATCCACTAGTAGCAACCTCGCACCAACTACCACAATTCCTACTGTACCACCTTATATAGCTGGGGGTAGTGGCCCTTCCACAACCATTCCAACTATACCTACTATGGGAATTCAACCTCATAGACCCCCATCCATGCACATACATCATACTCATGCAAACTCCAGGCCATTTCTTGTCCATCGCAAGCCAAGCTCGAGTCTAACCTACCCTTTAAGGCTCATCTTAACTTTCCAGATTTGGTTAGGTTAACGAATGACCCCATTAGTCATCAACCTCATTGGCCTCCCATGCCGACCAAACTTCTTTCAGACATCCCAAATTTTGAGGGAAATGCGGGAGAGGACCCCCAAAACCATATCATATCTTTCCATTTATGGTGTTCATCAAACAACATTGTGGATGACTTTGTTAGACTGAGGCTATTACAACGCACACTTACGGGTGTTGCTGTGAAATGGTACTTCGAGCTTCCACATGCCTCTTATCTCGATTTATTCTCACTTTCCTCCATGTTCCTCCAGTACTTTCAACTAACCGTCCGATATGATGAGGGAGTGGAGATCCTTCTATCCTACCGTCAAAATACAACTACCCACATCACAGACCACATCCATGAGTGGTGGCGGCGACGTAGCCTATGCAAGATCCAACTGGATGACATGATCTTACTAGACTGGTTTTTAAAGACCTTACTCCCACCCATAGCCAAGGATGCCGCCTCTGAGTGACCCCAATTTGAGGAGGGGCCATTTTAAAGGCTCAATAGTTTGACTTAATCTACGCCTAGTCTAGGTATTTATATACCATCATACCAGATACTCCCCGTGTTGGAACATCTCGTTGTGATATGCCGGGGGAATCCCATGCTGTGGTTGGTGTCATCGGCTCTATCACACAACACCCTCAGTACTATGTGGTACCCCCTATGATTCCACCATGCCCAGGAAATACCCATAGTGTTGCATAATCAAACCATATCCCCGGTTAATCACGGATGATGGCTCAGTCCAGAGCCACCTCCTCCTATGCACAACCTGCACCAACTCAGCATGCCCATGGGCCAACTTGGCTGGCACAGTCATATTCAGGCCAAGTGGCTAGATTTGTAGCCTCTCCAGCTCCTCTGGTATATTACGCATTGACAGTGCAACACGCTCTGGCTCCAGCCCCGTCCCCTCCGATTTCCGTGGGACAGGTTTTCGCTCAGTAGAACCTTCCCAACCAACCTGCCCCCAAGAACCAACAAAGGTAGGGAAAGAAAAATCAAGGAAGGAATTGAGGTAATGATCAACCACAAGGAGGAGGGAAACAACCTAACCCTCGCAACAACAACGACGCTAACCCACCGACACAGAACCCACAACATCCTGATCAACCGGGGAAAATCCCTCAATTACAGACTAATCATCTGTGTGCTTTATGCCAAACCTACGGTCATCACACCCATCTATGCCCTCACATGGCTCATGTCCAACAGATTCTCCAGAACAAAGCTCAACATGATACCAATGCAGCACCCCAGGCTTAACCCAACCCAACACCACTAGGTCCTCCTCCGATGGTGCTCCAAAACCCCCTCCCACACCAAGGAATGGTTTCAACCACACCCTTGGTCCCACTTTCTCCCGCAGCTCCTGCCATGGCCCCACCTATAGAAACCAGAGTCCATCACCTGATGACAATGTCAATTGAAGAAGAAAATCTCCAGAATCAGAGCAACCAGTATGGCTCCACCACAAAGACCGCCGACCCATTAGCGACATCTACCTCTAACACTTCCATCATGCCTCTCCACTTACCTACACCCCCCACTGATGGGGCGGACAGAGTTCCATGGTTTCCTATATGATGTATTGCCAATAACGCGACTGCTCAAGCTTCCCTCAATTATAGCATCGTCGATGACTTGGCCCAATCACCTATAGCCATGTCTACTCTAGAAGTGCTAAAAAATTGTCTGACACAACAGAAAGAGTTGTTATCCACACTAGGTGCTATGGATCCATCTAATTCCAGGTTGATCACGTTTGATCTGGATCAAGGAGAACCTAGAATTCCATCCACCATCACCTTCCAAGTTCTGGTCTCAATTCAAAATTTGGTCATACATCGATGTATCATTGATGAAGGGGCATCCACCTATGTTATGTTGACTTTTTTTCTGGTAGAAAATCAGGTCCCCTACCCTCCAAACGTCCACTACCTCCCTCCGCACCTACAATGGTCACTCTATAAAGGCCCAGGGCATTCTTCCAAATGTTCCTATTTCATTAGTCGATAAAACAGTTTTGATTGACATCGAGGTTATTAACTCCCAACTTGATTATAATCTCCTCCTTGGACTTAGCTACATGTATGCCATGAGAGCCATGGCCTCTACTTAGCTACATGTATTCCATGACGGTTGACCAGTTAACTTAATATGATCCACAGGGACCAACCATACCGAAACACGTCATTCCTACCATTGATATAGCCATTGACAACGTGTCCATCCCTTCCTTATCTGTTGTGGGCTTGGGATTATTCACCGAAACGCCTATGACGAACACCTTCCCATCTTTACCACCTCCCCCTACATCTACTGACACAATATATTAGTGTACTATCACATCCAGTACCATCCCAACCATGTCACAACATCAGTCACAACCCCAACCACTGTCACTCAGGAATTATTGGGGTTCATTCCCGATTCACACGATTCCCTTCTTTTTTCCACCATCGGGTATCATGAGCAAGCCAACCCTACCAACCCGATTCACACGATTTACCTAATTTTACGTTGGGAATTCTCGTGTGGTACCTTGAACCACCAACCTCACCTCCAATGCCCCAGGTTGTGTTGACTCTCGTCTAACCTATTGAGGTAGATTCACGACCTCCTCCTAGCCCCTTGAATACGCCTTCCATTCCCAATCCTGCACCTCCTCTCCCAAAGAAGGTTGGGGACAAATCCACCAAGATTACAACCGAGCCTTTCTTGACTCCACCTTGTGCTTTGTGCGACGTCCAAGGTCATGTAACGCAAAATTGTCCAAAGATACCTATCCTTCGCACACACATAGACGCTATGGATACATTGATGGTACTCTAGTAGTCGTCATCCCAGCTCCACCAACAGTCAAGAACAAGTCATTGAGGACAAATCATGCGTGCACAATTTGTGGCTTGTATGGCCACTATTCTCACCATTTCCCAAACTTGGATGAGTATTGGGCTGTCCTTCATGGCCTACGGAACCACTCTCGTGAGTCCAAAATCACTGTCATTGAGGAAATTCACCCTCTCACGTCCTCCTCAAACACCACCACTATATACATGATATCCAGTTCCACCAGCCCTTATGTCTCCTCATACCTTAAAGATTCATGTGATCTATCAAATCATTGTTCCAGCAACGACGAGGAGAGCCTTGAAGCTCTGTCAACTCCTGAATACCCTTGGGATGATATGCACCATTGCTCATTTTTTATTTTCGAAGAACCTCTGTCATTGTTAGATCAGTTTTCAGTCGAAGCCAAAGACTTCATTGATGGTAAGGTCGATTGGTTCAAGAACCCCATCTAGACACCCAATGCCTTTGAAGAGGTAAACATGGCTAATATTTCTCCCACCATCAAGGTTAACATCTTAACAAACCTAGATATAGTTGAAGACATTACACTTGGAGCATTGTGCTCCCTTGAAGAAGTTGCTTCCTACAAATCACTTTTTCAGGACTTTCGTGATATCTTTGCTTGGTCCTATACCGAGATGCTTGGGTTGGATCCATCTATAGTTTAACATCATATCAACACATAGCCTGATGTGGCACCTGTTTGCCATAAAACAAAGACCCAGTCACCCTTCAAAGGTTGCTTCCATCACGTGAATCTCCCCTCGTATGTATTGACGCATTCATGAGCCATTCGCTCCAACCATACTACACAGTCGACCATTTTTTACCACCATCCATCGCCCCGTAAGGAGGCCCCATTAGTGTTCTGCATTTTATGACCATCAACCATGTTCACAACATAACTTCTTTCCATATATCAAACACTTCCCCCTTTCTTGATTGACCATTATGGAGTTTCTATTAAGTTCTTTTCTTACTCTTAAAAGAATGAAAATATCGTTGAGCACGCTTGCTTCTTTTCATGCTCGTTAAAGTATTTGAAAGGGTTTCTATGTAACCTCATTTACCTCCTTTTTCAGACTATGTAGACTATCATATGAAAAGCACCGCCTTGGCACACTCAGGCCAAGAACATTTCCCTTTGCATCCTTTTATGCTTTCTCAGGCATTGAGACCGCACTTTACAAAAAATCTCATCATGGGTTGTATTTAAGCTCTTTTCCAGCCTTCTCATCAAGAAAATATTGCCGAGCAATCTTGGTTTCGTTCATGCTCGTAAAAGTATTTGAATGACCGTCTAGTCAGTGTAAGTTTAACATTTTCCGGCGTGATTGGACTACAAATGGTAAAGGAGTCTTCCTTCCCCAAAGGTTGGGAGAGATCTCCTGTGCACACTTTTATCCCTTTTCAGACTCAAGAGACTACATACAAAAAAGAGACCACACTCGAGTCTTCTTCCTATTTTCAGACTCTCTAAAATTGAAAACACCATTGAGCATTTACTTTCTTGGGCTCGCTAAAAAACCACGAGATCGTATCATAACAGTGTCTTTCGATGCCACCCTATGTTATAGTTCGACAGCTTCCCCACTTTTGGTCACCTTTGTTCAGAGTATTCTACGATGAGTCTTCCTTGGATCTCCTGGATATCACTAGTCTAGTTACTTCCCTCAATATTTCCAATTTGCAGTTATTACAACTATGATCCCTATCCCATGAGGCAATTTCATGTACTTCTAGGTCAAACTTGCCATCATACTCTAAACAAAGGAAGTTTGAGTTCCCCATACTCCCATACCCCTGTTCCCCCATTCAGTGTGCCAACCCCTAGATTGTCCCACACCTTTGATTATCCCCCTCATGCTTCTCGTCAAGGAAACATTATTGCCTTTATTAGTGGCAGGTCTCCCTCTGTTGACATCAACACATCTATTCCAGAGGATAGACCCAGACATCCTTATATCCTGGTTTCATTCACCTTATTGATGAGTTACTTGGACCACTTGAGAGGAGTCATTAGTGCCTCTCGGGGTGTTTGTGTCTAACGTGCTCTACTTCAGCTACATCATCGTACTGTTGAGAATCATATAAGGTATTGGTCCATGAGTCTATTATGGGACCCAGATAGGTTCATGTCCCTTGTGATTTCCGGGTTTTGTTGGAATGATGCTTCTATATAGCTCCATTATTGAAGCGACATATTGTACCACACATATTCTGACTCCTAGTCATGTGTTCCCTCCAGCTATGTACAATTCCAGATTCAATATAGCATCAGTTATGAAAATATTACATTCCAAGAGAATTCCATTGTTCATATGTATCATTTCTTCAGATCAGCATTGTATTCAACCTCTCATTGACCCCATTATTTATTCTTTTGACATTGTTACGAGCATGGGTATGCCCACCTCGTCCATATACATGTCACACATTATATGTATCTCACCCATTGTTGGGAACCACTAATATAAAAACCAAAAGCTGTTGTGGTCCAAACGAGGAAGTGTTGCTTCTCCACAAGTCTCTCCAGTCTCTCCACTATCCCCATGATCCTATGATGTCTGTCGGCCATACCATGAGCTCCTTCCCTCACATATAAGGGGGAAATATGTTAACGCAAAAAATTGCTCACCTAGCTCTACATGGTCTAAACCACATACACACATCATTTTCCTACCATATTTCCCTTAATTTTGACCTTCACAACCATGGTTTACCTTCATTCTCTTTGAAAAGAGGCCAAAAAACCCACAAAAGGACAAAAAGCCCACAAAAAGGCCAAAAGCCCACAAAAGGCCTAAAAACCCACAAAAGGGAAAAAACCCACAAAAGGGCTAAAAACCAAAAAAAGGCTAAAAACCCCCAAAAGGGCTAAAAACCCTAAACAGGGATTAAACCCTAACTAGGGTTCCAAAACCCTAAAAGAGAGAAAAGGTCAAAAAACCTAAAAACATGTTATAAAAATAGTGTGGAGGTCTCTATCAAGAAGATTCTTATCCCTTTTTTTCCATTATTCTATTTGGTGAGTATGGTGAGAAACCATTATTCTCAAAGTATTCACACCATCTTGTCCATGATTTCGTAGCCCTACCATCCCCTATCCGGCACGTTTAGACATTCTCCATACCAACTAGCTTGTGGAGAGGCAGTCCATTTCCGAGATTGGGCACGATGGCCCATTTTCAAGAGAAATAAGGTATATTTGTTTTTATTTAGTTTAGCTATATTTGTTTACTGATTTCATTTTAGTAATATCGTTTGTTGCTGTAGCTTTCTTCCATGAACTCTACCCTACTGTCCCATTGACAAAAGGGAGGTGCTTTTGCACGTAGCAGGGGTGAAAACCCCACTACAATATGGAAAGAGGTTATGTTGTGAACATGGCTGAGGGGCATAAATGCAGAACACTAATGGCCCCCCCTTGCGGGACGATGGATGTATTTCAAAAATGGCCGACTATGTAGTATAGATGGAGCGAATGGCTTGTGAACATGTCAATACATACAAGGGGATATTCACATGATGGAACACAAACCGAGATGGATTCCAGGAAATGTCTTGGAAAATCATAGTGGGAGCACAAGATGAGGGTCTCGTCAAAATATAGAGGGTGGAAAATCAAACCCGATGGTGCGAACAACATCTTAAACAGACTTCGAATGACTGTGACTAACAGTTGGTGATGTTTCCCCTAGTGCAGTGGTGCATGGGGAAAAACTAGACCAAATGGAGGACTATGGGTACGAAGCTAGACCAATGTACAAGGTTTGATTCATGTGGTGGCATGCAAATCGACATGATTCTAAGAAATGGCCTGGAGAATCAATAGGGAGGGAGGAAATCTAGAAGGTCGTTTCTCGACCCAGGAGAGTTTTGCACCATACGCGGCCATGGAATACCAGGGAGATACGGAGAGGCCTTGACCTCCAGGGCAGGTCTTGGGACCTAACGGTATGCTAGCATAGTGGTAGATAGATCATATGTGCAACATACTATGTGCATGTGCAAATGTGGGACTGAACCCTCCAGTGGGCTACCAACGACGCAAGAGCAGGGGTTACATCCACCTGCTCATCTGCAAATGATGTGACAAATTTCTACAACGGAATCACTGCAACTAGACTACTGGAGGTGGTCACCAAATTGTGATCAAAATGATGTAAAACAAAAAATAAAAACTATGCCCCAAGTGCTGCATGGTGAGCAACTCAGGCATAGGACCTCTGGCGAAGGAAATTGCCCTTGCCTTGGAGACTCTGCAGTTGGCACAAAGTACATGAGGGAGGAATCTAGAATTCAATGGGAAGAACTGACTCCATGCCATGGGATAAGTGAAATGGGGTAAAATCGGTGGTGGTTTTGACGATATCTCCTTCGTTACAAAAGTGGTGTTGGGATAGATCAAGTGGATCTTCCACGATCAAGGATGGGAAAGTACTAGTGGAAGTAGAGATCGTGTAAATGGTGGTGGTGTTAGAGGAGGAATCTGAAGGGTGAATTTCCTCGATGATGGTGGTTTCGGACTCATGAGAGTGTTTTCAAAGGTCACGAAGCATTGACCGATACTCGGACAAGTCTGGGAAATGGTGAGAATAGTGGCCATACATGACGCAAATTGTGCAAGGATGGTTGGCACTCAATGACTTGTTCTTGACTATTAGAAAATATGGGATGATGACTACTAGAGTACCATCAGCTGTATCCATAGTGTCTATGTGTGTGTGAAGTATAGGTATCTCTGGACAATTTTTCGTTGCATGACCCTAGATATCGCCCAAGGCGTAGGGTGGAGTCGAACGAGGCTTGACTATTGTTTTGGTGGAATTTCCCCCAACCTTCTTTGGGAGAGGAGGGGCATGCTTGGGAATGGAAGGCATATTCAATGGGCCAGGGAGAGGGCGTGAATCCACCTCAATAGGTTGGATGGTAGTCAACACAACCTTGGGCATCGGAGGTGGGGTAGGTGGCTCAAGGTACCACATGGGAATTCCCAACGTGAAATTAGGCAAATTGAGAGTAGCCATGACATGATTGCTCACAATTCCAGATGGTGGAAACAGGAAGGGAATCATGTGGATCGGGAACGAACCCCAATAATTCTTAGGTGATAGTGGTTGGGGTTGCGACTGATGTTGTGATGTGGTCGGGATGGTATTGGATGTGATAGTACACAAATATGTTGTGTCAGTCGGCGTAGGGGGAGGTGGTAAAGATGGGAAGGTGTCTGTCATAGGCGTGTCGGCAAACAATCATGGGCCCACAACATATAAGGAAGAGATGGAAACGCTGTCAATTGTAGTATCAATGGTAGGAATGATGTGTTCCGGTGTGGCTGGTCCCTATGGATCGTAGTAAGTTAATTGGTCGACCGTCATGGTCTTTTCATCATGAGGAAACCTCAGGATTCGAAATACGGTGCAGGCCACAACTCTCATGGTGTGCATGTAGCTACGTCCAAGGAGGAGGTTATAATCAAGTTGGACATTAATAACCTCGATGTCAATCAAAACCGTTTTATTGGCTAATAAATTAGGAACATTTGGAAGAATTCCCTGGGCCTTTGTAGAGCAACCATCATAAGTGCGGAGGGCGGTAGTGAATGATTGGAGGGTAGGGGACCCAAGTTTTTGCCAGAAAAAAGTTGGCATAACACAGGTGGATGCCCCTTCATCAATGATACATTGATGTACGACCAAATTCTGAATTGAGACCAGAACTTGGAAGGCGATGGTGGATGGAATTCTGGGTTCTCCTTGATCCAGATCAAACATGATCAACCTAGAATCAGAGGGATCCATGATACCTAGTGCGGATAACAACGCTTTCCATTGTGTCAAGAAATTTTTGAGTACTTCTAGAGAACACATGGCTGTAGTTGATTGGTCCAAGTCATCAACGATGCTATAATTTAGGAAAACTTGAGCAGTCGCATTGTTGGCGATACGTCGTATAGGAAACCGTGGAACTATGGCCGCCCCATCAGTGGGGGGTGTAGGTAAGTGGAGGGGCATGCTAGAAGTGTTAGAGGTAGATGTCACTGACGGGTCAATGGTTTCTGTGGTGGAGCCATACTGGTTGCACCGAGTTTGGAGGTTGAATTCTTCGGTTGACATTGTCATCAGGTGATGGACACCAGTCTCTGCAGGTGGGGTCACGGCGAGAGCAGGTGGGGCCAAGGGTGTGGTTGAAACCATTGCTTGGTGTGGGAGGGGGTTTTGGAGCACCATCAATGGAGAACCTGGTGGAGCTAGGTTGGGATAAGCCTTGGCCACCACATTGGTATTGCGTTGAGGTTTGTTATGGAGAAGCTATCGGACATGAGCCATGTGAGGGCATAGATGGGTGTAATGACTGTAGGTTTGGAATAAAGCACACAGATGATTAGTCCATAACTTATGGTTCTCTCCTGCCCAATCAGGATGTTTGGGGTTCTATGCCAGCGGGTTAGCGTTGTTGTTGTAGGGAGGGTTAGGTTGTTGGCCACCTCCTTGTGGCTGATTATTGCCTCAGTTCCTTCTTCGATTTTACTTTCCCTGCCCTTATTGGTTGTTGGGGGTGAGTTGGTTGGGAATGTTATGCTGAGCGAAAACCTGTCCTGTGGAAGGTTATGCCGGAGTGTGTTGCACTGGTGGTGCATAATAGACTAGAGGAGATGGAGGGGCTACAAATCTAGCCACTTGGCTCGAATACAACAGTGTCGACCTAGTCAGCCGATGGGCGTGTTGATTTTGTGCGGGATGTGCATATGAGAAGGTGGCTCCAAATTGAGCCATCATCCATGAGTAATCGGGGGTATGGTTTAGTTGTGCAACATTATGGGTGTTTCCTGGGTGTGGTGGAATCATAGGGAGTGCCACATAGTACCAAGGGTGTTGTGTGACAAAGCCGATGACATCATCCACAGCATGGGATGCCCGCGACGTATAGCGACGGGAGTTGCCGACATGGGGAGCATATGGTATGATGGTATATAAATAACGAGACTGGGTGTAGATTAAATCAAACTGTTGAGCCTTTAATATGGCATCCTCCTCAAATTGGGGTTTCTCAGAGGCGATGTCCTTGGCTATGGGTGGGAGTAAGGTCTTTAAAAACCAGTCAAGGAAGATCATGTCATCCAATTGGATCTTCCACAGGCTGCGTCGTCGTCGCCACTCATGGATGTGGTCTGTGATGTGGGTAGTTGTATTTTGATGACAGAATAGAAGGATCTCGACTATCTCATCATATCGGATGGGTAGTTGAAAGTACCAGAGGAAGCTGGAGGTAAGTGAGAAGAAATCGAGGTAAGAGGCATGTGGTAGCTAGATGTGCCATTTCACAGCAACACCCGTATATGTGCATTGTAATAGCCTCAGTCTGATGGAGTTATCTGCAATGCTATTTGATGAACACCATCAATGGAAAGACATGATATGGTTTTGGGGTTCTCTCCTGCCTTTCCCTCAAACTTTGGGATGTCTGAAGGAAGTTTGGTCGGCATGGGAGGCCAATGAGGTTGATGATTGATGGGGTCATTCGTTAACCTAGCCAAATATGGCAAGTTAAGACGATCCATAAAGGGTGGGCTAGACCCAAGGTTGGATTGGGATGGACCGACAATGGCATCGGAGTTTGCAGGAGTATGACGTACATGCATGGCTAGGGGTATATGAGGTTGAATTCCCATAGCAGGGATAGTCAGAATGGTCATGGAAGAGCCAGTGCCCCCAGGTATATAAGGTGGTACAATAGGAATTGTGGTTGTTGGTGCTACTAGTGGATATCATACCTACAGCAGCGTGCGCAGTGGAGCTGGGACCACTGTCAGGGATACCAATAATGATGGGTGGCAAGGATGTAGGTCCTCTGCCAACTATCCATTCGTGGAAGGGATCGAGATTTATGCCATCCATGGGGCTAGTCGGGGCTGTAAACAAATTAGGATCGGATTGGTAGGAATCTGAATTGGAATCAGAGGCTACGTGTCCCTCTGAAGGTGAGGAGTGTGTTCGAAGTGGGATTCGACGATGACGGTCCAAAGAACCAAACTGAGGGGAGTGCCCCCTAAGTCGAGAGGAATAACATGGGGGGAACAATGATGGCTTATAGTAGAAACTTGAAATGAATATGGACCCCAATTTAAATTAGCTTCCTATTGGTTCAAAAGGAGTCACTCGGCCACCAAGGATGTCTGACGGTCTGCGTATTGGGGCAGTCCCGCTCACTCCATGACGTAGGTAAAATTGCTAACCGCTTGGCCATAAACGACAACACTTTGGTTTTCCTCATAGCTGGGAATCTAGTCAATCCGGTGGGGTTTGTTGCCCTTTTTGCTTGGCAGGTCCTCTCAATGGCTAGCTACTTCGAGGTTCCTGTGGTACTCCTCACAATGAGTTTTAGGGGAAAGCCCAAGTACTTCCCACAATTATGTCAAATGGGACTTATGTCGCAAACCAAATGTTATTATGTAAATTTGATTAATTTTAAGGTTTTGCTCGAGGTCATTAACTGAGTTTGTTAACTTAATAGTGTGAGTGTGTGTGCACTTGTGTATGAAACTTTTCCTTCCAACTATGAAATAAAATAAACAACAATGGACTTCTCTGCAAGAAACAAGCAAAGGGATGTACCAAAGCAGATCTGAACAGGAAAAGTAGATATGGACCAAGTGCAGGACAGAAAAGGGTTTGAAATAGGTTCAGGAAACTGACTGTTAATTGACAGTAGCATCTATTAGTGGAACAGACATGACCTGGGTCGCACAAAGTAGGAAAACAAAAGAGATCAACTCAGAAACAGACAGGTCGCACTTAACAGGTGGATAGTCGTGACTGGGTCACTCCAACATGCAGAACAGAGGTGGCTTGGTTGCTCAAACAATAAAAATAGGTGTGAGTGCACCCTATGAGGCAAGTCACACTTTACGGGGCTAAGGTCGTGACCTGGTCGCACCGAACACATGAAACTGTGTGACTGGGTCATGACTTCTGGCCCAGAAGGTGTGACTTGGGTCGGACAAAAAAAAATCAAGAAAATAAAGCCAACAGGGTCTGAGGGGGGCATGCACTGGTGCCATAAAGGTTAGGATCGGCCACATGGGGGTCCAATCAGTGACAACTATGGGTAAAAATAGAAGAAACACTTGCAAAACTGGGATCCGAGAGGATCGACCAGTGGAGTCACTAAAACTGTAGCGGGGTTTTCACCCCTGCTATGTGCAGAAGCACTATCCTTACATCAATGGGACACTAAGGTAGAGTTCATGAAAAACAACTAAAACAACAAACAATATCAGTAACAATAAATCAACTAAACATCTATGGCTAAACTAATAAAAGCAAAAAACCGAAAATTTATACCTTCTTTTTTTCTAAAAAAAGGGGCCACCGTGGCCGTCTCAGAATTGGTCTGCCTCTCCACAGGATGGGTCTCCAGGAAGGTACAAAGGGTGCCACAATGTACTAAGTGGGAATGGTAGGGTGACAGCATGATGGAAAAAGTGGGGTGTGAATACTGGAGAATAATGGTTTCTCACTGTACTCACTGAATACAATAATGGAAAAAAGGGACAAGAATCTTTTGATAGAGACCTTCACACTATTTTTACAATTTGTTTTTAGGTTTTTTTACTTTTATTCTCTTTTAGGGTTTTAATTCCTGTTTAGGGTTTTCAGCCCTTTTTTGGGTTTTTATCCCTTTTGCAGGGTTTTTGGCGCCTTTTTGTGGGGTTTTTGGTCTTTTTTGAGAGAGAATGAAGGTAAACCGTAGTTGTGAAGGTCAAAAGTAAGGGAAATATGGTAGGAAAATTATGTATGTATGTGGTTTAGACCATGTAGAGCTAAGTGAGCAATTTTTTGCGTTAACAATTCTAAACAAGTCTTCCAAGATATAATTGCTGACCGAAGCTTGTGCAACCCAAGTTCTAACATCGTCTTCATTGATGAATTCGATATTTTGAATATATTGTTCATCCTCATGTAATCTATCCTATAGATACATCACGAGTTGGTCTTTGTTTGGGAAGTCACAGATCTTTGTAGCCGAAGGAAGCTGGCATATCTCATGAACTTGGCTCATCTTCTTATAGAACCCTGTACATTTTTCCAAGGTTTTCTCAGTTTCATTGTTCAATCTTACTGAAGATTTTCTATAGGATTCCAAGAATGCCATTTCTATTTTTAGGCGTCCGGTTGTCTTCTGTGGCAAGTGTTTAGGAAATGTCGAGTTAGATTCTTCCCAAGTCAACTGGATTTGAACCTTTTCAGCAACCTTTATGAGTCTTGTTCTGAAATGAAGATATTCTGTTGCAATATCCTTCAATGTTGTATGTGATGTCTTCACCTTTTAAATTTCACCCATGAGATTTTTTTGAACTTGGTGTATGTGTCTCCAGATTGTGCAAGCTTGGGCACAGAAAGGGGTCCAGATGTCTCTCGTTTTCTACCTTAAGCTGAGTTTCAAGTTATCCCTTTTGTGTCACCAACTCCTCTAACTGGGTTCTCAATTCCCCCATTTGTTGGTGTGTTGTAGAATCTCTTAATTCTAGGTTTGATATCTTAGCTTCAAAATCTTTCTTTTCTCTCTCCAAAATCATTACTTGTACTTATAAGGCATATTTCTTTGTTTCCAAAGGTTGGTACTCTTTCTGGAGTATTTCCTTTTCTGATAGAGTGGCCTTGCGTTTTCTTTTTCGTTCTATGCCTTTTCCTCTTTCCTTGATTAGTGTATCTTTCAATTTGAACATCTTTTCTTTGTGATGTTCTGCACTTTCTATCAGACAATCTACGTTGTTGGCAATGGCCTACGCAGCTGCTACACTCACGGAGGGCATGAACTTGGGGTGTATATGGGTACCCTCCATGATAGTATTTTCAGTTACTATAACCACATCAACATGCGTTGTTGTTTTCAATCACTTTTCAAACCTTCTCGTGATGGTATTTCTCATCTTATCATAAAAGAAGGTATCCAAACACGCCACTGTGTGCTGTTTGGGTGGGGTGAAAGGGGTGAGGCCAAGTTCTGCAAAGGGTATATGGCCACCTATAATTGTACTACCTGATGAAGCAGGAGGGTCTATTGGGTCATTCTAAACTTCTTCTTGGTCCAATTCTTCCCTAAGCTTGTCCTCTTCTTCCTTCTTCCTTTTTTCTTCGGCTTCTTGCTTAGCTTCCTTTTGTTTTCTCCGTGCTTCTTCTTTATTAAGTCTACCTTCTTTCTTATTTCTATCTCTGAGCATATTTTTCTCATTTCCTTTAATCTTCTTCCTGCTGTAGCTTCAAGGCCTCTTCTTTCTGCTTCTGCGACTGCTTCTCTATGGCATTGCTGCTATCTTTACCCTCGTTGGTGCTTCCTTTCTTCTTGAAACGATTACTCAGTGCGATCATGTTTCTGGCATTCCTATACACTTGTTCATCCTTATTGAAGTGATGATAGTATTCATAGCATACTCCAACATTCGTACAATGCTCTGCATGTTTTCCTTTTGCATCATTTCTATGGAAACTCTTCTCCCTAAAGCGAAAATTTTCCAAATTAGGAGGCGCTTTTGACCTTAGTGAATTTGTAACTTCCTATGCAAAAGGGTAGTGGCAAGAATGATGTCTTTTTCATGTTGAAGAGGAAGTTACCTACTCCATTTATTAATAACTGCTTGACTGCTTCTTTGTGGACTACATAATCGATGGCATATCTGGAGAGCAACAATGGGGATTTAAAGCCTCCATACATCCTCATGTAAGTCCCTTCCTGAGAGAAATAATAATCCCCATATTCACAAATAACATCCATGGCATAAACTGACAAGCAGTTGGGATGTTTGAGGAACATGAGCTCATAAAGAGGCATCATAAACTCTTCACATATGAGCTTGTAGAAGCTTGAATAATTTTGTGGCAAAATATTTTTATAAGAAGCATATATAGGGGTATCTGTGTGTTTCCAAGTGCACCCGAGCTTGGGGAATTGGCGTCTGCACAGGATCCAGTCAATCAGGTAAGAGGCCATGTATAATTCTGACCTTCTCTGGTTCATCCCTCCTTATGCGGAAACTACACATGATGACAAGCTACTTGATATCATATATGACCAATTGAAAATTGTGCCTTCAAAGGCCACATAGTATATTAATGGGATCCAACTTAATTTATACAATCTCCCATTTTCCCAACCAAAAATCGTATTCAGGATCAAAGCTATGATCCTGTAAGGGGGGCGTAAGCTCGTAGACTCATATTCATTAGTTTCCTTTTGGTGCAGTTGTCTTCTTGCAATCATCATCCTTTTAGAACATTCCAAAACATCCAAATCCACTTTGTTAACCCACTCATCCGTCATCATAACCTGTGGAGGTGGTAGTTTACAGGCCATGGCTATCTAGGCCAGAGTGAAATAAGTAAAATCTTCCACCTCTATATTAGAAATAATCATCGTAGAAGGGTCTATCCAGGGTAGAATCCATCCGATGACCTCAACACATGGGGACAACTCTGGACGTGTAGTTTCCTTGGTAATGCCTGATTTTCTTATATTTTCATATAAAGACATATCTTCTAGGCCAGGACTCAGAACATTCTGGTGTCTAATCATTTGATATATCCCCCCCCCACCCCATTTGAACTTTTGATCAGCTCCTGTGATGGCCTTAGTGTCCTCAAATGTGATATCAGTCTTGGAGATGATCTCCACATCAGAATCGACCTTAGTGGCATTAGATTTCTTCTTATTGCTCTTCTTAGGCATGGTGTGGGTTTATTGTTTCCAAACCGTTCTTTGAGAGTTAATTCTTCTCGATGAGAGTAGCAACTGAAACATGAGCATGGTGAGAGATGTCTTAGTAATACCATGGCTATCTCCAATAACTTAAAAACAACATGTATTTGCATAAAACATGAAATAACCGAGATGAGACAAAAAGCTACTAAGCATATAAATCTCTATTCTTTAAAAAGGAGATTGTGATCAGTGTCTAATATGATAAAAGAGTACAGAGCTGTAGTTACCATTCTATTTCTGGATACTTAGAGACAATTTTGTGAGGTGGAGAGAGGTAAATCCTTAGAAGTTGATTAGTCATTTTAGTCTTGTGAAGGGTGTGTGCTTACAAAACTTAGATGAAAACTTATCAACATATGTGTATGTGTCATTTTGTGAGTTACACCTCTGTTGTCATATATCCATTTTCGTGTTCCTAAATAGGTGAACACACCAAAAGCTTAACATTTCATCACTTGTTTTTCAAAGCATAAATGATAACTTCTTTTGTCCCAGTCTATAGAGTTCACACGTTTTACTGCCATCCTCTTGTTTATTAAGCTTCGAATCATGAGGGATTGAGTTTTCTACCCAAAGCAAAGACCTAAGAAACCCAAAACCGAGGAAAATTTAGAGTACTGTAAAGTTATGGTTTGCACGTAGGACCCTTAAAAACGTTTTACACAATGGCACCAGCCCTAAGGAAGATTGTAGGAAATGCATCCTTCCACACATAGTTTGAAGAGAAAACCTATCCCAAAGCTCTAAAACACAACAATAATCGGAGTATAAATATACAAATGGTCTCCCCTTCATCACAAACTCATTTCCCGACATACTCGACCCAAATAATGCGAAGGAAGCGGAACATTAAGCTCGGAGTAACCTTATCGTGAAACCCCTGAGGTTCAAAATAACTATACTAACGGCTTGGATAACCAACCCAAACTGCACAGAAAATTCTAAGACAAACTCCATGAAGGTCAGGCTAACAGGTTAGAGGAGTCTTGAAAATATTCCACACCCTCCTAGGATTGTGTTCCAGGGCATGAAAATGATCGCAAGGCCAAGGTTATATTTGACACGCTCTCTAGGTGACTCTTAATTGTATGCCCAAAAATAACCTAATGGCCATGGATTTTCATTTAAGAAGAAAGGGTTGCGAAAAAAGATAGGAAAAAACTAACCACGATAAAACCCTAAACCATTACCCATATATAGTTTTTTAAGCTTCTAGAGGAACAAAAGGACAAGAGGATAGGTTCATGTGCCTATCTGTCAACTATCGCAATGAGTACGATGTTGGGCATAGGGGTGTTAAATCTCCAAATGTCCTTCAGTGATTTGATGCGCTCCAAAATGGGGTTTGCGGTAATAATAAAAAACAATTCACCGTATTTATATATAAAAATTTCCAAAATCATAATTAATACAGTTGTTGAGAAGCAATAATTGCAGTAGGGTTAAAATGTCATTTTGGCACCAACTTTGAAAACTCATTGCACAATGCGGACATATGTTGGCACTTTTCTTCGAGTTTTGCCGATACATTGGCGGTAAAGCGTGAGTTTATGCGATGGTGTCCGTGAGAAATGATGAGTTTCAACGACGCTGTTGATGGAAGCTCATCAAAATATTTCGATGAAAATGTCAGCAAAACTCAAAGAATTCTTCCGATGAAACTCTTTGGAAACCTTGGACGGATAAAGCATTGAAAAACTCAAATAAATATTTCGATTCATTTTAATGTGTCAGAAAAAATTAAAGAAAACTTCCGATACATTGGTGGTAAAAATTCAGTTTTCACGATAGTGTCGGTGAGAAAAGAAGAGTTTCACTGACAGTGTCGGCAAAACTCAACGAGAACTTCCAATGAAGATGTCGACAAAACTCAAAGAATTCTTTCGATGAAACTCTTCACTTGGTTAAGAAAACTTCAATACTTGGTAACAAAACAACTTCTACAAAAAAAGAATCAAAAGCAACTCACCAGTGAATTGCAACTGTGTCAGCAAAACTCGCTAAGTTCATCTGATACGTCGACAAAACTTGCCGAGTTGATCTGATGTGTTGACAAGAATGGATGAGTTGACCCGATGTGTAAAAAAAACTCACTGAATTCTTTCGATGTGTCGTTGAAAGTTGTCAAGTTCTTCAAACACGTAGGAAGAAGAACCTGAATTTTAACTTAGTCAAATAAAGTTTCTTGCTCAAATAAAAAAAAACTAAGTGTTGGACAAAATCTTTAAGAAGGAAAACTTGTCTAAGGAAGGCTTAAGATAAAAAATGTAAGGAGCGGCCCTAAAAATGTAAAATTTTGGGGAAGCATTTGCAGCAGCAACAATTGGCGACTAGTTGGTGAACACAAATCTTTGAAAAATAAAACTATCTTACCAAAATAAAAATTGCTACATGGTACTTTATTACAACAACTTCTTCAATGCATCCTTCGAGATTATTTAAGAAGCTAGAATTCTCCAGGAATGTAAAATTTTGTGCATCACATTGATTGTAGTCTTTTTGGGTAGGGTAACCAGGATTAGAAGTCTTGATAACTCTCTTGGGGCCAATAAATGAGATTCATTTTCCCTCTGTCTTTTGGTTGCTGCAGGATATCACACCACAAGATCGTAACAAATTTAGACAGATGTATTCGTTTGTTCCTCATTTCCATGCTACTCGCATTCTTTTGATGCTTAATGACATTTGTCTTTTGAGTCTTCCTTGATTGCTTCTTTTACTTTGAGAAATTGATTTGGGTTCTTCCATCCATAATGTCCTTTTGTGTGAGTGATAACTTGTTTCAAACTCACGGACGAAGAATAACCTTTCTGAGCAATCCATTTAATTTGCTCATTTATTTCTTAAGCATATCTTTTTTGATGTATACTTTTTGTTTTGTAATTTAGACTCTTTACTTCAAGCCTTTTGGCTTTGATTTTGTAGCATGGGATTATTTTGAATGATATACATCTGTCATTCTTGCTTCCTTTTCGTGGGTCTATCATGGCAAGCTTCTTAAGACATATATTAGTGTGAAGATGGACGGAGCCCCAAGATAGTATTCTAGACCTCATGAGCCTTAGGTATTTCTACAGGGTTTAAACAAGACTTCAATGTGTTCTTGAAGTAGCTTCCCTTTCTGTAGTCTATTAATTAAAGAATCTCAACTTTGATCAAAATTTTTCACATATCTTCCAATAAGTAGTTCTTGGATTTCAAAGCATTTTGCGATAATTCAAATTCCTATGTCCCCAAGCATAAAAAAACTGAGCTAGCTTATTCTAATCAAAATCAAGTAAAACAAAGAAAAAAACTAACTAAATAAAACAAGAACAGAAAAGAAAAAGTATTATTTATGCAAAAGAGGATCCCTAAAAATAACTAGGTGAAGTATTGCTTGAGAACAAGGCCATTCATAGGAAGGTTCTCTTCCTACCCTTGTAAATATTGCAACTTATAAGTTGAGGGGCCAAGTTTCTCAGCACTCTGATAGGGGCCAACCCATAGATTTTGAAATTTGGTATGTTTTCCCTTCTCGTCATGTGGGTGATCCCATTTTAAAACCAAGTCTCCTATTTCAAAGTTCCCCTTCCCAGATTTTCGCTTATCAAACCATCTCTTGACAATGTCCTGATGTTGGTTAAATGTTTATTTAGACTTATGTCTAGACTCCTCAAGTTTCAATAGAGTGTTAATATGTGCTTGTAAGACTTCACTACCTGATCCTCGTGAGGCTTGAGCTAGTTGCGAGGACGAAAGTAGAATGTTCGGGGGTAAAATAACTTCTTTCCCATAAACCAAAGTATAAGGAGACACTCCTAAGGAATTATTTGGGGTGACCCTATCTCCCCATAGTGCATTGGGAAGTGTTGTGTGCTAGTTTCTTTGCTTTTCAATAACATTTTTCTTCAAAATTCTGATGAGATTTTTGTTTGTTGATTTTGCTATCCCATTTTTTTAGGATAATAATTTGCTGAATAATGTAATTTAATCCCTTCACAAGAAAATTCAGTTATCTTAATGGATGAGAAATAAGACGCATTATCAAAAATAAGGGAAATTGGAACCCCAAACCTGGTCAGAATGTTCTATTGTAAAAAGTTGATGACCGCATCTTTATCCATTTTACGTAGCGAAACTACTTCAACCCATCTTGTGAAATAATCTGTAGCTATGAGGATATAATGATGCTGTAGTGAACAACTCGGATTATTTCCCTAATGATGTCTACACCTCACTGTTCGAATGGCTCTGAAATAATGACGGGTTGTAATGTTCCAGCTGCTTTTGACAATCTACCACCACTCCCTTGACACACATCACATTTTCTTGCATAAGCATGAGCGTCTTTGAATAAATTTGGCCAATAGACAACTCTGAGGATCTTATGAGAGATAGTATCTACAGAGAAATGTCCTCCTGTAGAATCGTCATGCAATTCCTTAACTACTTTGGATGTGTCTTCTTGCTCGAGGCATCTCAGGAACACTCCATCGTAGTTTTTTCTGAAAAGAACTCCATTGATTATCTGGTAGGAGTTTGACTTAAAACGAAGTGCCCTCCTCTGTTTATATTTCCAATGCTTGGGTAAATGTCCTTGAAGGAAAGTAATGCACTAGATCCCTGTACCAAGATTCAGGAGTAGTAAAGATGGGACATACATCAATAATGTTTAACTCTGCTTCATTCTCCCAATCACAATCTTCATTAGTACGACCTTCCACAAGCAACTTACATAGTCCTTGACCTTAAATAATAGTGGTTGGCTTGAATTCTAAATCATACTCTTGTAGTGTTGTCACCTAGTTTCCTCTTCGCTCACCCAATTATTTCTCTACGAAGAGGGACCTGACAACTGGATGAGGAACAACCTCTTTTGTCTTGTTTTTCAAACTATAAGGTCTAAATTGTTTTACTGCTTTGAAAAATATGCATGCTCATTTGTCTATAGTAGGGTGATTCAATTCATCCCCTTGTAATCCGGTGCTCATAAATGATATTAGATATTCATCTCCCAATCCTTCCTTCTGTGTGAGTACCATTGCAAGTGAGTTGTCTAAAGCAAAAGTATATAGAATAAAATATTTTTCAAATTCAGGACTTCTAGGAGAGGTTCATGAGCTATTAATGTTTTGATTTCTTTAAAAGTGACCTTCTCGACATCAGCCCATTTGAATTGCACGCTTTGCTTCACCATTTGTTGCAAAGGTTTCACGATTTGTGCAAAATCTGGTACAAACCTTTGAACAAAATTTATTGTACCCATAAATGATTGCATAGATTTTTTATTGTGGGGTAAGGGAATATGAGATATAACTTCAATCCTCTTTGGGTCTATGGAGATTCCCTTCTTTGAAATAATATGACCCAACAATTTTCCTTCTAGAATTGCGAAAATGCTTTTCTTTGAATTTAAAGATATGCCATATTTTCTACGATGATCAAAAATTTGTTTTAAATGAAAGGCATGATATTCTCTTTTCTTAGAGAAGACTGTCACATCCTCTAAGTACACTACCACACAGTGGCCGATTAGTCCTCAGAATGCGATATCCATGGCCCTATGAAATGTAGCTCCAAGATTTGTGAGACCAACGAGAATTCTCCTATAAGCAAATGTTTCCCACTTCATGTGAAATGTAGTATTCAACCTATCTTATTCGGCCACTAATACTTGATTATAGCCTGAAAATCCATCTAGAAGGGAGAACAACTCTGAGCCTGACACCATTTGAAGAATTTATTCCATCAGTGGAACTGGATAGTTGTCTTTATCTATAGCTGTGTTCAGATTTCGGAAGTAAACACACAACCTTATTTCTCCTAACTTCTTTCTTACTGGAACCAAATTATCCACCCATTCAGAATTTCGGACCCTAAATATAATCTTTGCATCTAGTAATTTCTTTACCTCATTTTGGATTAGAGGTTCTAACTTCAGATGCATTTTCCTGAGTTGTTGCTGGAATGGTTTTATGCCCGTTTTAATAGGAGTAATGTGTTGAATGATGTGCATGTAATATGTATTTAGGTCTTCATATGTATAGGAAAATATATCTTTATATTGCTCAAACAAATTAATAAACCGACACCTTTCTCCGGGCGAGCAACACTTTCCCAGATTTACGTACTTGGGATCAGCTTCTGTCCCCAAATTTATCGGTTCATATTGCATGGATGAACTGTTGGTTTGATGTTGGTTGGTTTTCTGAATTTGTTATGCAAATCAAACATTCCTTCCAGTGTCCTTACTCTGGGCATGCAATTTCCTTTGGTTAATTCTCCATTTTGTAAATTTGCCTGATGTTCTTCACCATCAATCAAAGATTCTTTGAACACTTCATCATTTGTCAGAAAATCGATAATCTGTTCATTGTCATCAAACACCCTCAAATTTATAATATTATCTGCTACTGATGGCCTGGAAATAAGTTCAATAGAACACTTGTGATTAGTTGGCACTAACCTAGAAGCATAAGTAGCTAAAAAATCAGTTGCAACATTTTGTAATCTAGGAATTGAGTTTATATTAAAAGCATTAAAATGCCGTATCAAATTCTAGACTTCAGCTTGATATCCTTTTAGGTTTGGTGATAAACAATGAATTGTGTCTCTGACTTGCCTAACTACTATCTCAGAATCACCGAAAACTTTTAAATTTCTAACATTAAGTTCAATGGCTTTCTTCAGTCCCTAGACTAGAGCTTCATATTCAACAGTATTCTTTGTGCATTAAAATTCTAGCCTTCAAGAGAAAAACTATTTATTCTTTTCTGGGTCAATCAGGAAATAACCAGCTCCTGATCCCTCTTGCGTTTTGGAACCATCAAAATATAAAAACCAAAACCTATCTTCTAACTCTACTTGATTAGTATCATTTCCTATGTTAGTGACTAAATTTACTATGTTATAGTCAATATCACCAGTCTGCGAAAATTGAGGGAGATCAAACTGTGTGTCTAACTCACAATTGACTTCTTCTGCTTGACAATTCCCTGGCTCAATCTCTAAAAAATAGTTTCCCAAAATTGAGGACAAGAAATTCATCGAATCATTCTTTCCTTCCAACTGAGTTACATTATGTTTCATATGTGGTTCCCTTAATATCTTAATCTGATTTGACTATTTTGATATGGCAGCCACAAGTGAGACTAATTGGTTGCAAAGTAACCATTAAGTTTTGTTGACCAATCTCTACTCAATATTAGTCCATAAGCCTCCGGTATGTATACCACCATGATATCTATGAATTGGAAAACTCTAGGATATGCAGATAATCGAATCAACACATCTTTCATTTCCCCTATCACTTTAATAGAAGACTTGTCCAATTTAATGACCGAACAAGGGGATGGTGTGGGTTGACAATTACTTTTCTTACATATCGAGAGTGGCATACATTGGATAAGGTCCCACAATATACCAAACAATTATGTACATTATGATTAAAAATCTCAAATGATGACAGAAAAGGCAAAGTCTAAGATTTAGATTTTCCTCCAATGCTTGCTTCGTTAATTTCAATATCAGATCCAATGGCTTCTGGGATACTGCTAGGTTGTGCGTCAAAAGCTTCCAGAAGTTTCTTAATTTATTTGTTGAGGAAAATTACATAATTCAAACAAAGAAATGTTTTCTTTTCTTTTATTAATTTCTTCTACAATATCATAGCCCATATCATGTTCTACCAAACCTTTCTTGGTACCTTCTATTTTATTTACTATCGTCTTTACGGGTTTGTCTCTTTTATGTTTACCAGATTAGACTTAGGTGTTGTTTGAGTAGTACTGAGAATTTTATTCATGTTTTATTTTATCTTTATGTGTTTTAGGCAGTACTAAAATTTCAACCACTACCGGTCCTTTACTTCTAGTCGTGACATTAACTGATGATACTTGAATCTCCTCAGTAGGTTCCTCTTCGTTCATCCCTAATGTGGGCACCCATTCCCATAACACCATTGTGGTTTCATCATTCATTTCTTCCATCTCATTGGCTTGGTCTTCTTCTACCTCAGGTTCTATCAATTTGGCATCTAACAGTTGATTCATAACCAAATTCATTGAGTTTATCCACTGCGGGAAGCTCTTTTCAGAATGATGCTCCTAATGGAAAGTACATAAATGGTCCATGCCTACCTCATTGAAATTCAAAACAATAGAATTATATAAAGTTAGTTGACACTGCCCACTTTCTTCCCTTTTCTTGTAGTAAGGTTTGAATGTATTTTTGGATGTACTAGATCCCTTATCCTTTTTCAAATATACTATCTTATTTGATAACTTGTGAACCATCTTGACTAGATTCTCTAGCTTGTTTGGGTGCTCTTCCTTGTGTCTGGTTAACACCAAAGGTTTTTACCAGCTATTGGTTTTACTTCTAATTCCAAAGTGTGCTTTGATATACTATCAAGATCGACCTCCACCCTATTGGCTTCAACATAGTTTTCTATCAACGTAGGTTTGACTTCTCTTTTCACAAACATTGCTATAGGGGGATATAGTGCTGTAGTATAGCATTCTACCAAATATTCTTCACTTGGTTTTGTTGTATAACTAAAACTACTTAGAAGAGTAGTAAAAATCTGGTTGAAATCTTGAACCTTCTCTTTCTTATCCATCTTCATAGATAGTAATTATTTCATAAAGGTAGCGACGATTTTTTGACTATCGAATTTGCTTTTAAATACCCTTTCAAAGGTGTCCCGGTTTGTTATTGAATTGTCTTGGAAGAGTAAAAAACCAAGAAGATGCTTTAGGCTCAAAATTATATGGAAAAATTATGCATATAACATCTTCATGTTCAACATTTAAAATTTCTAGAGCTAGATAAAAACTTTTCAAGTGGTCTTCTACAAAAATGCCTTTTCCAGGGTCAAACTTTGGTAGCACTCTATCAGGGTGTTTAGGAAAATCATGCAAGGGTGCAGCCTGGTTAAGTGGTGTTCTGTCCCTCCATGCCAGTTGATTAGAAACAACCATAACTCGATGAGGATTATGTGGTGGAGACTAAGCTGTAGGAGACTCTGGTCTCAATTGATCAAGACGTTGGATGATTTCTTGGATAGATCAATCCACCAACTTTTCCAAGTTTTCCACAAGGATCAAATCTTGAGTATAAGAAATTGCTTTCTTGGGAGCCTGCCTTCTTGGTAACGCATGGATTGCTTTCAATCCTCTAAGTTTCTTAACGTAATATCTTGCGTTCCTATGAAAGTGATCAACTTCTTTGAACAGAACAACATACAAACGTTTTAAACCTTCTTCTTCAGAACTTACCTTTTCTTGTTCTCCAGGAATGAAATCTTCAGGAAATGTAGTTTCAGATGTATTTCCAGTGGAATAACTTCTTGCAAACGGGATTCCTTTTCCTACCATGCATTGGAGGCCCTCTTTATAGCGCCAAAACTATTGATGCCTAAAAAATTCCAAGGTATAGACAGTAGGGATTTTCCCCAGTAATCGATCCCAACTAGATCATCCATCGTTTGGTATGGGGAACCTGTCTGATTAGCGGCCTGACTACCATTGATTAAGTCTTTACCGGTTGCATCCCGGTCCACCGTTTATGTAATTTTCTTTATATGGATGAAATGCAAATGCCTAAGCTAAATGTAGGTGACCGATGAACAAGAGCCTCACAAGTGATGCGTAGGTTCTTACCTCTTGTCTTAACAATCTTGCTCCTCAATCAATTCTATAAATATAAATCTAAGAAAAAGTAATTATATTCTAGTCTATTCTAAACTAATCTATCCTATCCCCTTTGGGAGCAAATTTAAAATGGAGAGAGTAATGTACTGTGATTATTCATAATGAATCTTGTAGATAAATTTCCAATTCCATACGCATAGTTACATGAGAAAGATTAACAAAGATATCTTTGTAATAATAAAGTGTTGATTACTCAATTTGTACACAAAATTTCATATGGAAAGAAAAACCATTCATCATTAAAGAAATAATTCATAACAGTCAGAATGATCTCACAATTATACGGAAACTCAATAGAAGCAATTCTAGATTCAAAATTCCACACAATCCATGTAAAACCCTTGCAGTCCTTTCCCAGGAAAATTGTCCTTCTTTATTAGTAGAAAAAATCAGTTCTTCTTACAAATAAACCAGCCGTCTTGTGCCAACGAAAAGTCCCTTCTATGCTACCATCTCCCTCTATTTATAATACAATTACAATGAGTTATCAACTTCCATGACCTTAGGAATTCCAAAATTTTGTCTTTTAGTGCTTTGCAATAAAAAAAATGATCAAAATAACTAAATACATAATAAGTCAAAAGTTCTTGAGTGGGCCTAGTTAAACTTGTAATATATTCCCCCCTTGCATCTGCTTCCTTAGTGATAGTCTGGTAAGCATGCGTTGTTGTTTTCAGTCAATTTTCAAACCTTCTCGTGATGGTCTTTCTGATCTTATCATAAAATATGACATCCAAACACGCCACTATGTGCTGGTTGGATGGGGTGAATGGGGTGAGACCAATTCCTGCAAAGGGAATATGGCCACCTGTAATTGTACTACCTGATGAGGTAGGAGGGTCTATTGGGTCATTATAAATTTTTTCTTGGTCCAATTCTTCCCTAATCTTGTCCTCTTCTTCCTTCTTCCTTTGGTCTTCGGATGCTTACTCAGCTTCCTTTTGTTTTCTCTATGCTTCTTCTTTCTTAAGTCTGTCTTCTTCTTCTTGCTATCTATGAGAATCTTCTGCTCATTTCCTTTCAGCTTCTTCCTACTATAGCTTCAAGGCCTCTTCTTTATGCTTCTGTGATGACTTCTCTATGGTGCTGCTGCTATCTTGCTAGTGCTGCCTTTCTTCTTGAAATGCTTACTTAGCGCGGTCATGTTTTTGGTGTTCCTATACACCTACTCATCCTTATCGAAATGATGTGAGTATTCATAGTGTACTCCAACATTTGTACAATGCTCTGTAACTTTTCCTTCTGCGCCATTTCTATGGAAACTGCGCCATAGTCTGTGGCATATCTGGGCAACAACGATGGGCCTTTAGATCCTCCATACATCCTCAAGTAAGTCCCTTCCTGAGAGAAATAATAATCCCCATATTTTAAAATAATGTCCATCGTGCTATCTGACAAGCAGTTGGGCTCTTTTAGGAAGATGAGCTCATATAGAGGCATCATAAAATCTTCACATATGAGCTTGTAGAAACTTGAATACTTATGCGCCCAAAGAGTTTGATAAGCAGCATATATAGGGGTCTCGGTGTTTCCAAGTGCAACCGAGCTTTGGGAATGGGTGTCGACATAGGATGTAGTCAATTAGGTAAGAGGCCATGTAGAATTCTGACCTTCTTCGAGTTATCCCTCCCTGTGCAGCAGCTACACATGATGACAAGCTACTTGATATGATATCTTCCCTATTGAAAATTGTTCTTTCAAAGGCCACATAGTATATTAATGGGATCCAACTTAATTTATACAATCTCCCATTTTCCCGACAAAAAATCCTATTCAACATCAAATATATGATCCTATAAGGGGGGGCATAAGCTTGTAGACTCGTATTTTCCAATTTCCTTTTGGCGCAATTGTCTTCCTGCTATAATCATCCTTTTGGAACATTCCAAAATTTCCAAATCCACTTTTTAAACCCACTCATTCGTCATCATAACCTGTGGGGGTGGCAGTTTGCAGGCCATGGATATATAGGTTGGAGTGAAAGAAGCAAAATATTCCCCCTCTATATTGGAAATAATCATCATAGAAGGGTCTATCCAGGGTAGAATCCATCTGATGAACTTAGCACATGGGAACAACTTTGGATGTGTAGCTACCTTGGTAATGCCTGATTTTCTTATATTTTCATATAAGGACATATATTCCAGACCAACATCGAGAACGTTCTGGTCTCTAATTATATGATAGATTTCCCCCCATTTGAACCCTTGATCAACTCCTATGATGGCCTTAGTGTCCTCAAATGTGAGCTCAGTCCTAGAGATGATCTCCACATCTGAATCGACCTCAGTGGCCTTAGCTTTCTTCTTACTGCTCTTCTTAGGCATGGTGTGGGTTTATCATTTCCAAACCATTCTTTGGGAGGTAATTATTCTCGATGAGAGTAGCAACTTAAACATGAGAATGGTGAGATATGTCTTAGTAATACCGTGGTTATCTCTAATAACTTAAAAACAACATGTATTTGCATCAAACATGAAATAATTGAGATGAGAGGCAAAGCTACTAATTATATAAATCACTATTCTTAAAAAATGAGATTGTGATCAGTGTCTAATATGATAAAATAGAACAAAGTTGTATTTACCATTCTATTTCTGGATACTTAGAGACAGTTTTGTGAGGTGGAGAGAGGTAATTCCTTAGAATTTGATTAGTCATTTTAGTTTTGTGATAGGATGTGTTCTTACAAAACTTAGATGAAAAATTATCAACATATGTGTATATGTCATTTTGTGAGTTACACCTTTGTTGTCATATATCCGTTTTCGTGTTCCTAAATAGGTCAACACACCGAAAGCTGAAAATTTCAGCACTTGTTTTTCAAAGCATAAATGTTAACTACTTTTGTCCCAGTCTAAATAGTTCACAAGTTTTACTGCCATCCTCTTGTTTATTAAGATCAGAATCATGAGGGATCGAGGTTTCTACCCAAAGCATCGACTTAATAAACCCAAAACCGAGGAAAATTTAGGAACTGTAAAGTTCTGGTTTGCACCTAGGAACCTTAAAAACTTTTTACACAATGGCACCAGCCCTAAGGAAGATCTTAGGAAATGAATCCTTCCACACACAGTTTGAAGAGAAAACCTATCCCAAAGCTCTAAACACAACAATATTCAAATTCTAAATCTGCAAAAGGTATCCCCTTCATCGCAAACTCATTTCCCGACATGCTCAACCCAAATAATACGTAGGCAGCGGAACATTCGACCCAGAGTAACCTTATTGTGAAATCCCTGAGGTTCAAAATAACTATACTAACGACTTGGACAACCAACCCAAACTGAACGGAAAAGGCTAAGACAAAATCCATGAAGTTTGAGCTAACATGTTAGAGGAGTCTTGAAAGCCTTCCACGCCCTCCCAGGATTGCGTTCTAGGGCATGACAACGGTCGTGAGGCCAAGGTTATCTTCGAAATGCTCTCTAGGTGACTCTTAATTGTACACCAAAAAATACCCTAATGGCCACGAATTTTATTCTAAGAGGAAAGGGTCGCGAAAAAATATAGGAAAAACCTAACCACGCTAAAAACCTAAACCTTTACCCATATATAGTTTTTTAAGCTTCTAGAAGAACAAAAGGACAAGAGGATAGGTTCATGTGCCTACCTGTCAACTGTTGCGATGAGTACTGTGCTGGGCGTAGTGGTGCTAAAGCTCCAAATGTCCTTCGGCGATTCAATGCGCTCCCAAATGGGGTTTGCAGTAACAATAAAAAACAAGTCAAAATTTCCAAAATCGTAATTAGTACGATGGTTGAGAAGCAATAAATGCAGTTGGGTTAAAACGCCCTTTTGGCGCCAACTTCGAAAACTCGTTGCGCAATGCCGACATATGTCAATGGTTTTATTCTAGTTTTGCCGATTCATCAAGGGTAAAGTGTGAGTTTATGCGATGGTGTCAACGAGAAATGATGATTTTCGTCGACATTGTCAGCTAAAACTCATCAAAATATTCCGATGAAAACGTCGAAAAAACTCAAATAATTCGTCTGATGGAACTGTTTAGAAACCTTTGATGGATAAAGCGTCGAAAAACTCAAAGAAATATTCCGATGCATTTTAACGTGTCGACAAAACTTAAAGAAAAATTTCGATACATCGGTGGTAAACATTGAGTTTTCACGATAGTGTTGACAAGAAAAGATGAGTTTCGCTGACAGTGTCGACAAAAATCAATGAGAACTTCCAATGAAAATGTTGACAAAACTTCAAAACTTAGTAACAAAACAACTTCGACAAAAAAAGAATCGAAAGCAACTCACTAGTGATTTGTGACCGTGTTGGCAAAACTCGTTGAGTCCGTCCGATACGCCGACAAAACTTGCTAAGTTGATCCAATGCATCGACAAGATTGGATGAGTTGACCCAATGTGTTGGACAAACTCACTGAGTTCTTCCGATGTGTCGGTGAAACTCGATGAGTTCTTTCGACACGTCGGAAGAAAAAATTCAGTTTTAACTTAGCGAAATAAAATTTCTTGCTCGAATCAAAGAAAAAACTAAGTGTTGAGATAAAATCTTCAAGAAGGAAAACTTGTCTAAGGAAGGATTAAGATAAAAAATGTAAGGAGGGGCCCTAAAAATATGAAATTTCAGGGAATCAGTTGCAGCAGAAACAAGTTCATAATGCATATTAAGTAGCTAATAATTGTTTATATCTATTTATACAAAGTTAAGTGCCTGTAGACCAAATGCAATTACATAATTGAATCAAATTAGTTACAATACTACTAACTACCAACTAGCCTTAGTGGCAACATAGGGACATTGCCACCACGTGGATATTGTTTATGAAGTTATTAAAATATCTTTTTAAGTATCCATGTTATGCCTTATGGCTCGACCCCTTTTAGTTTATCATTATATTCTATATTTTTATGATTTTACAAGCTATTTAACCATATTTTATTTTATTTGTATGATTTTACAAGATATCTAACTATTTGATTATAATTGTACTCTTATATTTAAGATTTTACAAGTTATCTTACCATACCATGTATTTAGTTATTTGACTGATTTTACAACCTTACCATTTCAGTTTATCATTGTATTTTACTATTAATGATTTTACAAGCAATCTTACTATACTAAGGTATTGTTAGACTAAATCTAGAAATGCATAGGTGTCAACGAGTTCAAATTATGTTTGTGTACACATCTCTATTTTTAGCTTCAGATCCACTATTCTAGGAGATAGTTTAATCATATATTCCTCTATAATTGTAATTCATTTCTCAGCAATAAGAATAAAGTGTGTATGTTAGATTTTTATCTCACTCTTGTGTGAGTTAGGTGTTCTCTTATTTGGTATCAGAGGTGAGGGAGAGGCATGAGAGGAACTATAAAATCACTATGTTGATTGTTTATCAATGTGTGTTGAGAGAAGAGTGACGCTACCAAAGGAGTCGTCACTGCTAAGCTGCCAAAGGAGTCATCACTATTGAGCATCCAAAGAAGTTGTTGTTGATGTATTTCCTGTAGTTGGAAGACTACCATGAAGAAATCTTTGCCAATAGGTTGTTGGGGAGGATATCGTTGCCCACTATTAGATTGTAAGAAAAGTTGCTTCCAAGGGAGAAAGTTGAAAGAGATTTTGTATAATTAAGAGAGCATGAAGTTTTGTATTTTTTTTTGGAAAGTCACCTTTTAAGAAAAATCGTCACTTGGAAAGAGAATTGCCACCAAGATGCATCGAGGAGAAGAGATCATGATTGCTCTCTACATAGAGAGGAATATCGTTCCCTTGAAGCAAAAGGCAAATAGATGTTTGTTACTTCTATTGAAGGGACATGAAGATAAGAATATCAAGTTGTGTGAGAATTGTTGTTTATGTTTTCAATGTTAAAGGTAACTCAATAAATTTTCTAAGGAAATTCGTTGATTAGAAATTGTGGAAATTTTTTCTTTCTGTGTAAAATGAAAAATACACTAGATGATTCATATATGAATGAATCAGATAAGTTAATAAATAATATTACGTGAATTTGAAGTTTAACATGCAAACTTCAAAGGAAGGACATAACATATGGTTAATTGTATTTGGAGTTGAAAACAAACTTGAAGTCCCTGCAAACACTCAGGATTTAGATAAAAATAAAGACAAAGCGAAAGGTAATTGTTGAGGATATTCATGAAGAACAACATCATTCAATTAAGGAGACTTGGAATACAATCAAAGGTTTGATGGGTAGTACACATCGTGTGTTGTTTTCAAAGAGTAAGCTTCTTTTAATTAAAATGGAGGAATATGAAGTATAAGTAACTTTCTTTCTAGAATTAAAGAGCTTAAAGATAAAATTGGTGATATTGGAGAAGATTTCAAGCACATATCTAATAACTATAACATTGAATAGAATGTTAGATGGATATCAATTGTTTTATTATTGGTTTAGCTACTAGAGAGAAATAACCTACATTTTATAAATTAACTAGTAATCTTATGCAAGAGAAGAATGTTGAAAGAAACTAAACAATAGGTCTCAGATTTCATATTGATTAACATTGTTAGCTAAAGGAAAACAACCATATAAAAGAAATCCTTGGTAGGAATAAAGGAGGTAAGCCACATAATAAATCACATCAAGGTGAGTCTTCACCAAGAACAAACACCAATGTGAAGAGGAATGATGCATGTTTTTATTGTGGTAAATTTGGACATTTTGTTAAAGATTGTTTGAAGAAGAAATTTAATGAGTTTATAAATAGAATACATTCAAGTCATTTTGATGACAAAGGGGAAACAATAAATAATGATTTCCAAAATCTCAAGCTATTCATTTCAGATGAAAAATTTTCAACAAAAAAATATGAATATAATGCATGGTTTATTGATTATGATGCCTCTATTCATGTCTTGCAATAGGGATTGGTTTGAATCGTAGCACAAGACCAATAATGGTTCTTATATATATCTAGGAGATTATAGATCACATCAAATTAAGGGTTATGGAGATGTTTGCGTGACTTTTCCTTGTGGTGAGGTGAAACAAATTCAAAATGGTATGCATGTCTGTCAGGATTGATTAATCCTCCCTTTGACCACATAGTATATTTGTATTTTTTCTAGCTTAGGAGGTCATTATCACTACATTAGTGCATGGGGGACACACCTAGGGGCCACCTACCACTCACTGCACCTGGTTGTGTGAATTTAGGAGGTCCAAGGACCAATCCCTATAATTTAGGAACCCACTATGAGTGGCACCAACAATCTCTTGCAGTTGACTCCAGTAGGTACTTAGTTATGTTCAATTATGCTTTGATTCCCATCATCTAGATCACTCTTAGTCATCCTAGTGCTAGTTTCCATGATTCAAGGGAGGTTGGGCACATTTACTCACATACCCTCTTCAGTTAAATGGTTGTGATCTGTTTTAGTGATCCAGAGTTGCATTAATGAGCTCTAGTGGTTATTTTCCCACAGTGAGTTAGCTCCGAAATCAGTCCAAGTTGGAAGGTTGGAATCCTATCTTAGGAATTCAAATTCTCTTATTTGTATTACCATTGTATTACATATTTCATACTGATTAATGGATGTAATGTTATTCTTCCAATTATTGGTCTCATGTGTGTTTAATTTTCCATAAATTATTGATTAGTCTTTACTGAATTCTTTTGTCTCTTTTACAACCTTATTTTCTCATTGAATTGATGCAGGCTTGAAGATCCTATGCTTCAATAAATTTAACATGGTATTAGAGTAGGTATTCAGGCCAGCAACAAAACTTGAAAACTTCCATTGATGCACCAGAAGCAATTGTGTTCCACATAAATTTTGGAATCATTGCCTTTCTCCCTATGGATTATGTCCAGAGAAGTGTATCCAGGTGCGATGCACCCAAAGAAAGTGCACATGTTGAAGTGGAGAGTGTTTGATTTGGTTTGATAGCGAATTGAAGTGTTTTGCAATGTTTTTGCAAGCACATTCAAATATCTCTTGAAGAATTTGTTGTTCTTGAAGCTGTGAAATGGAGAATTTAGAAACTCCGACTCCCAGAATCCTTACACCCTTCAATTACCTTGACAGGAGGGATGACATGCAGTTTGTCTTACGCAACAAGGGTCGGTATAGGGTCACCATGGGAAGAGAAGTCACCATGGGAAGAGAAGTCGAACCCCATCAATATCTTGAAAAATCCAAAGTATCTGAATAAGCTTGATGAAGATTTTAGCTTCATGTGCATCCACATATCTAGGGAGCTAATGTTCCATCTTCATGGACTGAAAACTCCGGAAGATGTATGGGATAAATCGAATCCTTGTTTGGAAAGTAGGATGAACTCAGAGGGCATATTATGGAAAATGACCTGGTAGCACTACAACCTAGTGACTTCAAAACTATACAACAATTTTTCTCAATATTCAAATCACTGGTCATGCAATATTCACATGGGTGATGACACTCAAATTCAAGCTAAAGGAAAGGGTTCAATCAAGTTAGAACATGGAGTGTTCAAGAATGTACGCTATGTTCCCTCTGTAGATGCAAATTTGTTATCTGTATACCAGATGATACATATTGGTTCACCAAAGCGAGTGGTATTTGGTCCTGATTTAGTGGATATCTCATATATCTCAACTAGGAAGCTTACAACAAAAGGTGTTGCAAACCTTTCCTCCAAGAAATATGAATTCTCACATTTTCTGCCATACTCAGATCTAGTGCCATCTCAATCGCCACTTAAAAGGGAAGGTAAATTCATCCTAACTAAACCTTTTTCATATGATTATTTTTCCATTCATGTTTTGTATTCATAATCTGAAGCAGAGGACAAAGTTGAATTAGTTTATGGAATTGAAAATGAAGTTCAGTCAGATCTAGATCCAGATCCAGTTCCTACTCCCAATGCTAGGCCTAAGTGGGCTCAAAAGGTTATTAAGGTAGTTGGGAACATGACTGAAGATTCATCTGACATTGGAAGAAAAAGATCCCAGTTTCAAAAAGAGAGACTTGCGCTATGTCAAGCAAATTCACTTCTTCCAGAGAGGTGCTACAAACTCCTAGAGATATGATACATGATGGTAACGTTTGATCAACAATTCTGCTCACTAAAGAAAAAATTGGATCATGTCACTCTTCCTCTAGAAAGAAGAAACAAAGGAAATATTTCTTGTCCTACCTGTCATCAGATTGGAAGAATATGGAGAGGTTCACATGCATAGTCCTAGGAAACTAGTGCACACAAGGACCATCACATTGCATTACTGCTCCACAGAGATGTAGGTTGCAGAAATATTTTCATAAGTTTTTTATTCAATTTTCTTCTTCTTTTGATATGAAAGCTTGATCCTAGTTTTTCCTGCTTATTTTGAGGGGGGGGGGGTTCCCATGAGGTTTTCCCCATTTCCTTGTTTGTTAAGAAGTCATTTTTTATTCATTTAGATTGTATGGATGACCTTTGGCCTTAGTTTCCAGGGCCCAGGTTATCCAAAGTTATGATTAAAGGGGGGTGTTAGGATTAATTAATCCTCCCTTTGTCCACATAGTCTATTTGTCCATTTCCTAACTTAGGAGGTCATTATCACTACACTAGTGCATGTTGGAAACACCTAGGGGCCACCTACCACTCACTGCACCTATTTGCATGAGTTTAGGACCTCCAGGGACCAATCCCTATCATTTAGGAACCCACTTTGAGTGCCACTAGTAGTCTCTAGTAGGTACTTACTTATGTTCAGTTATGCTTCGATTACCATTAGTTAGATCACTCTCAGTCATCCTAGCGCCAGTTTCCATGATTCAAGGGTGGTTGGGCACATTTTCTCACCTACCCACTTTAGTTAACTGGTTGTGACCTGTTTTAGTGATCCGGAGTTGCATTGGTGAGATCTAGTGGTGATTTTTCCACATTCATTTAGCTCCGGAGCCAGTCTAGGTTGGTAGATTCGAATCCTATCTTAGGCATTCGAATTCTCCTATTTGTATAACCATTGTTTACATATTTCATACTCATTAATGGATGTAATGTTATTGTTCCAATTATTTGGTATCATGAATTATTTGAAATCCTTATTCTCTCTCTTTTGCAGTCTTCTTTTCTCATTGAATTCAAGTAGGCGTGAAGATCTTATGATTCAATAAATTTAACAATGTTCCAAGAATAAAGAAGAATTTAATCTAAATTTCTACTATTACCAATAAATATTTAAAAGTTCAATTTGTGAAGTCACAATGATTTGTGAAGGATACACATGATCATTTTAGAATCATTGCAACAATAGTTAGAATCAAAGGATTATACCAGCTTGATGTAACAAGGAAGGATCATTAAGCATTGGCATCAGTTTGTGTGTTACCAGAAGCGTTATAGCATCAAAGGTATGGTAATATTAATTATAATGATTGAATGTTATTTCAAAAGCAAGAAATGGTGGAGGGTCTTCCCAATTCTAAGAATAAACATATTGCATTTGAGGGATGTGCACCAGGTAAGCAACATAAGGAAGAGTTTCCTACACATACAGATAACAGGAAAAGAGAAGTTCTTGAGCTAGTGCATACAAATGCGTGTGGTACCATACAAACTAGGTCTCTTAATGGAGCACACGTTCTCTTTATCTTTATTGGTGATAGATCTAGATACACTTGGGATTATTTTATTATAAAGAAAAGTGGCATGTCTAAATATTTCAAAGAATTTAAGAATTTGGTTGAAAAGAAAATACACTAGTATATCAAGATTCTCTATCAGAACAAGAAGAATACACATTAGGGGCATTCATCAAATATTGCAAAAACATTAGGATTTAACAACAATTTACACTACCACATACCCTTGAACAGAATGGAGTAGCTGAGAGGAAAAATAGAACCCTAGTTGAATGTGCTTGGAGCATGATTAGAGATAAAAATATTATTAATAGTTTTCTGGGCTAAAGGAATCAATACTTATGTGTATATAAAAAATAGAAGTCCTACAAAAAGTTTAGAGAAAAAAACACCTTTTGAAGCACTTTATGGCTATGAACCATCAGTAGGCCATCTAAGAAATTATGAAAGTAAAGCATTTTCTCATGTTCCTAAAGAATATAAGAGAAATATTGATGCTAAGGAAATCAAATACATTTTTATTGGTTATTGTGCCGATCACAAATCATATAAAATGTATGATCCTAGCACTCATAAGGGTTTTGCAAATAGAGATGTATTATTTCATGAAAATTTAGATGAAGGTAAAAAAGATGATAGTCATGATGTATGACATATTCTTAATGACAATGATGAAAGTGTCCAAGAAGAAGAAGTTGTTAAACATGTACAGGTTAAAGATTCAAACAACATGGACACTTCAACTAGCTAGAGTAAATCAAAAAGAGATGAAGGAACTCCACAAAGTAGAAGAGGTGAAGGAACTCCACAAAGCAGTGAAGTGCCAAGGAGATAATCACGACTAATTGAGCCACCTGTAAAGTATAAACATTATGCATTAATGACTCAAGTTATGAATGATGTAGTGGATTCTTTAAATTTTTATTAAGCTAAAGACCATAACGTATGGATGGATACCATGAAAGAAGCATATGGTTCTATCATGAATAATGAAACATGGGAATTGACAGAATTTCCTGAGAATAAATTCCCTATAGGATAAAAGTGGTTGTTCAAGTTTAAATTTAATGTGTATGATAGTATAGATAAGTATAAAGCTAGATTGATTGCAAAGGGTTTATTCAAAAAATAAGGATTTGACTGTGAATACACTTTTGCGCCGACAACTAAAATAAATACCATTAGATTAATGATTGCATCAACTACTAAGTATGATTGGAAACTACATAAGTTGGATGTTAAGTCATATTTTATGAATGAATATTTAAAGGAACATGTTTATCATTTGTTCAATGATAAGAGTTTGGAAAGAAATTCCAAGAACACATTACCATGTAGGTTAAAGAAGTTGACATTGTATTGACTTAAACAAGGACCCATGTCATGGTATATGGAAATTGATGTTTTCTTCTTTCAGGAAGGTTTTATTAAAAGTAAAGGTGATCCAAATATTTATATTAAGAAGGATTAAAATGGTTATATTGCTTTGATTTCATTAAATGTTGATGATCTTATCATAACAGGAAGTACTACTAAGTTGATGAACAAATCAAAAGATAGCTATCACATGAATTTGAGATGAAATTCCTTGGTCATGTGCATTATTGTTTAGGCCTTGAGGTATGGAGAGAAGATGAAGACACTAATCACAATAAACAAGTATAGAATGGAGCTATTTAAGAGGCTTAAAATGTGTGAATGTAAACAAGTCTCTACTCCAGTAGAACATAATGTTAAGCTTTGTAGTGATGATGAAACGAAAGAAGTGAATGGTACTTTTTATCAACAGTTGGTGGGAAGTCTAAATTATCTCACTACAACCAGGACATATATTGAATATTCAGTCAGTCTACTTAGTCAATTCATGACTAAGCCTCATGACAGTCATTGGAAAGCAACAAAAAGATTAGAGTCATTCAATATTTGAAAGGGACTGTTAATTTTGGTGTTTACTATATTGATGATTTTGATCTTGAGTTGACAAGTCATTTAGATTCAAATTGGGCCGGAAATCTTGAAGATAGAAACTCAACCACATGATATGCATTCGTAATAGGATTTGGGATCCTGTAATGAAGCAATAAGAAGTAGCCAATTGTTTCTTTATCATCCACTAAAGATAAGTACAAAACTTTATGCAGTGCTACTTGTGAGGAAATTTGGTTGAGGCAGATTCTTGAAGATGCTGGAGAAGAACAAAAAGTACCAACAATTATCAAATGCGATAACCAAAGTTACATCAAGCCGACAAACAGTCTAGTATATCATGCCAGGTCAAACCATATTCATAAATGACATCAGTTTGTAAGAGAGAAGATATAGTCAAAGGAAATTGATCGAATCTATTGTAATAAAAATGATAATGTGGCTGGCATCTTTACAAATCCTTTTCGAAAGGAGAAATTTGAAAATTGTAGAGGTAAGTTAGGAGTTGTAGAAAATACATTTCTTAATAAGGGAGAGTGTTAGAATAAATCTAGAAATGCATAGGTGTCAAAGATACCCCTGATGCTGGTGAGAATTAATGAGCTTGGTGAAAGGGGTACAACCACATATGGCGACGCCAAGATGCATCATGAGGGGGTGTGACAATCAGAGGGGTGGAGCAAATGTTTTTAAGACGAATGTGTTGGTTCATAGGATCTTATCGCATCACCTGGTACTTATGGACTTTACCATTAATGCTCTCACCATGATCATTTGTGCGTGGGTAATCATGGTGGTTCATGGGGAATATATTTGCATGGATATGTCTAGTTGGTTGGTGGTGCGTAGCATGCAATAGGAGATCATTACAATGCGTAGGGATCAAATTTCAAAAACCCAGGAAAGGAGAAAATCGATAACAATGGGAAGTTTCTTGTTGCTTGGTTCCTACCATCCCAATCTTAGTTGGTGGTTTATAGTGAGGGGTGGGGTTAAAAAAGGACTAGGAATTATGGTGAAGAAGGGTCAGGGTCGTCGTCGTGCTAATAAAGGAAAACAAGGGGAGGGAAGCGACTGCATGACCAGGGCCTGCCTAAGGCCATGCAGGCATCTCGTTCCTTTAAGATGAACATCCTATATGAGGTGTAGTGGGAAATGCAGGACCTAGAGACGAGATAAGGGATAACTTAGACGATAATCAATTAGCGGAGGAGTCCAAGGAGCTCGATGACTGGGTTTATGATCCATGGAATAAATCCTCTTGTCTCTTGTTTTATGCTAGATCAATTGTAAGTATTGGGTTGTGAAGAATATGTTAGCACATGTGATGTGGAAGCACAATCTGAAGGAGGAAAAGGACACCGATCCGACCTACTGTTGGAAGGAGCACCATGCAGAGTCTCGGGTCATGCACAATGAGCAGCATTGGAAGGAAGAAAATAGTATCTTGCACAATGTGCAAGATACTAGAGATTATGGGATTCATTATGCAGCTGGTGCACAGCTTGATCTCACGGGATTCACAGATTCAGACTGGGTTTGATATAGGAATGATAGAAAATCCACTTCAAGATTTGTGTTTATGATTGGATCTGGGACAATTTGTTGGTCCAATAAGAAGCAAGTAGCACCTGCACTCTCTTCAGCGGAAGCAAAGTATAGCGGAGCTGTGAATGCAACTATTCAAGAAGTTTGGATGCATGGCATGTTGACAGAATTTGAGATTCACTCTTCACCTTCAGTGCACATTTATTGTGATAACCAGAGTACCCTAAATTTTTTTAGTGATCCAATTTAGAAGCATAGGACGAAGCACATTGAGGTTCACATGCATTATATTCGGGAACTAGTGCATGACAAAACTATCAAATTGCATTACTGTCCTACAAAGGATCAGATTGCAGACATACTCACCAAGTCCTTCACATAAAAGATATTTGTCTTTCTCAGATATCTTTTAGGTGTAAAGGCTTGATTCATAGTTCCTGTTCTTGCTTATTCTTTGAGGGGGGGTTTTTCCCATGAGGTTTTCCCCAATTTCCTCAGTTTATTAAGAAACTTTTTAATTCTTTTAGATTCTAATGGGTGACTTTTGGCCTTGTTTCCAGGGCTCACAGTTATCCAAGTTATGACTAAGGGGAGGTGTTAGGATTTATAATCCTCCCTTGTCCATATATAGTATATTAGATCATGTTTCCTGGCTTAGGAGTCGTTTGCTAGAGTTTGGTGCCACTGGTGCCACCGATGCCATTGGTGCCATGAGTGTGTCATTTGGTGCCACCAGTGCCATTCCCTACATTTTAGGAGCCACTTTGAGTTCCACCAGGAGCCTCTGTCAATTGGTTGTGGTAGGTAGGTAGTTATACTAAGTTAAGCTCTAGTTACATTCAATTAGATGTCTTTCAGTTGAGCTAGTTCCAGTCTTGCATGGCTGCATGGGAGTAGGCACCATTTCTCACCCACCCCATGAGTTTAACTGGTTTAACTGTTTGATAGACTGAATTAGACATGTGGAGTTAGACTAGTGAGCTCCGATAATGATTTAGACACTTCTAGTTAGCTAGTCAGTCAGGAATAAGTTGGTAGATTCGAATCTTATCCACATGATTCGAATTCTCCTTATTGTAACACTGTTGTATACTGCTAGAATTAATCAAGATTAATGTTGTAATTTATGATCAATTCTTATCAGTTTTATTTGAAATTGGTCTTAATGTTGTATGTTGGGTTGGAATCTTCTATGTTTTAGATCTTAACTAATACCAGGTTATTGATTGCTGGAAAAGGTTAACAATTTTTTTATTTCAAATTGAACAGAAATGATAATAAGGTTATAAGCAAACATAAACATTAAAAAACAATTAATTAATATTCATATTACAAATAAAATAAAAAATGATTTATGTTGAAGTAATCCATTTACAAATTGTATATTTTAAAAAATTTGATGATATTTTATAGCTTCTTAATCTATATGGATTCTCCGTTACTTGCTAAACATGTAACCATTCCACAATTATATTTTTTTATTTTTCAATTGAATATATATCTGGTTTCCTCTAGAATTTCATGGAAAATTGGAAAATGATTCCACAACTAAACGCCATTTTCAATTATTGGCTGTAACATCAGCAATTATGCTAGTAAAGGATCCGTTCATTCTATTGGGATAGTTTGATGGTTTTCGAATGTGTTTTTTTTTGTATTTATGTAAATGCAAAATTTCAATTACTAGATTTGAGTGGGAGCATTCGTATTTGTAACTTAAATATTTATCAACAACTGTTTGTGTTTTGGTTATAGTTTAAACGTATTATTATTACCATTGGGAAATGCACAATTCTTAAGTCTATCATTAATTTGGGCAGCTGTTTGTTCTAGAGTTTCATATAGGTTTTAGCTTGTACAACTGATTTCAAGCATGTTTGTGATGACTTGAATAGCATTTACTTGTCTACAGAAAATCTCTGGTTCATTAAAAAACTTAAGCATAGTATATATTTGGTTCATTCAAATATTTAAATACGGAGGTATATTTGGTTTACTGAAGAAATTATTTACTTCTGGGTTTGATTTGGTTCATTGAAGAAATTATCACTTTCGGGTTTGATTTCAATCCATCTAACCCATAAACTATTTTGGTGTATTTATTTTATTTTTTATACCAAAAAATTACTTATATTTTCTTTCAATCAAGAAATTAGAAATTATTCACTTCTGGTTTTGAGTAGATCTCGCCCATGTTTTGGTGTATTTTTTGGTTAATTGCAAAAAATTATATAAAATTAGGCCGAAATATTATATTTAAACAAATTTGACAGTCATGAATTTATTTAAAAAGATTGGAAAAATCCAAGACCATCATTAAATTTCCGGTTGACAGGCAAAGTTGATTTGAAATTCCAGGCCTGGTCATGGTACAAGACGTCGCATTACCCCATGCAACCAATCATTACATAACGTAATTCCCTCCTCCGGCACGCCAGTTCGCTGTCACTTTGACCATATTTGGGAAATGTGGGAGATCAATTCTTGACAAGATCGGCCCGCTATCACACCCACAATAAACAAGAAGATTAGCGCGACAATGAATTAGGAAAATAAGGACGATCTAAGAGGAAGACTTGTTAACATTTTATTTTTATTTTTTTAATGTGAGAGGAAACAAGTTAGTGGAGTGTTGGAGACTATGCAAAGATGAAGGAGGTTAACGTCTTGAGCATGGAAAATTTTAAAGATTCATAATTTTTTAAAGTGTGTAAATTTTAGTAAATCGTATTAATTAAATTTTGAATCATAAAATGTTGGGCCTTATTTTTCTAAAAAGATTCAAATTTGTAAGTGTTTTATATAGTTTTAGAACAATTTTGGCATTTTTATAAAATAAAAAATATTGTCTCATGGAATTGAGCGATTCAAATTAGAATAAAATGGAAACTTTCGAATTTTTTTTGAAAAAAGGTAAAAAAATTAGCACATGGGCTAAATTTCGCCCCTAAAATTTTTCGAGGAGTTATACTGAAATTTTGGTAAAGTTTTAGTAATGGACAATCATATTTAGAAAGTTGATTATTTAGAAAGAGGTTTCTCTTTTTTATTAGCAAATATTTGTGTCCTACTCCCATCCTACAATTGAATCCATATTGAGAAAACTCGGGGGAAACAGAGTTTCGATTTTGGATACCACAAAAAAATTTGTTTAGTGTGTTGGGGGATAATGATTTGAGCCCTCTTTTGCTTCTCATAAGGGCGATTGAGCATCGGGATGAGACTCTGACATCAGATTGACCTATATTAAATTGTATGTAGGTTTCAAAGATTGAATGGGATACAAAGTAAGGGGGAAGTGACTTCTTGGCTAAGATAAAGGAGGATAACCCTTGACACAATTTATCTCTCATTAATCCTTCTCCACATGCACAACTAAGCATTTAGAATGTGGAGCTTTCTTCCTTGTCAATTAAACACTTCCGATTGACGAGTGTGAAGGTATGAAGATCTTTGTCCATAAAGGCTCTTCTAAGTGTCAACGAGTAGCAAAAAGTAAGGGAGCAAGTGTAACTTTATTGGTAGGTCAATACATTGAGATTAACCAAGTTCTAGATCTAGAGGGTAAAACATTGGTAGGCTTTTATTTTTGTCAAAGAGTCTCCATGGGAGTCCTAAAGGATTGGATGCAGGTAAATTGGGTTCCAGAATCGGGTTACTACCCTACATTCCATCTTCTAGCTCGTGGATGGATAGGGTTCCAATTCAAGTTAGAAGTTGATACCGTGAAGATTCTTAAAGGAGTATGGTTGATGGACAATGCTTTTATTTTAGTGAACCCTTGGCATCTCCTTTTCAATGCCAAAGAAACATTTTGAGTGAAGAATCCAGTATGGGTTAAACTATCGGGTCTGCTAATGGAATGGTGGACGAAACATAGTTTACGAGCCATTGGAGATCGAATTAGGAAGACAATTTTAGTCGATGATAGTTATGTAACTAGAAATTATCACTTGGTAGCTAAATTGTTAGTGGAATTAGATACTAGAGGAGGAATGTTTGAATCCATGAATCAATTTGATTTTGAATAACCAAGCATATACTAAAACTATAGACTATGTGAATATCCCATTTAGGTGCTCCAGGTGTAATACATATGGCTCTCTTTTTTAACAAAGATGAGTAGGAATTTTTATATTAAAGAAGCAGGAAAAACTCTCATCAATACAAAGTTCAGAGATCAAAATTAGGCCTCTTGCTTACAACTTCAATATTGGGCATGATTTAAACTTTCTTATCCTAAATAAGTCATGACTATTTATGTACTTCATAAGATCAAACTTAATAGTATATATCCTAATATACCGGCCTAATAGAAGTCTACATAAACAAAACATTAAAGATCCTATTAAAAATTTCAGGGAACTTGGTCTTTGATCTTCACTAGCGGTTGGCAAGAGGAGGATTCAACAAAAGTCTCTTTCTCTTTCAATGTTAATAGCTTGTTGGTGCTTGAAATTAGCACCTAGAATACCAATTTGGCACTGGATATCCCCTTGGTTTTCCACCTAAAATTGATCTTCTTCCTCCAACCATGCTTCTAGATGTTGTTCTTGACTTCACAGATCCTGCCGAAGAGAGCAAAATTTTCTTTTGAGATATACGTGACTCGTTGACAACCTTAGAATTCCATGTCCATTGCAACAATCTTCCTCATCTTCCCAATTGTCACTATCCATTCTAATACTGAAGGGTAGAGAGAATTTTTAGAACTGAGAATTATCCCACCTTTAGACCGTTTCCAAGCTCCTATACTTTCCAACAACGAGAAGTTATTGAGAAAAGAATCCATTGAAGCTAACTGTGAAACACATAACATAATTTCCAATTTTTCCCCCAGAGAAGTACTAATTTAAATCCCTCTTGCCATTGAGATAGAGGGGTGAGGAAGATAAGACAAGAGAACACATGTTCTTAAAATCATATCCCATCTCGTCCTTTCTCCATGATTCACCACCTTAAGAAATTCAAAGTGCATGCAAAATTCAATGAATTCCTTCGTAATGTTCATCTTGTAGGAGGGGAGAGCATCCATAATTCTTTACCAAATCTATAATTTTGAGATGTATGTCCACCCAAAATAATCATTTTCACAATCGATGAAGGATACGGCTCTGCAGGGGGGATAAATGAAACAAAATTTAAGGTTGTATGATGCCACTGTTGAAATAATGTAACTTAGAAGAATATTCTACTTGTACTTCACATTATTATTATTCCTCCTTCGAGAGATGTCACTGATGTAAAAGTCATAAGGTAAACCCTTTGTTGTAAGTCGGGTCAATAGTACCCATAAAAGAATAATATAATTATAATTGTGAGAGTCCCTAGATATGTCGGCCCTGTTAGTTAGAGTGTAGTTAGATAGGTCGTCCCAGTTAGGGAAAATGTCAGTTGGGAAGATCAGTATAAATAGGGAGGTGCCCTCCCTCATTTGTACACACTCTCACACACTTGTATTGCGCAAGAGAGAGAAAGAAGGAGGGACAGAGAAGGAGGACAACTAGTGTCTTTGGTGTTTTATCTCTTATGCATGGGGTTTGGTCTCTCTCTCTATGTGACCTTGTTCTTTGGTCATTGCATTCTGGTAATTTATATTGAGGAAGTTTTTGTTGGGTTTTTTCCTTTAGGGTTTTCCATGGTAAATTATAGTGTACCTTGTGATTGTGTTTCTTTCAGTGATCCTCTTTATACTGTTATTGTGAAAATGTATTAAATGTTAATCAAGTTAGTAATTAAGCTATGTTAGCATAGAAAACTTAACATGGTATCAAAGCTATCCTGAAAAGAGAATTTTTAATGAGGTAAATCTCTCTCTCCTTCTCTAGACAAGAAAATTAGGGTTTTCTAATAAAGTGGAATTTTTTAGTGCAAGTGACATAGGGAAGTGCACCCCTCCTAGGCGCATCTTTTGGCACCAATATCGAAGTTTTTTAGTGGGAATATACTCCAGATAGCTAATCCCTAGTTTGGCTTGGAATCAGAAAACCAGAAAACTAGAAACAAAACGAAAAACTGCAGTCTAGGATATTGCAAGTCTAGTTTCAAGCGTTAGAATTTGTATGCTTCAGAAACTGACTGTACCATCATACTCGCCTTAATCAAGCGCATATTTTGGTGAGTCCATTTTTCATTTGTGAGAAATTTTCAATTTTTGTCATTCTCTGATCTCTGGGGCAAGATGTCTCCAAGCACTAAGCTTGATGGCAAGGTGGAAGGCATAAAAATTTTCGTGCTAGGAAATACATAATAGGACTCATTCTAGAAGAGAATGATCTTTCAAAGTTTATCAAGGAAATTGTGTCGGATCTCGAAAAATATGAAGCAAAGGAAAAGTACAAGAAAGACACAATTAGAGCCAAGAGGAACATAGTTGATTCTATTAAGGATCACTTGATTTCTCAAGTATCCTCTAAGGATACACCTAAGGATATGTTTGATTCCCTGTCAGGAACATATGAAGGAAGAAAAATCAACCGAAATATGAACTTGAGACTAGCCCAACTCAAAAGTACAAAGATGACAAAGGGTGAATCTATCCACACGTACTTCACAATGGTCTCTTAATTCAAAGAAAAACTAGAAGCGATTGAAGACAATATTGATGAAATTGAACTAGTAATGACCGCTCTCAATGGTCTTACTAGACCATGGGACTCCTTCATCCAGACAATCTGTGAAAGGAAGTAAAGCCAAAAATTTGATGCCCTATGGGAAGAATGTGTTCAAGAGGAAGCTAGAGTAGCTAACCAAGAAGCACTACTTAGAGATGATGATCAAGCTCTAGCTACTGATACCAGAAGAAGAAAAGGGAAACATAATTTCAATAAGGGAACTCATAAGGGGTCTTACCCTCCTAAGAAGTTTCAAAAGATTAAAAAGGGAGATTACAAGCAGAAATAGTTTTCCTCTTATCAGTGTTACCATTGTGATAATATAAGACACATTGCCATAAATTTTCCAACAAAGAAAGAATAATATAAAAAGAAGAATAACAAAAGACATCATGCTAACTTAACAGAAGACAAATAAGTAGAAGAACCTCCCAGGAATTTAGAAAAAGAATAAGTTGAAGAATATGTTCTCTAGAAGATGTATTTATCACTAGAGGGAGGCCTATATAAACTAACAAGTCACTCAGAAGCAACCTTGATTCATGATACTACAAGTCCATAGAAGGCTTGCTCACATAAAACTGCAAATCCCTACCACATGTGAGCAAGGTAGTCATAGGTATACCAAACCTAAAGATTGATCATGAAGGAATATGCAAAAGATGTAACTTTTGATGAATATACTGCTCTTAAGAAATCGAGAAAATGCCAACTTGAAGAAACATATGAAGAAGCTGCAACTCCCAAAGCTGCAGAACCGATGAAGGAAAGTGCACCTTCTCTTGTTGATGAGATTATGGAAGAACATGATATTTTGGAGCCTTAAGAACCTCCCCACACGAATATCTCCCTCATGATAAATCCAGATGGGGCTCGTGAGATTATTCAAGAAGCCAAAAGGTATGGTGCTCCAGAAGGGTCCACTAGGAAAAGAAAGAAGCTAAAGCCATTTCCTAGTTATGTGGCTTTGATGTGTGATCTTGTAGACAAAGAACATACTTGTTTTTGAAGCAGCAGGAGAATGATTAGAAGCCATAACATAAGAATACCAATCCATAATGAAGAAATATGTGTGGGAATTAGTTCCCAAACCAGAAGGTAAAAATGTGATATCTTCCAAACGGATCTACAAGATAAAACATACAGCCGATGGAAGTATTGAGAAGTACAAATCCATATTTGTGGCTAGTGGATTCTCTCAAGAATAAGGAAGCAATTATGAAGAGACATTTTCTCCTATAGCAAGGTACACTTCTATTGAACCATCATGGCACTAGCAGAAAAGATAGAATGGAGGTTGCACCAGATGGATGTGAAAACAACCTTCCTAAATGGTGTTATTGAAGAAGAAGTGTACATAGATAAACCACAAGGTTTTGAAGTCGAAGACAGAAGGACACATGTCTGTAATTTGGAGAAGGGTCTGTATGGTTTAAAGCAAGCTCCAAGAGCTTGGTATGGAAGAATTGATAGCTTTATGATGAGTTTGGGTCTTACCAAAAGTAAGGTTGATCCTAACCTTTAATTCAAGGTTATGGATGATGAACCTGACATATTGTTGTTGTATGTGGATTATTTATTCTTGATAAGTAATGAGAAGCAAATCTTAGAGTGTGAGAAGAATATCGCTGCAGAATTCGAGATGGAAGGCCTTGGCTTAATGCATTATTTTCTAGGTCTTGAAGTATGGAAGAGTCCAAAAGGAGTATTCCTTAACCAAGGGAAGTATGCAGTGGAAATCCTAAAAAGGTTTGACATGTTAGAATGTAAATCCATGGACACACCCATGGATACACACTTGAAGTTGTTGGTTGATGCTTCGTTAGAATTAGTTGATGTGACACTATACAAACATATCATTGGTTCATCGATGCATCTGACGAATAAATGACCAGATATATGATTTGTTGTGAACACCTTGAGTCAGTATTTGGTTGAGCTTAGACATGCTCACCTGGTAGCTGCAAATCATTTGATGAGGTACCTAAAAGGTACAATAGACTATGGTCTCAATTATACTAGAGATCATGACTTCATACTATATGGTTATATAGATTTAGATTGGGCACGAAGTGTCTCACATAAAAAGAGCACTTCAGGAGGATGTTTCAGTCTGGGTTCAGCCATGATCTCATGGCTAAGAAGGAAGCGATCTAGTGTTTCTCTTAGCACTGCATAAGTGGAATATATTGCAGCTTGTTCTGCCTATTGTGAAGCCATATGGATTCAAAAGTTTTTATCAAATCTATTAGATATGGATTATACCATGATTCTATGTGATAACCAAAGCTGCATGAAGATGATAGAGAACCCCATGTTCCATTTTAAGACAAAGCACATATAAAATTGGTACTTCTACATTTGTGACATGGTGCAGAAGGGATTTATAAAGCTCCAATATGTGAGTGTAGATGAGCAGGTTGCAAATGTGTTGACTAAGCCTCTGTCTCGTGTGAAGTTTGAACACTTTCGAGACAAGCTTGGTGTTGTCCGTAAGGACTTCCCTTGAAAGGGGAGTAGTATTGTTGATACTACGATATCCTAATCACAACAGATAGATCAGTTGGGACTGATCATCCGTAGAATTGATCCCATAATTATGAAAGGAAGGATCATCTAAATATGTTGATGGACTTGATCCTATAATTCTGAAAGGAAGGATCGTCCAAGATGTTGGGACTAATCATCCTTAAACTTAATCCCATAATCCCGAAAGGAAGGATCATCGTAAATGTTGTGAGTGGACTCAATCTCATAATTTTGAAAGGAAGGATTATCCAAGATGTTGGGACTAATCATCCTTAGACTTGATCCTGTAATTTCAAAAGGAAGGATCGTCTTAATGTTGTGAGTGGACTCAATCCCATAATTATGAAAAGAAGGATCGTCCAAGATGTTGGGACTAATCATCCTTAGGATTGATCCCATAATTCTGAAAGGAAGAATCATCTATGGTGTTAGTAGTGGATTTGATCCCGTAATTCTAAAAGGAAGGATCGTCTAGGATGTTAGTAGTGGACTTCATCCTGTAATTCCGAAAGGATGGATCATCCAGGATGTTAGTAGTGGACTTGATCTCGTAATTATGAAAGGAAGGATACTCCAGGATGTTAGTAGTGGATTTGATCTCGTAATTCAGAAAGGAAGGATTGTCCAGGATGTTTGTAGTGGACTTGATCAGGTAATTCAGAAAGGAAGGTTCATCCAAGATATTAGTGGTGGACTTGATGCCATAATACCGAAAGGAAGGATCATCATGGGTATGTATGTGTTAGCTATGATTAGTATTGGTAGATCCACAAATACTTAATTCCGTAATTCCAAAAGGAAGGATTGTTTGAGCACCATATATGTGTTGTCCATGATCCTGTAATTCCAAAAGTAAGGATAATGTTGATTGTTGTTATACTTGCCATAGATGATGTTGCTCCAGCTTTGATTTGTTGTTGATGATGTTGTTATGTCTGTCACATGTTTTTGTTGTTATTCTCTTTATGTGGATGAGGCTGCTTCATGCTATCGTTGTTGTTGTTATTCCAACCTTATGCTGATGAGTCAACCTCGTGCTATTGATTATAGTGATGTATCAGTTTTTATGCAGATGATCACTTAGTTCCATGCCGCATATGATGAGGTTCCATCAGATGATTATGATGTTGCAACTCCATGTTGTAGATGATACTCTAGTTCCATGTTGCAGATGATGATGCTCCAACTCCATGTTGATGATGATGTTCTAGTCCCATGTTGCAGATGTTGATATTTAGCTCTATATTGAAGATGTTTTTACTTCAGCTCTGTATTGAAGATGATGATGATGATGTTCTAGTAATTCTATGTTAATGATGCTCCAGCTCTGTGCTATAGATAATGATTTTGTTCAAAACTTTCGATGATATATAGATGTACCAGACAATGTTCCAAAATATGATGTTGAGGATGCCTTGTCTCTCCTTCCGATGTTGTGTAGAGACACTCTAGTTGTTGTTGCGGTCAGTAGAATACCCTTCTTGTTAAGGGGGAGTGTTGAAATAATGTAACTTCGAAGAATATTCTTCTTGTACTTAACATTATTATTATTCCTCCCTCGTGAGATGTCACTAATGTAAAAGTTCATGTAAAAGTTATGAGGTAAACCTTCTGTTGTAAGTCGGGTCAATAATACCCATAAAAGAATAATATAATTATTATTATGAGACTCCCTAGGTAGGTTGGCCTTTTCAGTTAAATAGGTCATTCCAGTTAGGGAAAATGTCAGTTGGGAATATCAGTATAAATAGGGAGGCACCCTCCCTCATTTGTACACACTCACACACACTTGTATTACACAAGAGAGAAAAAGAAGGAGGGACAGAGGAGGAGGAGGACTAGTGTCTTTGGTGTTTTGGCCCTTATGCTTGGGGTTTGGTCTCTCTATCCATGAGACCTTGTTCTTTGGTCATTTCATTTTGGTAATTTATATTGAGGAAGTTTTTACTGGGTTTTCCCTTCAGGGTTTCCTAGGGTAAATTGATGTGTACCTTGTGATTGTGTTTCTTTCAATGATCCTGTTTATGTTGTTATTGTGAAAATGTATTAAATTTAATCAAGTTAGGAATAAGCTATGATAACATAGAAAACTTAACACCTACCCACACAAAATGACCACCTGTCCCTGCGTGTAAACAAGCTAAAAATCCATGTGTTGAAATGAGTTCCTCTTCCAGTCCTTCTGATGCATTGGATAATTAAATAAATTGTTTAGAATTTCAATTCGATCCAGCTTAAGTTGTCCATTAGTCAAGTTCCTTACTAGAAAAAGAGATTTAGGGAATTTGCTCAAATTTGATTCCACCATTAAGTAATTATAGAGAATCTTCTGGTAGAACTGCTACATTATTAGCTAACTTGTCCACCTCTTCATTGTTTCTTTTGAGGACATGATAGAAGCCAATTTCCTCCAATGAAGCTAAGTTATGCCTTATTTTGACCATTAAGTGTTCCATTTTAAGGTGCTTAAGAGGACTATTGGAAACTAAGATGCTTATTATCAGTTTTGAGTCTCCAATGATAATAGAATCCTTGATTCCATCTTTGATAAGAACTTTAGATCCTTGGAGCAAGGCCAATAAATTTTCCATATTATTTCGTTTGTTTCCTAGTACCCATGAAAATGTTATCTTTGTAGTTCCTCTGGGATCAAATATAACCCCCCCGCTCATGTTTCCCCTGGATTTCCTTTTGCTACTCCATCAAAAATAGAATGTGCTTATTTTTCCTGTCTCTCCATTGTTTAAACTCATCTGGAAACATTCTCAATTCCCAATTTTAGAAGAGCTTGCAATCTGAGTTAAACTTTCCCCTTCCTTGAATTTGGAATGAATCCAACTAATCCTAATCCCGACGACGAAGAGGAGAGCTATTTTGAAGGTTCTCCTACTTCTCTCTAGAGAATCACACTAGTAGATACTTATCTTGCTTGACCACTTATTGAGGGGAGGATTGTTGATCTCGGAAGATAAGAATATTCCAAGCTAGCAAGACCTTCCAAATAAAAAATTTGTGAAGATTCAACCAAAACCATTTGAGCAATGGTTTGTTAAGGAAAGAAAGAGAGTAGGCTCTCTCCTAGGAGATGAAGAAATCACCAAAAGATGACCTCAGAGAAAATAAAGGGAGCATTGAGCCCAAGGACTCTTCCCATGTGGGTAATGGGGTGTGTGACATCTACTTATTTCAAAGTGTTAATCAATGGTGCATCATCGATTATTTTCAATCCCTCTCGTGGTTTGTGCCAAGTGTTCGCTCTCTCCCCATATCTTTTTCTCTTAGTAGTTGAAGGACTAAGTAATGCTCTGGAAATTGCTACCAGACAGGGGGATAATATTGGGGTCAAGGTTGGTATGTCCAAGGTTTTCACTTATCAAATATTTGTAGATGATGTTATGTTATTATATTGTAGATCACTTTGAGAATGTATGAAGTTTATGGAAGTCCTTTCTCTCTACTGTAAATCCATGAGTATGAAGATAAATGATATAAAATTCACAATGTATGCAAATGGGGTAGATAGTCAAGTTGGGATGCTCCTTAGGAGGATCTTCCCTTTTCAAATTAGAGATATGGAAGATGGCATAAAGTACTTGGGTTTTGTACTAAAACCAAATAATTATGGGAAAGAAGATTGGAAGTGGCTGGTGGCTCATATAGAGAAAATAATTTACTTCTGGTGTAATAGGTGGTTGCCAAGAGGTGGTAGGTTCATATTGGTCAAAGCAGTGCTTGAGGAAATTCCAGTCTTTTGGCATACATTTGGAGGTATTCCAAAGGGAATTATGGAAAAAAATAGAAACTTTGTTTAAATTTTTGTGGACAGGAAGTCGTGATTATAAGGGACTTCACTTCGAAAAGTCTAAGCAGATTGTAGCCCCAAAGGAGAAGGGGAGTTAGGGCCTTAAAGAAATTATTCGTTTTTGCAAAGCGTTGTCAGTGAAATATCTATGGAATATTATAAGCAAGGACAATTTGTGGGGTAGAATTCTCATCAACAAATAAATTTCTCCTAACTCCTTATTAGACTGGATTAGGAGGCCAAGGAAATTAATCCAAAGTATTTCCAATCAGTGGAAAGATTTAACCTTATCCTTTCCAATCCTCAACAATTTTTTAGGTTGGAAATTTGGTGATGGGTCGCAAGGGAGGGTTTGAGTGGATGCAATAATGGGTTATAGTAATAATTTCTTCCATAGGATTTACAACATATGTAGGTTATAGGATGGTGCGCACTCAACGTGATTAATGATCCACAATCCACTACTAGGTGGAACCAAGGCTGGATGAAGCCTCCCGATATCAGTATTCCTTTGGCTCAAACTTACATTTGATCCCTTTATACCATAGAGATGGAAACGGATCTTATTCGTCTTGTTCAGGGACCTGATCCTTTGATTTGGGCCTATAATAAAAAAAGTGAGGCATACTTGGTAAAACTTGGATATACTTCATTTTCATGAGAGTTTAGATTTGGAAAATAAGTGGTGGTGGACAAGTATTTGGCGCATCCAATCCCCTACGATGTGTAAGATTTTTATGTGGCCATTTCATTATAACAAGATTCTCATGCAGGAAATCATGCATAAAAGAAACACAACCAACCCAATTCTATGTATACTTTGCAGGGACAATGAGGAGGTATGTTCATGCTATTTTCTCTCATGTGATTTTTCTAGACATGCATGGTTAGAAGTTGAGTACATTATGGGTAAGCACAATCCTTGGGGAAAAATAATTTGAATGACTACTTTTTGTCTTGGTTTGAGGCTCTCGATCTGAATCCCATACAAATAATTCCTTTCATTGTGCTTTGGTGTATATGGATTGCAAGGAATTCAATCATCTTTAATGAGAAATATGTACTTCCATTTCAAGTGGTCGCAGAGGTCTGTGCTTTTATGGTAGCTTATGATTATAAACCAAAATAATCCTGCTAGCTGTATTTTCAGACGATACCCATGGACAAAACCTAGGGATGATTTTTTAATGGGGAAAGTTAGGGTTTAGACATGAAATTTCAAATTGGTTTCATTCTTCACATCTCTGAATCATCCTTTCTGAACGTGAAAACAAACCTGGGGAGAGGGACAGACTATTTTTGGGAATTAAAGGCTTTATATTTTATTTTAGAGATAACAATGCACATAAATATTTCTCATTACAAGTGTTTTATGATTCGCTCTTGGTTATTAGTTGGATGAAGGGCTCAATGCAAGTGCATAACTTAAATCTTATATGTATCATGTATTTTTTAGTATATTAGTTTCTCTCATATCTTTAGAGAGATCAATAACGAAGTGGATAGATTATCTAAGGATGGGATTTTCATACCAAAATCTCATTATAACTTAATGTACATCTCCAATGGTGTGGAAATTTCCTTTAGGATGGGGGCATTTCTAGAGTTTTGAATATCATGACTCTATTTTTTATGTTGTTTCAATGACAATTTTTTGATATTGAAGGATGATGTCGAAAGTATCTTTTTGTGATGCAACTGAATACTATCTTTAAAAAGGGGACAAATTTTGGTTCCATAGTTTAGTCTCTCTTGGATGAATAGGCAAAACGTATTTTGTGCCCTTGACACCTAAAGAATGTACAATTTTCACCTCGAAATAAAAGTTTGATTTTTTTCGTGGAAATAGATATTATAAGGAAAACAAAAACAATGATTTCTCTTTTTTGATATTTAAATTCAATGAGGTGTATTTTTTAATATTTAAAAATTTCCCATTTACTTAACAAAACTAATTTAAAGTTAAATAATAATGTTTTATCAAGCCATTTTCAATAAAAAAACATAATGGCTTTTTCATGAAATATATAAAAAATTTAATGATTGAGTTGAAAGTATGTCTCTCTCTCTCTCTATATATATATATAAATTAATAATTTGCTTTCATGAATAACATGGTTTCAAATGACACCCATATCAGGTGACAGATATGTAGATGGCTTAGCATGAGTCGAGACTTGAGAACCATGAGGTTTTGGTGCATTGCATCGTTCCTTGGCAACATGGAAGCATGGAGGGGGGCACATTATTGAACCTAATACCCTCCTCCTACCCACGGATTCTCTGTCACTTCGATCAGATCCAGGAAATGTGGGATATCATTTTGCTACGAGCTTGGCCCACTCCATTAATGTTGGTCATCATCATACCTGCAACGAACCAAAATTTTAGCACGATGAAAAATTGGGGAAATAAGGACGATCCCGGAGGAAGACTTGTCAATAATCTCGTCGTTCTTTCTACATATGATAGGAAACAACAACCCATTTTGAGGAATCCTATTCAATTGAGGGTATTTCCCACTACTAATTTGAGTGGGAGTGGAAACGAGGAAGTTGAAGAATTTAGGAGTTGTATTTTTTCTAGTTTGTTCTCTAGTTGGTATCCATAGTTCGACAATATGGCTCCTTGTTGGCATTCACACAGGTGGAAAAGGCGGGTGAGGAAATTACATATTCCCTGGGTCCTTCAAGAAGTAGGGGAAGTTAGGTGATTCGGATTTATGTGAGAAAAAAATGAAAGAACATATATAGAATCATAAACACATACATATTGTAATGAGAACAAAGATATAGTAAACACATATTCTATTAAATGCTAGGAATACAACAGACTATAAAATATAACAGCTAGAATGGTGGCAGCTATCTCTGAGAAGAGATGTGGCTGCTACGCTCATCTATGCCAAGATGAATTCAAAATGAGGCTGAAAGGGCCTATTTATAATAAGAATGAGGGAAATAACCCTAAACATCCAAAACATAACCCTAGAAGATGAACTATCATAAAGTTTCAGCCCTAAGATGGTTAGTTGAATAATAAACTTTCCGAGGTCATAACTTTTGCATACCATCTCCAAATTGGGCGCTTGATATCCTGTTGGAAAGGTCTATCTGAGCGTTACATATTCTGACTAAGACAAATGCATGCTGCCATCATCTATTTGCACCCCAAATCGCCAAAAAACGTCTATTAGGGCCTCAAAATGACCTCGAAAGTTTAGGACCCGAAAAACCATAGAAAACTTACTAGGAAACTGCCACAATGGACAATTGTTTTGAACCATTGGAATAAGTGGGTACCCACCGATCTCCATCTGGATCAATCCTCCCTCCTTTGGAAGCAATGGTCTCCATTATGTCAAATCACATATCATATCTCGTACTATGTGTTGAGTTGATCTCCTGGTGCGGTATTCACTGAAATGAAAAGGCTACCTTTATTTGACATCTTAAGAGGGTTGCAATTGTTGTTGATGGATGCGCTGGAGGTGTTCAACAATTTTAGTTGTCATGTATCCTTTTTCTGAACTGGTCTGGATGATTTATTTCTAGACGAGCTCCTTGAATGCATGGCCTTGCACTATATAGGTACTTGAAAGGACAAGGGAACAATGACTTTGTGCTCTTCTTGTTTTCGTTGAGAAGAGGGACCCTATGCAGAGGGTTTGGAGGTCTATGTGATATGATGTTCTGCTTCAGAGTCAATTGTGAAGAGGGAGAATTTCCCGGTGTGGGAGATTATATTCTTTCCCTGCGAGACTGTGGCAAGTGCAACCGTCTCTAGTATCTGATAGAGTTGTCCTCCCAAAGTGACAATGACACTATGAGGTCATGACTCATATATAGCATGGAACTTCCACATATATGGTTGCCCTAAAATAACATCATAGAATTCAAGCAAAGCCATGTCACACTGTACCTCGTCTTTGAAAGGCTTGATGCCATATGGTAGGAGACATTGTTGAGTAATGTGGATACCTCATCCTTGGATTAGTCAAACAATGTTGTAGGGTTGTGGGTTTGGTGTTGTTGGAAGCTCCAATCTAGTGATAAATTCTATTGAGATTAGGTTCTTTTGGTTGTCATTGTCAACAACAAAATGTAGTGGGATTCCCTTCACCCACATTTGCGAGTGAAAGAGGCACTCCTATGCCTCTGAATCTTCAGGTTCCTCTAGTTGGATTTGTGTGGTAGCAGCATTGACACTAGGTTATGCATCAATGATCCATTTCCCATAGTCTGTGGCTGTGACATTGGGTTCTGAATCAGAATCATGATATGATTCTGAAGCATTGATCTCGACCACTAATGAATGATTTGAGCGACATTCATTAGTGTTGTGCCAGGGGATTTTGTGGGACTCACACCACTTCATGGTGTCCTTATTTGTCTTTCCATTACCCTTATTTTCTTGTGGTGGGGATTGGTTGTCCTGTGTTCTGCAAGCCAGGGTTTCCCTTGCCTTACTTCTGCGGTGGATTCCTAGGTCCAAATTCTCACTTGTTCTTTTGCCAAAATTTCTCCTTGATTTTGATAGCATACCGATAGACAAATCCCAATGAAGATATTTCTAATAATTCCATCTATGTTCATATGTATCGATGCAGGAAAAGCATGATATTTCAGTACCAGGTATTGCTCAGATTCCTTGATACCTAGCTTTGCATGCAAGGTATGAAATTTTTTGGTGTACTTCGACACAGTTTGGTCCCTCTCTTGACGCATAATGGTCCATTTTGTGTATTAGTCATCATTGTTTCCCACAATGTAATACTATTCCTTGATGACATCTATGAAAGAGGCCCAAGTGGGATTGACCTTGAACATTATAGACTCATATGCTTATTTTTGCTCACAATAAGTATCCCACTAATTTTTGACATGAGGGACGACCTTGAGGAGTACAAATGTGATATTTTCCTTGTCGAAAAAATTGTGGACAAAGAAATACCCTTCTAGAACATTCAACCACTTATCTAAGGCATCAACATTGATTTGGCCTTCGAATAAAGGAACATCAATGTTAAATTGTACCTTTAAGGGAGCTGCATCTCCAAAATGGCTTCTCATTGAAGGTGCATCTGCCGATGTTAGCATTTGTCAAAAGATTTGGGTGAAATTATCCATCATCTCGTTCCTCTATCGCGTGAGGGATTCCTCAAGCAACGACTTGATAGGATCTCCTACTCCATCATCTCCATTTTCTTCTGCCATGGGAGGCCTCTTTGGGAAGAGAGAGTGGTCTTCCCCAAATGAAACTAGTTCGAGACCCAACTCTCTATACCCTGACCTTGTCAGGGACATGCACCGAGAGACAATCAAAGAGAAGATTGCTCTGAGACTATTGATATGGATTTATGTGAGAAAGAAATGAAAGAACATATATAGAATCATAAACAAAAACATATTGCAATGAAAACATATATACAGTAAACACATATTCTATTAAATGGAAAAAATAGAACAGACTGTAAATATAACAGCTAGAATGGTGGTAGTTATCTATGAGAAGAGATGTGGTTGCTATGCTCATCCGTGCTAAGATGAATACAAATTGAGGCTGTAATGGCCTATTTATAATAAGAATGAGGGTGAGAGCCCTAAGATTCCAAAAAATAACCCTAGAGGATGAATCATCATAAATTTTGTGGCCCCGAGATGGTTAGTTGAACAATCAACTTTCTGAGGTCATAACTTTTGCATACGATCTCTGATTTGGGCGCTCGATAGCCTGTTGGAAAGGTCTATATGAGTTTTACATATTTCGAATGGGGCCAAATGCATGCCACTATAAATCATTCATTTCCCCCCTTGAATGACCAAAAAACATTATTTAAGGCATCCAAATGACTCCAAAAGTTTAGGACCCAAAAAACCGTAGAAAAATTACTAGGAAATTGCCATAATGGACAATAGTTTTGAGCGAGTGGAATAGGTGGGTGGCCACATATCTCCATCTGGATCATTAGGGAATATGATCAAACTAACATTCCTCCTCCCTCTCAGTAAATGATCATATTTCATTTGGAAACTTGGCCAATGTAGAGGCAACAAGCCACAAATTCAGAGGAAATTCTTGCAGAATTCCAAGCCATTACCCTCGATGCAGATGCCACTGGTACACAAGAGAAGTATATGGAAACTGTTATGATGTACTGCCATCTCAAAACCTTGTTGAGGAAATATTTAGTGAATAGTGATGCAAAGACGTTGGAAATCATGATGCACGTAAAAACATTGTAGGAGCATGTAGGAAAATTGGAGGACCGATAACAATTGATGATCAAAGCATTCACAAGTCTAGGGACTAAAATAAATGTTTTGGCCAAATCCACTACATGTATGGTATTCAAAGAGAGGGATCCAAGGAAATCTATTCCTAAACCCTAATTAATAGTTGAATCATGCAAACCTAAACCTAACACTATACGACTATTGGGCTATGTTAAATACTAGACCACTAGGAAAAGAAGGGGTTCCATTCTTTTGATGTTATGTATTGTTCCATAGTTGAGCAACAATGTGGGAGTTGAGAGTAGAGAAGAACAAAGGAAGTAGGATATCATGCAGTATCCATTCTTGTCACATAGTCTTAGGCAAATGCATAGAAAGTACCACTTTATTTATATTTGTACTACATATTAGAGAAGAAAAAAGTTAGACATGGTCCTCATTTCTAGATGGGTTTTTCCCCATAGTGGGTTTTCCTAGGGTATATCTTGTGTTTATCTATGTGGATTGTGTATTTCTTTGATCTAGTTATATTTTCTTTCAATTCCACTTATTTAATAAATAAATAAATAAACAAAGTTGCAAGATCTGTTGTGATGAACTATTCCACTGGAATATCCACGATAATTTACAGATCATAATAGAACAACAATAAACATATACAATACTTAACAAATTGATATCGGAGTTTTCCCTCATGGGCTATGTCTCCAAGTCCTCTATAAAAGAGGAAACGATCCATAAAAACGATGCAAGATATATCATTATGTCTTCTTTACATCGAATTATGGTATCTAATTTGCAAAAGAGTCACTAGTGTTCTCTAGGAATACAATATCATAGGCCTTCCAACCTTCAATGGATTCTTCCCACAAAAAAAACACTATCTTTCTTATTCTCTCCATAAAAGGGTTGTTTTTATATGCAATTCAAATATAATATTATGTATTCTAATATGTTCTAGTAGGTCATTAGCTAGTGGTAAGTTGTTATATATTTGGGGAAAAAGGGAGGGGTTCAAATACCCTTGGATCTTCACATGTTGGTTTGAGAAAACATCATACCATAAAAATGTATGTATATACAATAACTAGGTGTTAAATGGTAGGAGATACACATAGGGATTCATTAGCACACTTCATTTGATTTCATAGGCACATGAGTTGGTGAATTATTGACATGATAAAAACATATAGTTTTAAAATACCCTAGATGAATGCCTTTCAGATTTGAATCTCAACCAACCTCGACACGTTGAATGCTTCTGAGTGGTTCGCATGTCAACCTTGAGTGGTCCATGTGTCAACATATAAGTGGTTCACGTGTCAACACTGTACCTTCTATTTTCCTATTTGCCTTTGACTTCAACTTGCCATAAATTTTAGATATGGTGTATATTTGATCCCATTCAAATTTTGATGGAAATACATTTACGATTTATTTGACTTGAAAAAATGTAATATACCCAATATAAAATATGAATATATTAGCTCAACCACAGCTTCAGAGAATCGAAATTCCCTAAAACTAGGTGATTTGCTTCACACTAGACACGAAAAGATAGCTTGGGAGAGGGTGCAAACCATGAGGAATGATTTGTAACCTCTATTACATAAATATGCAGGTATTATATGATGTGTTAGCTCTTTGGTTTATGGCTTTTCACAAACAGTGGTATGCAATCTTGTCCCCCACACTTTGACTATCTAGAAATTGGCAAATTGGATTTAGTCTTCTTTCAACTTGCTCCCAACATCTCTAGACCTTTACAAATTCTTCAATGAGGCATTTTAGGGTCTGCTACAAACTTAAGAAAACCTACAAAACCCTTAGACAGACACCCAACTTCTCTAGGTACATCACGCCTAGGTATACTCCTCTGGCTAAACCAAAGATTCAAGGCAATGGCCCCAAGACTTATGTGGAAACCCAATGAATTCTAGTACATAGATAGAAGTGGATGGCCTGTAACTACCCCAACCTGCTATGTAACTTGTAATGTCCTCGACCAGCTATGGTGTCTTTTGAGACAACAGAAGACTTCTTGGAACGACTAAACTACATTTTTCTTTGTCTTGATACCATTTTATGATTTCTTCATTAATCCAAATGGGCATCAGAAGAACCTTCCATGAGATCGGGTTTCAAAACTTTTCTCAAACAATCCATTATGATTCCATAATTCATATGCTGAATTAATCCATACGTTAAGTTTTCTTAATTAATCCTTTAATTAAGTTTATAAACCATTCTGATTGTTAAATTTGGCTTTTGATGGCCTAATACCCCTTAATAATAAGCGTAGGGTTGTTTAACACCATAATCACGATTAACTGACCCTTAATAATCTTTATAATCGATCTAGATTGCTTAATTTGGCCTAATGATTAAATCTGATGGACTTGATGCAATCTCGATTTCTTAATTAAGCTTAGCACTCAGATTTGATGATCGATAATCAATCACAATGACTTAATTAACTTCTTCGACCTTTTCAGGTCGATCTCAACCTTTTGCTTTCAAATCTAATCGTTTCGATGTCCGCATAGTCAAGATTCAAAAGTCATCACTCAAAACTGATCTTGTCACATTTCCATTCCAAATTCCGTATTTTGATTTCCACATTCCGCATTCTATGCAGTCGGGAATCAAAAGTCAACACTGCAAACCAACTTCCAACAAGTTCACTTTGACTTCCACATCCTGACTTCTACATTCCACATTTCGTATAGTCAGAAATCAGAATTCGGCACCATAACCCATTTCTAAACAATTTAACCCCTGACTCCCGACTTCCTCATTCTGACATCGGTACCTTGCTCCCTCGACGTTGGGAGTTAGAAGTCGACACGACATAGGAACCTTGGAAAATTTACCTCCCGACTTTTTCATTCTAATGTCGACGCCTTGCCTTCCCGACGTCGATGCACCACCTCCCCGGTGTTGACATACCGCCTTCTCAACGTTGGGATTCAGAAGTCAGCACACCTCAACAAATTTTATCGATTTTACTCCTGATTGCCACATTTCGACATCGATACCTTTCCTTCGCGACGTTGGGAGTTAGAAGTTGGCATGCCACAACACTTTAGCGCACCACCTCCCTGACATATGGAGCTGGAAATAAACGCATTGACATTGCAATTGACAGCTCATATTAAGTTTGACATGATGATCAATGACTGATATTTCTCCAATATTCACAATCCAACACTTTGCCGAATTTTTCCCAACTTCTTCCATGGCTTCTACACTACAATTTCGACCATGAAATCACTACATCTTTGATTGATGATTCTTTGTATTATTCATCATGTGACCAAGGAGATTCAAGCATTACCATTCCTATTCAAACATTCATCATTGAACCCTGTCAAGAACACAATTAAAGCATAATTGTAAGCTTCTGATTTTCCTGTTATGGCTTCATAAAACATAAAAATAGTCACAAATGCCTGGAAAAATGCCCAACGAGGTTATAAATACTTAATTTATGAAATTCATGTAAACATAAACCTAAATGAGCACATGCATGCATTCATCATGTTCCATTTCAAGGTACAGGGACACTCAATCCTAATAACACAGATTCAAACCCTTAAACGTCATCAAGACTTACATAAGTGCAATAAAAATTCACCATGGAAATACAATGAAATTGCAGGTGCAATGCATACAGGGACTGGCCCATTCATTCTAGGCATTAAATAGTAACACATACACAAATATGACCCATTTCAAGCAATGAACAATTAACTTAATGCACAATTCATGTTGTCATTGCATTTTAATCAACCATGAATGAGCATTCATTCAACACATAACCAATTATGAGAATTCATACACAGGAATACCTATCCTTTGAACAATAAACCATCTAAGTAACTGGCTATGTGGGTTCAAAGTTCCATCCAACCGTAGGTCTCTACTCGGGCTATATTCTTTCAACACTAAGAGACTACCACCAAGCTCGGCTATGCTACTCACTAAGGGATCTCTTAGGCTCACTCACAACACTGGACACCAACCCTCAAGCTAAGACAACACTCAATTGGGTTTATCAAGACAGTAGATAGGTAATTACAACTCTGTCAAACCAGTATGCTCAGCCATGAACTATGGCATCTCAATGAATTCATCCAGCCTGATCAACACCTCCTCCTCCTCGACACATTGTTGAGGAAGGTTCCCTTCTCTACCTCCCCAGTCCCTTGGGTGTTTTTTTCCCTCAATTACTGTCCTAGGAAGGTATAGAAGGTCCAAACTGTTAAATCGATAGATATATTTCCTCCACATCCTTCCCAACGTATAGAAATTCATAGCGTTCAACACCCAGGGTTCTCGAATCTCTTGCTGCTACAGGCTAAGCTCTGTGGAATAATTCATGAATGATCGAATGGAATGGTGCTCGAATGCATGAGAACGAGTTTCCTTTCCCCCACACAATCCCCCTGGATCGAATTCCCATGCCTACAATTGACTTCTCCCCCAACCAGTGGCGCCGACCTGGGGTACTTCCTCTAGAGTTCATTAATCCTACGGCTTCCTATGCAACCACCCTTTGTCTTCATGGTTAAATGTCAATTCTGGAATTTAATGAGGTGGTTCATGCCATTTATGGAATAGGTATACTTAAGGTAAAATTGGTAGAAAAGGGGAAATCCCATAACCCCCTCACAACTACCTATTGGGTAACTTAGCCCCCATCGTTCACATTGTCGCCGTTACCCGTAGCCAGACCCGTTTGACATTTTTATTAACATTATAAACAATTACATGTTTTACATCTTCCATGGATTTCTAGCACATGGCATATCAAACCTAGCTCACTTGCCTTTTAAACAGACCATTCACTAACGGGGCCTTGGCCTTGAGCTCCTCATAAGGAATTTTACAAGGCAAATACAAAATATTTACATTTCCAACCAACACATACAACAGGGGTCAAAATGGGGACATTACAGAAACCACTAACTCAAGATGTTAAAGAGTTGGTTGCAAATTTGGACGATATGGAGAAAGTACAAAACTGGGACATCTCAACTAGGAAATTTTCCAATTCGTCCCAAATGGAACCTAGGTCTCTGAATTTTCTGTTCTGCCACTTGGGATGGGTCCAATTTTGTCTTAGCTTTCTGCATCAACTTACAGATCGTGATTTGGATGTATAGAGTTAAGTTATTGTAGCCAAAATTAAAACTAGTCAGATTTTCTAGTGAATTGAACATAGGCTGGAGAATACATTGAAGAGAGACATATAATTGCATAATAGGAAGCACACTTTATTTTATTAATATGCATAGGACTTCATTTACATCAAATAGATGCAAATATTCATAGAGGCACCATCTGTCACCTGCAACAACATCACCACTACCAAAAAAAGTGCAGAAACAACACTGAAGCTAGATGTCAGCTAATGCGAAAATGGCAACATCAATAACGAGAATGGAAATATACATGAACAACAGTAGGATATCTATTGAAGCGCTGTGAAAGAGACTTGGCGTCTCCTTCCTTAATCATCAACTGCATATCAACTGGCTACTGTGTTAAAGAGGTGCACATCTCCCAACTGTTTGCAAGGGGCACATCACCCAAGCAAAGAAAAGCTCAGAGATCTTCAAGAAAAATGAGCAAAATGGCCAAAAGATTGTTCAAGGAGGCTCTTACACTCCTTTTGTAAACTTCTGGTAGATTTTTCCTCCTTCTAGGCCCTTCTTTCTAGGAATTCGAATTACTAATGAAATGGTTGACCTTTTTGGAAGTTGCACTTGCATAAGGACCCACTTGCCTCAACAATTGTGCTCTCACTAGGTAATTTTGGAACATATAGCTTTCTTGGTTGTTGCTAATCCTTCTTTAGTTGCACAAATCAAGAAACTTCTTTCTTTTCTTCTTTTGAGCTGCTTTCCCGCTTTAGCTTCTTTTATGCTTTTAGCTGCTTTTCCCTAATCCTTGAAGGAAATGACTCATATGGATTTATCCATTTTCCTATACGCCCTCTTCAGCCACCCCGACAATTTCTAACTCATAAAAAAATTCTACATAATTAATTATTTAAAATTGAGGACCTACATCACCCTTTCAATATTTAAATTAAACATTGGCCAAATCTAATTCCTTGCTTAAATAATTGATTTTCACTCAAACCCATGGGAATTGAATGGGTTATTGGGATTTCTATGGGGTCACTAAAGTGGGGACATTATAAAACATTTTCAGAAGAATTTGAGAACATCTTATTGGATCGGTTGTGGGGATCCTCTTGGATCATTAATTATCACAAATCAACACAAAATAGAGTCTCTAAAAGTAAACAATCATGTAATTAAGGATCCTAGTCATCTTGGTCATTCTATGCTTATGTATAGTAGACTGGTATAGATATACATACAATTCCCTTAAGGATGCATATGTTGTGCCCATCCACTCTAACTTCTTGAAATCTTAGTATTTCAAGCAAGCAACCATAAGGAGCAGAAGGTGTGAATATGTTTGGTGTGCGTAGAATGCTAGTGTTTGGTAGAACAAAGAGAAGAATCCCCTGGGATGGATGAGCTATTATTAAAACAAGTTTTGCAAGGATATCACTTATGATATTAGCCAATGTTGTGGATGTGGTAATGCCTGTGGATATGGCCTAAACTGCTATGTAACAAGGGTTTTATCGGAAAAGATTTCATTAAATGTTAAAGAAGCAACTTCACACTAAGATCTCCTCTTTAAAGTACACAAGCATATTGCGTGATAACTTGGGAGAAAACCCACATTAAGTCTAGCCAACTAGATTCTCTCCTAATAGATATCATTCTTTGCTTTAAGAATTTTAAAATGTCAATCTTTGCTAATTAAAGGTTTTATATCTTTTTTATAAATTGATATAATATGTAAAAAAAACAGTCCAAATTTTATATATGGAGCATTGAATTCATAGTTAGGTACTACACGGTGCCATGGTTGTCCATTTTCCCATTTCCAGCCAAAACATATTTATGATTCCAACATATAACGAAAAATACTCTCTTCACGTGCTTCCAACACTTTACAACCATCTATGAGATAAGACAACAACCAAGTATGACGCATCCATTCTGGCTGATTATTTTTGAAAATGACATGAAAGATTGACTTCACTCCTAAAATAAATCAAACCTTACTAAATCTTAATTTTACCTAAAACTATTCCCATGGCTTTATCAATGTGGACCATAAAGATGTTACCATAAAATCATTCCGTGGATTTATTAATGTGGACCATGATGATAATATGTCGCAAACAATTAATGTGGACATTTGCATTATTGAGTCTCATTTTTAAAGGATACGTAGAGGACACGTGGAATTAGTTTGTCAAAGTTAAGAAAAGCAGAAAACTACATTTGCATTATTGAGTCTCATTTTTAGAGGATACGTAAAGGACACGTGGAATTAGTTTGTCAAAGTTAAGAAAAGCAGAAAACTAGTTCCATGACTAAAAGAATAAAAATCCCTCCAAACCAGTGCCATGACAAACAAACAAAAACAAAACCAATCAATACACGCTAAAAACAAGAAACCAAATCCAATACAAACAAAAATGATAAGAAAAATGCATCCCAAAAAGTTTATGTTCATACTTTTTTTTTTAAATATGGTTCACCATTTGTTAGAGGGCTACTCCACGGAAAATTCCAATACCTGATATTCAAACTGAATCAAGGTATGGTCAGCTCATCATTCACAACATTTATTACAAAGAGCTCCACAAGAGCATCATGTCACTTACAAGAGTAGAACCTGAGTGGGGAGGATAACATTCATTCCTCCCAACCACCCAAGCTATATCCATACTTTATTTCAACATTCCTCCAAACCAGTTCCATGACAAACAAACAAAAACAAAAACAATCAATACACGCTAAGAACAAGAAACCAAATCCAATACAAACAAAAATGATAAGAAAAATGCATCCCAAAAAGTTAATGTCCATACTTTTAAAAAAAAAAATGTGGTTCACCATTTGTTAGAGGGCTACTCCACGGAAAATTCCAATACCTGATATTCAAATTGAATCAAGGTATGGTCAGCTCATCATTCACAACATTTATTACAAAGGGCTCCACAAGAGCATCATGTCACTTACAAGAGTAGAACCTGAGTGGGGAGGGTAACATTCATTCCTCCCAACCACCCAAGCTACATCCATACTTTATTTCAACATTCCTCCACCTTTGGGATTTAGGAATAAGATACTTATGTGTCCAAGATGCTTTTTAATGCCATTCTACTTAGTATGGTTTCAAGTCCAACACCTCTAAGATTCAATGAATGCCCTTTCTTTACTTAGTATGGTCCCCCAACACCTCTTCAATACTAACATGTTGTTTAGCTTGCTTTGGCCTATAAGGTTTTATAAGTTTGTGGCTTGCTTTGTTTGGTCTCTAGTGTTTTTTTTGGTTTTGGCTTATAGTTGTTTTATATAAATTTGTTGGTTAGCTTTGCTTTGGTGTATAAGGTTTTATAAGTTTGTGGCTTGCTTTGTTTGGTGTAGTGTTTTTTTTTGTTTTGCTTATATTGTTTCATATAAATTTGTTGGTTAGCTTTGCTTTGGTGTATAAGGTTTTATAAGTTTGTAGCTTGCTTTGTTTGGTATATAGTGATTTTTTCTTTATTTTGGCTTATAGTTGTTTCATATAAATTTGTAGGTTAGCCTTGCTTTGGCCTATAAAGTTTTATAAGTTTGTAGTAGGTTTTTCTTTGTTTTAGCTTACAAATCTTTATAAAATATTAAAATACATTTATTAAATATTCATGTTAATTTTTTATGAACAAGTTTTTTTTGAATTTAGTATTATATTATATTTGTATTTATAATTTTATAAGTTATTGAATTTATAATATACCATAATATTCATGATTTTTCAAGTTATCTTATGTATCTGCTGGTTTTACATTCCTACCATTTCAGCTTATTATTGTATTCTACTATTTATGATTTGATAAGCTATTTTAGTATGTAAGTTATCCATATTTACTCCATGTTCATATTTTTTATTCATTTTTATATAGTTATGTAATAATAATTATAAATATGAGGAAAGTCTTAATATATATTTAGATATAAATATGTATAAATATAAATAAAATTGTGTGAAGTTATAAAGTTTTTACAGAAAGTTTTTGTGAAGATTTTGTTAATCATAATAAATATATTCAAATTATTGTAAATTGAACATAACATTATGATAAATATATTTAAATTATTGTAAATTAAACATAACATTATAATATAAATATGATTAAGTATTAAATTATGAATTAATATAAATAGATAATATTAATAGATTTATATTATTAAATTGTTTATTGAATTGAATTATTATAGGGAACAACAAACTAAGTTTACATTATAGGTAAACTTTCAAAAGAATAAAACAAAAAATAATTATAATTAGAAAATAAATTATGATTAGGCAAAGTGGAAAAGAGAAAATGAAAAAAAAAACTATCAAGATCTTAATTAAAGCCACAATTTTAATTAATTGTTATAGGGAACAACAAACCAAGTTTACATTATATGTAAACTTTCAAAAGAAAAAAACACAAAATAAATTATGATTAGAAAATAAATTATGATTAGGCAAAGTGGAAAGGAGGAAATGAAAAAAGAAAAACAAATCAAGATCTCAATTGAAGCCTCTAGTTAATCATGGGCTTTAACCAACATCTTGATCCCTTTTTACTAGGATTGTTTGATTGTCAATTTAAAGTGGGAGTGACATTCATTAGCATCCATTCAAACATGTTTAAATTGATTTCATAGTATCTTTCTTTCTAGTTTTTGTGTGACGTTTTGTGTGTTAAGATTATCTATTTAATTCCAATTATTATGATTGTTCTCATGGATTTAATACATCTGTAGATTTAGATTTTCTTCCCCAAATTTGGTAGGAGGTTTGAAAATATTAAGTTTGTCTAGACTTGGTGTATTCAATTTTTTATTTTAATGGCAATTTCTTTAGTTTTGCTACAAGAGCTTTGGCCTCTCGATGATTTCCTAGTTGACTTGTGTCTATGTTTATTGTGCATCTAGACTTAGTCTACCACCATGAAGAGACTAATAAAGTAATTAAGCGGTGGATTTTGTTGTTTGTTTTCACTACATTATTATTTCTTAATTTCTAGCCTACCCAATTGTCTTGTGTGCATGTGTTCAAAATGCATATAGCACTTTCTTGCCATCAACTAGCCACTCATTTTCACATTTAAAATGATTGGCACTCATTTTCACTTTTAAAATGATTGGTTAGTATAGTTGGTTATGTGCATCCACTACATTAATACATCAATGCCAAACCCCAAGATAAGAGATTTAACATTCATGGGTGTTTGGGAAATAATACCCAATTTTCTCGTGTGTGTGTTTATAGTGTATTTGGACTTACCGTACTACCAACCATTCGCTTTAAAGATGATTTTCTAGTAAAGTTAGTTATAAACCTTCTCTACATTATTAAAGGTCTCATTTTGAACTCCCAAGATGATAACATCATTTTTGCATAGCTTTTTGTGTAAGCATGGTTCGAAGTTTTCCTATATTACAATATCAATTTACTACTAAGTTTTCAATGCTCACTCATCTCTAACTAACCAGATAACATTTGTTTCCACATAACTCATTCAAGCTCGTACTAAATGTCAACATCAAGACGTTGCTTACTATCGTTGCCTTTGACAAAAACTTTTGTAACATAGCAGTACTGCACATTTTAGTCGAGCATAAGAAATGTTTTGAACAACGATGAATCCATGACAAATGATGTAAACATACAAAATGCACATTGGCTAAACATCTCTACACACAAACTAACATCAAATTACTTATGCTAGTTTGGAATCTAGTTGAAAAGGGCCTTGTTGAGGAAGAGGGAAATTTTATTGCCTGATTTTTTATAGGTTAACTGCTATATGTTACATTAATTGCATGATGTGCAAATAAAGATGATTCCATATGCAACAAAGGTTCAACCTGCATTTTCATTGTGACTTGGAAGTTTACCATACCCTCTTTTAAATAATACAATTTACTTTTGTTGGAGGGATTCTTCTCTTCTCCGTACTAAAAATCTCCCGCCATTTTATTTGATTTCATATTCAATTTTTAGTCCTTATGAATGGTTGTCTCCATATCTTGTTTGGTTGGATAACTGTCTACACACAATAAATTTTAGTTTGTAATCTTACCCTTATAACAAGTCAATCCAGACCTGTAATTGGCCCTTGGGAATAACTAATTCTTGAGAAGGAACTAAGTTGTAGGAGAGTGTGGTTGTCTCTTCTATGTGAAAGGTGTATTTATTTGGTTTTAATACAAGTTGAATAAACCATATTGATTTAAGAAAACATCATGCTTTTTAAGGAGCTTAACATAATTAGACATTAGTGGGGTGCTTAATCCTTTTTAACAATGAAGACAACAAGCAACCAAGCTCCTTTAAAACATTAAAATTATATTATATCAAAATGAATCTATACACATATTATGTTACAACTTGGATTACAACTTGAAGACACAATAAATGTTAAGAATTTTTTTGTTTTGTTTGTAGATAAGGGCTTGTTCCATGCATAAGATTCTATAGGATTCACTAACCTTAATACAATGGCTTAGAAACCTTACATACAGTGTTATATTCAATCAATTTGTTTTATATATTATCTTCTAGGATTGGATCTTTGGATAAAATTCTCTTGAGGAAGTGAATGACAAGCTCGGTTACTAGTTTTAAATAACTTCTTTGATTAATTTAAGTAACCCAAAAATTACTGCTTCATCTTCTGCTTTGTTGTTATTGTTTGTCCTTAACTAAAGTTTATCGATACATACTGAAACACAAGTCCCTTGAGCCTTCCTACCTAGATTACCCTGAGAGGGATGATATGTGTTCCACACTGGATGATTAGGTGAAATAATATTTAGAGATTCTAATTATTTGGCCCTGGCCCCCAAGGGAGACGACCTCAAACATGAGTCCCCTCTTCCTACTCTACACAGATTACCATGAGAGGCCACATCAAATAAAAATATAGGATCGTGGAACATATATGAAGATTAGGTGGTATAGAATTTAGAGTTTGTTAAGCCTTTGGCCCATCCCTCCTAGGCCCAAGTTCCCTAAGACACCATAGACCCTACTTTCTCAAACACAACAAGTCCTATCTTCTTGGTCTACCCTGATCACATTGAGATGTCCCATCGAATAACAATATAGGATGATCTAACTTCCATATTGTATGACGAGGTGGAATATGATTTAGAGGTTCCAAGGAAAAGAAACATGAGGATATTGTATTTAGTAAAATATTTATTTTGCTTTGATTATATACAATGTTACATATTATTGTTAGAAACTAATTTATTAGAAATAATTCTAAACAATCTATTGTACCTTTGCAAGCATCGAACATGGTAAAGTCCCCCCTCATGATAGTAAAACCCTATGTGCATCGACATCTGAACTTGTGTTATTGTACCTGCAGATAGGCAGTGTACAATTGTAGCTTTGACTACTTATTAGTTTGTTTTTCATATTTCATTTTACCCAAACTTTGGATGCATGAATTTATGCAGTGCCACTATCCTAAGTTCTCAAATTCTTAACTTGCATGCCACTATCCTAAGTTCTCAAATTATTAACTTGCATGTTATTGGCTGAAAAATTGAGGGTGTTATTCCCCAGCTGACGGCGAAATGATCAATGCAAGCACCAAACATTCAATGTTCACAGAACCACACTGCCTTTGTGAAGCTTCCTAGCACTACCATGGTTTGCACCGTCTTCTCATTGTTTCCCACTTGCACCACCTTCACATCTACATAATACATATTCTACCAGTGACTTGGTTCATCCATATCCTTTGCTACTTATCAAGTCAATTACCAATTGTTTCTTTAGATCATGGGGTTGAGATCCCTCATCGTCAGAAGAGTCACCACTGCCACAGAGCCTTTGCGAGTGGCTTCATGGGGTTGTGATCCCTCATTAGTAGGGAGAGTATCCACTACCACAGAGCCTTTGTGAGTGGCTTCATGGGGTTGAGATACCTCATCAATGGGAAGAGTCTCCACTTCCACAGAACCACGGAGATTGTGAAGAAAAGATAATGATACTAGATCAACAAGCAATTTTTTGGCTCAAGGTACAAGCTACCGTGTTAACTATTAGTGTTACTAAGTTTTTTATTTAATAAAAAATGCAATTCATTAGAGAAAATTTCCAAGAAGGAAAGAAGGTGCTCCTTTACCACCATCCCACATTCATAGTTGCTAAATCATACTCTTCTCTAGAGTTGCTCTCTTATGCCTAGTGCGAAGGAAAAATAAGGAGATGAACTGACATAGTCGGTATCTTATGCTCTGTGTGAAGCCTTTAGAATCTCTTCCATATATAGAGTGAGTAGCACACTTATTCTTTCTACTTGAGAGCCAATCTAATAGTCATAATAGGATCCCAATAGATTGGGGATGCTCTCAAAGGAAAATATGGTCCACCAGAAAGTGAGGCCAGGTTACTGTCATATATCTACTACAATATAGCTATGGGGGCTATATGCATAATGCTTATCGTATCAATGCTTAAGAAATCCACAATAAGTTTGTACGACCAACCCATAAATTTCCCTTTGGATTTCTCTACAACAATGGCAGATTCTATGGCGGGAAGTATGGTTGTAACCAACAAGGTCTTATACACCCAATCCTTATCGTCTCAGTGCTAAGGAAAACCATAATTAGTTTATCATCTAAGTATGACAAACCCCAAATATCCCTTCATGTCTTTCTTGGACTATGGATAATTCTCTATGGGGAAGTATTGGAGGATCCAACAAGGTATCATACACCCATGAAGCCTCATATCAATGGAAACCTCCCACTGCCCTGAATTATAGAATCGATCGCCAGTTCCATTCTCCGTCTGTCGGTCCATGTTCTTCTGCTTCTTCTCTTCCGAGCTGTTGGAAATATTAATTACTCGGTGATCCTATTATATTGTTAGTTGAGTTAGTTGAAGTCTGTAGCTGGTCATGCTATGTCACTCTCACTAATAGGTTGAAGAGTTCACATCTCTTTAATGTAAACCATTCGAATTAAATTTCTGAACTTAAGTTTCTAGGTGGATAGTTATTACAAACTTTAATGCTTAATTCGGTAGCTTCATAGAGAAGCTATTCAACCTGTCTATATAAAGAAGAAGAAGTTAGTAATATATGTGGCTGATATTAAAAAGAGAATTGAATATTGCAGAAGAAGGAAAAACTCTGTGGATAGTTCAAGAGCTCAAGCTTTGTGTGATTTTGGAAGTGATGAGAGTCGGAGCTCTATAAAACGTGAAACACCCTTGTAAATTTCCAAGTTTTAATTTACATCAATAGTTATTTGCTATGTCCTGACAAGTTATATAAATCAACAGTTTATGGTTGCGTACATGTTTATTTAGCCGCACACTCTCTCAAGAAATAGTTGAGTAAATGTTGTTTACATCTACAATTTAAGTGAAAGATCAAAGAATCCATAAACTTTTCACCATGTAAAAGTTTGAGGTTTTGCGATAGAGTGGTCGACACAAGTCTTACTTAATATTTGGTCATTTGATTTTGTAATTCTATCGAATTATAGTGTCGATTTTTACTCCATGTTATCGGTGGGTGAATTTTTTTTTCATTTTTTTAAGTATTTAGACTAAGAAATCTCCTTTGAAAAAGTTCGACTAAAAGTGGTTAAGTCGAAGTCAGTTGGACGGAATCAAAAGTCGGTTGAAATAAAACTTGTCGAGTGAGTTGGTCAAGGAAAAACCTGTTGAGTAAGTCGACTGAAGTAAAACCTGTCGAAGTCGAGTAAGTCAATCGAGGTAAAACCGAAAAGAAAGAATTGTCAAGGTAAAAGGAGTCGATTCAAAAGTTCGACCAAATTTAATTTTTTGAAAAACTTGTCGAATTTGTTTTTTGGTCAAGTTTAAATATCAACTTGTTTAGTGAGAGTTAGACAAGTTTTATCCAACTAGCAAAAAGAGGTCGAAGTCCCGACGTGAAAATTTTATGACTGAGCGTTAATTCAAGTTTAGCTATCTCAGAGTTGTTAACTGGTATCAAAGCGAGTTTAAGAGAGAAACCTTGTTTTAAAAAGGAAAAAGTAATTTCCTAAGAAAAACTAAAAATATGGCTTCCACTTCTGGTTCACACATGTCGAGTTTGCAAACTCCAATCTTCATGGGAAATAAGTATGAATATTGGTAACTAACAATCAAGGCTTTGTTTAGAGGACAAGATGTGTGGGAGATAATCCAAAATGGTCATGCAGGACCAATAGATCTGACAACATATAATAATCTCACGCAAGCTAAGAAATATGCTCTGAGGGAACAGAGGAAGAAAGATGGAAAGGATAAATTCTACATACACCAAGCCATGCATGAAAGCATTCTCCCAAGAGGAGCAACAACAATTACCGCCAAGCAGACATGTGACACATTAGAAACCTCCTATCAAGGTTTGGACAAGGTAAAGAATTTTAAGTTGCATATTCTTAGAAGAGATTTTCAATCTCTGTCAATGAAAGACATAGAGTCAGTAGACTCATTCTACACTAGAGTTGTTGGTCTAATAAATCAATTGAAATATCATGGAGATAATATAGCAAACATAAGGGTTGTTGAAAAAGTTCTTAGAAGCCTTCCCCATAAATTTGAGTCCTTGGTTGTGACCTTGGAATAAAACAAAGACATGTTGTTGTTTACCATTGATGAGTTGTAATCCTCACTCATCAATCATAAAAACATATTCAATAAATCAAATACAACATTGGAAGGTGCTTTTGTAGCACAATCATCCATAAGCCATGGTAGAGGTAGGGGGTGATTTAATTCTAGAGGTAGAGGAAGAAGTTTTTCTAGAGAAGGATGCAGCAGCAGTCCCACAAATGTCACTGGTAGAGGACAAAATAAGAACCCAAGTAAGCCAAGGTGTCACAAGTTTGATAAATAAAAAATTCAATGTCATTATTGTAATAAATTTGGTCATTATGCATATGAATGGAGGAAGGAGTATGACCAAGGAAGGAAAAAAAAAACTAGTCGACCAACACCAACACTTTGTAGAGCACAATGTTGTTGGCATGCAAATCTCCACTCGAATGCAATGTTGTTCAAGAAATTCCACATGACATACAGTATTTAGATTCAGGTTGTATTAATAATATGGTTGGTAATTCAATTTTGTTTTCCAGTCTAGATGAATCAGTTCAAACCGATGTCACACTTGGAAATAATTTCCAAGTCACTGTTTTGGGAAAAGGTATTGTTGGTATTCTAACCAAACAGGGGGAGCGAAAAAACATGCCTGATGTTTATCATGTCGAAGGGATGAAACATAATATGTTGAGTGTTGGACAACTAATACAGAAAGGTTACATATTGTACATAGAAGATAATCACAGTGTGATTAAAGACAAGCGTCCAAGCAACAATTTGATAGCAAAAGTTTCAATGACAAGCAATCACTTGTTTCCATTGAGGATAATTCTAGACATGAAAGGAAAGACAAATACAGGAGCTTCATTCAAGGTAGAAAGCGAGGAAGTATACAAGCACTTCGATAAGAAAGAAAACTATAGTGTTGATTTTCAGGATGCATTTCAAATAGAAGTTCAGGATGAATCCTGGTTGTGGCATTTTCAATTTGGACATCTGAATTTTGGTGGGATGAAGCTACTTTACACAAAGAATATGGTGAAAGGATTTCCGTCGATCGACAAATCAGAAAGAGTTTGTGAAGGCTGCATTTTTGGCAAGCAACATAAAGAGACTTTTCCAGTCAGAAGGTCATATAGAACACACACACTACTTGAGATTGTGCACTCTAATATTTGCAGTCAAATGCAAACATCACCCATGGGTGGCTACAATTATTTTCTTACTTTATTGATGACTACTCAAGAAAAACTTGGGTGTATTTTTTGAAACATAAATCTGATACATTTAGTTGTTTTCAGCAGTTCAAGGAACTCGTGGAGAACCATAGTGGACACCACATCAAATATTAAGGACGAATAGAGGCAATGATATGTTTCAAATGAATTTCTAAATTTTTGCAAAACTCATGGCATACACAAGAAATTCATTGCACGGTATACACCTCAACATAACGGTGTCGTTGAAAGAAAGAACAGAACCATTATGGAGGTGGCGCACAACATGATGGAAATTGAGCATTTGTCAAATGAATATTGGGCTGAGGTGTTCACAACTGCTATTTATATTATGAACCAGTGTCTGACAAAGAGTGTGAAGAACAAAGTTACTCAAGAAGCATGGGCATATATGAATCACAGTGTTACTCATTTAAAAGTTTTTGGTTGTGTTGCAGATGAGTTGAGAAAGAAGCTAGACAACAAGGGACATAAATGTATTTTTGTTGGTCACTCTGAAGACACAAAAACATACAAGTTGTATGATCCTGTCGCAAGGAAAGTGATCACCAGTCAAGATGTTCAATTTGTCGAGAGTGGATCATGGGATGGAACTATCGACATAAATGTCAAGATTGTGTCGAATGTCGACCATGATGACATGGCAGGGTAAGTGGTTTAAACACCACGTGTAAATCAAAATGTTGTAGCACCATTGACTCCCATGACATCGAGACATGGTTCAACACTAGGAACATCGACACAAGTCACAACTCAAGCTACACCGACAAGCACACCAAGAGGATAACAGACTCCATCAAGTAGTTCATCGAGGTCAACATCGACAGATCTAGTGAAGACAAGAAGTATGCATGAAATATATGAAGTTGGTACACCAAATTCATTCTTTATCTTTGCATTATTTTCTCCAATATGTGATCCACTAACATTTGAGGAATTTGTTGAAGATGAAGCATGTGCACAAGCCATGGATGAAGAAATAGAATGCATTGAGAAGAATCAAACATGGGAGATGGTAGATGTACCAAAAGATAAAGATGTAATCAATTTCAAATGGATTTACAAGACCAAGCAAGATGCTAATGGGAATGTGCAGAAGCACAAAGCAAGAATGGTCGCAAGAGGGTTCACACAACAACCCAACATAGACTTCAATAAAACTTTTGCACCTGTCGCTCGCATGGATATAGTCAGAACAATCTTTGCCATTGCTGCACAAAACAAATGGCATGTTTATCAAATGGATGTTAAGTCGGCATTCTTGAATGGCTATCTAGAAGACATAGTATATGTGGAACAACCACAAGGCTATGAAGTTTCAGGTCAAGAGAATAAAGTGTACAGGTTGAAAAGGAACTATATGGTTTGAAGCAAGCTCCTATATTTTGGTACAGTCAAACTCATTCCTATCTAACCGAAAATGGATTTCACTGAAGTGAAAGTGAACCGATGTTGTACACCAAATTTAATGAGCAAGGTAAGATGTTAATTGTCTTCATGTATGTAGATGATTTAGTATTTACTGGTGACTGGAATAAAAGATTTTAAAGCAACCATGTAGAGTGAATTTGAAATGACTGATTTGGGGCTTATGAAATTCTTCCTAGGCATTGAAGTCTAATAGTATGAAAGTGGTATATTTATATCACAGTATAAGTATGCAAGTGCAGTTTTAAAAAGATTCAATATGTCTAATTGCAATACAACCTCGACACCAGTAATAACAGGTTCAAAATTGAGCAAGGATGACGATGGATCAACTATAGATCCTACGTTGTTTAAAAGGCTTGTTGGTAGTCTTATGTATTTAAAAACGACAAGACCAAACATCATTTATGGAGTAAGTCTGATCTCAAGATTCATGGAGTCACCAAAAGACTCTCATTGGCATGCAGGTGAAAGAATTATGAGGTATGTAAGTGGCACAAAAGATCTTGGTATCATGTATTCAACCTCAGAAAGTTTTAATCTCATTGGTTACTTTGACAATGGCAATGGAGGAAACACGGATGACATGAAGAGCACATCTAGGTACACATTTCATTTTGGTACAGGTGTTGTGTCATGGGATTCAAATAAACAACCCACTGTAACTCTTTCTTCAGCATAAGTAGACTATGTTGCAGCTACAAGCGCTGGATATGAAGCCATATGGATGCAGATAATTTAAAAGACTTGTCGCAAAACCAACAAGAACCAACAACCATTTTCTGCGACAAAAGTTCAACCATTGCATTGTCTAAGAACCACGTGTTTCATTAGAGAACCAAGCACATCGACACAATATTTCATTTCATAAGAAAAATGGTGAACAACAAAAAAATTTGTTTAAAATTTTGTAGGTCTGAAGATCAACTTACATACATCTTTACAAAACCATTGACAAAAGATACATTCCAGTATTTGTGAAGTTATCCTGGAATGACAAGTTCTACACAGTGAATTCTGTCATGAACATAGCAAGTTTAAGCTCTGAAACATTTTGTAATATTTTGTTTTAAGATCCCCATCTACTCATAATTAAGGGGGAGTATTGGAAATATTAATTACTCGTTGATCCTCTTATCTTGTTAGTAGACTTACTTGAAGTCTGTAGCGGGTCATGCTCTGTCACTCTCACTCACAGGTTGAAGAGTTCACGTCTCTGTATGTAAACTAGTCGAATTAAATTTATGAACTTAAGTTTCTAGGTGGATAGTTATTACATACTTTAATGCTTAAGTCGGTAGCTTCACGGATAAGCTATTTAGTCTGTCTATATAAAGAAGAAGAAGTTAGTAAATCTGTAGCTAATATTAAAAGGAGAATTGAATACTGAAGAAGAAGAAAAAAAACTCCATGGGGAGTTCAAGAGCTCAAGCTTTGTGTGATTTTGGAAGTGATGAGAGTTGGAGCTCTATAAAAGGTGAAACACCCTTGTAAATTTCCAAGTTTTAATTTACATCAATAATTCTTTGCTATGTCTCGACAAGTTATATAAATCAACAGTTTATGGTTGAGTACATGTTTATTTAGCCGCACACTCTCTCAAGAAATAGTTGAGTAAATGTTGTTTACATTTACAGTTTAAGTGAAAGATCAAAGAATCCATAAACTTTTCACCGTGTAAAAGTTCCATGTCTCAAAAGTCTTACTTAATATTTGGTCATTCTACATATAATAAGAAATAGAAGGGCCACATATAGAATCACACCTTCAGTTTTCCTCCATGCTCCACCATACAATTCAAGGGCTTCCAGAAACTTGAGATGCTCTTCTTTGCCCCACCTTTGGAGGTCTGTCGAATTATAGTTGTGTCGAGGTTTACTGGCATGTTACCAGTGGGTGAAATTTTTTTTTCATTTTCTTAAGTCTTTAGACTAAGAAATCTCCTTTGAAAAAGTTCGACCAAAAGTAGTTAAGTCGAAGTGAGTTGGTTTGAACCAAAAGTCGGTCAAAGTAAAACCTGTCGAGTGTGTCGGTTGAAGTAAAACCTGTAGTGTGTCAATGAAGTAAAACCTGTCAAAGTTGAGTAAGTTGGTCGAGATAAAACCGACAAGTAAGAATTGTCAAGGTAAAAGGAGTCTGGTTGAAAGTTTGACCAAATTTAATCTTTTGAAAAACCTGTTGATTTTTTTTGGTCAAGTTTAAATATCGACTTGTTTAGTGAGAGTTAGGCAAGTTTTATTCAACTAGAAAAAAGAGATCAAAGACCCGACCTGAAATTTTTATGACTGAGCGATAACTCAAGTTTAGCCGTCTCACAAAGTTGTTAACACGAGCGAGCATTAGTTCATAGGGGTTATTCAATCCCAATTTGTTTATTCAATTTTTTAGTTTTTTTAAGGCATTTGGAAGCCAAACTCGGGCTATGTCTGATTCGACTCTAAAGATTGAATTTGGGTAGTCCGTATGGGCGAGTTCTGCCATCGATCAATACCAAGTATCATAGTGGGGTTCCAATCTTTGTTATGCTTCCCCTAGATAGTGTAACGTCACATACTGTTAATATAAGGAAGGCCATGGAACAGTGCACCATGAGCCACCCAATTCTCTTACCTTCATATTTGTATCTAGAAAACGTGTATGTTATATATCACTATAACTCTATTTTTCAAAACTCTAATATAGATTTGTCATTGATTTTAAATTCTTTATACATGATATCAATGAAGATTCTTTTGCTCGTGATACAGACCGAGATTATTATTATTCTGTGCGCATTCATCATCAAAATGTAGCATAGAAGGTCGTTACCTGCTTATTTGTTGTTTTCTGCCAAGTATGTTGTTGATTGTACCCTACTGTATGCTTGTCATTTCAGTTATAGTTTCCATTGCCTACTGAGCCTGCGTTCTTTGTGTGTCTCTTCTGTTCTTAACCTACCTATTGTTTTTGCATTAAGCGTGCCTTTCTGCACTTATAGTTTGCTGCGACCAGCTTTCCTCCTTCTCTGCCTAAACGAGTTGGCATTTTTTTTTTGGTCTCGCAGTGTGTTTACCTCTGCAGATTGCCGTTGTGCATGCAAAATATCATTGCCAGGGTAAATAATGGACGAAAGTATGCCCGTTTACCCGTCACCCTTGTAATGTGTTGCGTGTTCGATGAGGTCCAAAGGCTGACACCACACATTTGTTTAATATTTTTTTTATTTTCCAGGATTCTTCTTTTAAATAACCATACTAACTACATTATGTTTAACTTATTTAAAATTAATCTAATCACATAACTTGTAATGTGAACATAGCTCTTGAGACATCAGGGTGATCTCATCATTTTTTCATAAACATAGACAAGGATAGGATAGAGCATTTGTTTAGCAAATTTGTTAAATTGGACACCGTAGGAGTAAACCCCATTAGATTAGTCTCAACTACTTTATGGGCATGGTTAATTGAGAACAGGTAACGAACGTGGAATCACCTCTTGGGACGGGGTATTGAAACTGGGGTGGTACAAACTAAAAAATGACCCAGTTCTGGTTGGGTAAGCCTGCCAGTTTGAGGAGATAAAACAAGACCTGATTGCTTGTTTGGTCAGACGGCATCCCATAAGCTATTCCTCACTTATCCGATATGGACCAAGAGTCCTACCTCGGATGGATGGTCCTAGTGATTAACGAATGATATAGTCCCAGTGATTCTACTTACAATTAACATACCCTCCTGCCTCTATATTTCCTTATCAACATGATACTGCAGGAGCTCAATGAGCATGCCTTATCCGCATGATACTGCAGAAGCTCAATGACAATAATTGATTGCATTCATAGCTGGGATTTGACACTACTTGGGCTGAGCCACTTTGATATAGAATACCAGTTCTAGAAAACAACCTCATTAAACTACATTCATTTGTCCCAGACTTCAGTTTTAGTTGCAAACATGTTCAATGTGCAAAGATAAAGCAGGCATACTTTTCTTTTGTAAACATATTGCAAATAGCCAAAACAAATGCATTTCTATGTTTATTTCAATGTACAAATTTCTTTAATTCAACTACGATTATTTGAACCTTCAAACAAAATTTGCCTATTCCCAGGGTAATGGCAGTTTCAATGTCGCATGCAATTTGCATAAATATTTGGTCGAGGGAAGGGCCTGTAACACCAATCAAGATTTTCTTGCTTTATGTATTATGATTTTACTTGGAACAAACTAGACAGATTCAATTATTGCATTGGCTTTATGTGATGCATAGAATGTCTATCTCAATACATACCTACCAACCTCCACAGGTACGCTATGCAACCCTTGTTATTGTGGTGATGAGCCATCATTAAAGGATAGTAAGTCTATGTCCATTGAAATCTAAATTTGTGTTATTATGGTGGTGATGAGTAACACAATGGGATAAAGTACAAATTGAAAATGAAGATATCCTTTTAAACCAGGTTGCACATGGTTCTCCTAAGGTCTCTAGTCGGTATAAAATTGACCCAATGATAGCTGAAAGTATATTCTCAGTAGCCACATGCTTGAAGAAGCTTAATGTAATTTATACTGTCAAATATAATTTAGACCAGTTCCCTGTAGCAAGTTTGACCAATTTCAAAATCATCGCTACTTTCAGCAGAAATTTGTCAAACAGTTTCTGTGACGAAAGCGAAACAAATTCGACTAAAATATGTGCTCTTTCTTTCATTAAAGGAGCCGATGACGTGTTTCAATGATTTTGCGAGTTCAGAACATGAATTCGGGCCAACATTTGAGACAAACAAATCAAATAAATTATGTTCCAAAGGTTTTTTTCAAAATGTAACCCGTTTTAAATTTTAAAAATAGCAGATCAACTATCAACTTGTTATTTCAAAAGTTATCATTCAGTTTAAGATGAAAACGAAAAAAAAATTACTGAATTACTTAAAAAGCAAATACAGCTCCAAAGAGTAATGTCTGTTTCAATTTGAGTGGCCCTTGCCCTATATGAATATATTCAATAATCTGGAAATATAGGTCTTAAGATCGATTCCTGTAGATCTACAAAACACAATAAATCCTACTGCTATCTTCGGGATTTGATAAGGATGGTACTTACCAGGGACGAGGTAGAGCTCCTTGCAGCAGCATTAGATTTTGTTTGGAACCATACCACTGCTTCAGCATCCACAGCGAATACGAGATCATTGCGATCCCAACCAGGATAAATATGGAGTTTATGATCTTCATACCCCATATTATGCAAGTCCTGCACTGATTCCTGATCCTCGTTTCTCCAATACACTGAAGGTCTCCAATGTCTGCCATGGCGTCCGATGGATCCTGGATTTGTTACAGTACACTCACGTCTTAACCCAGGGAGGGGGAGAAGGAGCGGATGAGTAACACTTACTTTTAACTTTGAACCTGTCACCAGAGCATCTCTGGTTCTGTTTGTTCAACTTGTTCAACGTCCCTTTTTCACTAATTTATCAAAAAAATATAATTGAGTATTTTATTTGTCCGGTTATAAATTTTTAATTTTAATTGATACTTATGCTGAAGAAACGTGCTTTTTAATTATTTCTGTGGATGTATGCCGACAAATGAAAGCTCCACAAAAAATATTTATTAAAATTTTGGACGGCCAATGGATAATGTTATTTAAATTAAGTTAAGTTGATTCAAAAGGTTCATAAATAGCCACAAACAAGCACTCTAGATAATAGAAAATAATGGGTAATGTTATTTAAATTAAGTTAAGTTGATTCAAAAGGTTCATAAATAGCCACAAACAAGCACTCTAGATAATAGAAAATAATGTAAAGGATTTAATAGTGACTCACTAATTAAAAATTAAAAGTGACTCACACAAGCACTATTAAGGTCATTGTTTTGATTATTTTTTCTAAATTGGGTTAAATGCCAGCACTATTATTAAGGTCATTATTTTTTTCCTATTTTTAATGACACACCAGCCATATTAAGGTCATTCTTTTTATTGTTGTGTTTTGATTATTTAAAAACTTATTAAGGTCAAATCTTTGATTTTTTTTTTTTGTCAAAAATCTAGTTAGAATTTAAATTATTTTTTAAGAATTATTGTAATGGTATGTATTTTTGTCTAAAATTTACTTAGAATTATTAGAATTGTGTTTAAATTATTTCTTATGAATTATTGTAATTGTATGTAATGTAATGACAATATATTTATTTTCAATTTTAAGTATATTTTGGACAAATCAGCTTTTTAGATTTGGTCTAACCAAAATATAAACAGAAAATTTAATTATAAAAGTTTTATATTAATTCAAATTTTGTTATTTGTAAATATTTGTAAATGGGATAATATTTTTTTTAGAAAAAAACTTAATATTATTATAAGAAACAAGTTTACATTTAGTATCGATTCATCTAACTTCTACAAAAGGTTGAGAACGATCAAATCCCCACCACTAAACTACAATACACGTCTCTTTCACTATTATGTTACAATACACTGATGCATGTATTCTTATTCTTATTTTTATTTTTATGTGACACATGGACACTTCTCCCCCACTTAGGTTCCATTATACTACATCACATTGCTGTATATATTCTTAATCTTATTTTATTTTTTATGGGAGAGAGAGACACTTTTTCCACTATAATGTAGAAATGTGTCTTCTCCACTCAATCATACAACAAACCCTGAGACTAGTTTAAAAAATATTTTTATCCCTAAAAAAAAGACAATTGTCAACTAATAAAAATAGTGAGTGATAATGTCATACACTATGCATGTAGTTCCATGGAAATTATACAAAAAAAACAAGGCCGATATATTCTTGTAAATATATCATGATCAAGTTAACATCAACTATTATCTTTTATCCTGAGATGGAATCATAAGTTCAAGGATGGGAGAGAGAGACACTTTTACCACTATAATGTAGAAATGTGTCTTCTCCACTCAATCATACAACACACCCTGAGACTAGTTTAAAAAATATTTTTATCCCTAAAAAAAGACAATTGTCAACTGATAAAAATAGTGAGTGATAATGTCATACACTATGCATGTAGTTCCATGGCAATTATACAAAAAAAACAAGGCCGATATATTCCTGTAAATATATCATGATCAAGTTAACATCAACTATTATCTTTTATCTTGAGATGGAATCATAAGTTCAAGGAAGGGGTTGGTTTTATTTAGGGTCTAGTCCCTCAATAAAAGACCATTGATAGTAATAAAAAATGCCCCATTATGATGTTTTGAGATCTTCCATTCAGCTATGCTTAATTGCAGGCTATCTTTTGAAAATTTGCCTACTAACTGATTCTGCTCCTTGTAGACATGACGACAAATGAAATAATCATAGTCTTTCATTATGCGGTGAACTTCTTCAAGCAACACAAATAATAACATGTTGTGACATTTTTTAGCTTTGTTTACCCAATTGATAACATTCATCAAATCACCATAAATTTGAAGGGTAGAACATCATTTTTCTCTTGCAAACAATAAAAGTAATTTAAGATCCATGAGTTATGCATAATTGTTTGTCCGAACCCCCAACTACATTTGGAACTTATAAAAAGAGTTTTTTTGAGAGATAATGTAAAGTCCCGCGCCAACATAGAAGGTTTTGCTCCCATGAGGCCCCATCAAAGAAATCCAGCATCTTAGATTTATCCACATGTTCTTCTTGGATGGTTCGGATAGCAAGGGTGTTCTTTTCCTGAGGGAAATGAGAAAGAATATTAATACTTTGTAAAGCAATCATTTTTGTGATGGAGGGCTTGTCATGAAAGATAGAGTGGTTCCTGGCAATCCATAAGTCCCAACTAACAATAAGAGGAAGAGCTCTATTTTTCTTGAATCTAGCAATGGAAAGCCACAATTGCATCAAACCAAATAGAACCAATGCTTAAAATCCAATTGCAATCTTTTAAGATTAGGTAAGAAAAAGGGAAAGAAATGAAAAGATGGATAACTCATTCCTCATGTGATCAACATAAAGTACACCAACTTGTGCCTTCAATTTATCTCTTTACCATTTTATCCCATGTAAGAATGTTGTTCTCAATCATACACCACATGAATAAATGTGTTTTTTGGACATTTTGATTTCGAGATACGTTGCCACCGCCTTTTTTGTTTATCCTAGTTTTGGTGTGTAGAAACTTTAAGTGGTATAATTTATTTATAAATTAATAATGATATTAAAATTACAATCATTTAAAGTTTATAAAAAAATTATGTTGATAATTTTAATTGTTAAAATTTAATATTAATTAAAATAATATTATTTTATCAATATTAATATATGAGATAATTTAATTATAGATATTATTTTTAAATTAAATTTGATTAATATAATAATATTAAAATAATTAAAAAGATAAAATTAAAGATCGAAAAAATTAGTTACTTGATAGAGATAGAGATAGAGATCGTGTCAATTTAAAAAATAAAAACGGAAAAAGTTAATTTATAAAAATAGAAAATGTTAATTTCTTTCCCTTAGTATGATAAAGATGGTGTATTAAAATAAAAATGAGAAAAAAGTTAATTTTATTAAGTATGATGAAGTTAATTTTTATTTATTTATGAAAAGATAGTATCGTATAGTATTGTTAAGAGAATCCAAATTCAAATTCTAATCATCATAATACATATTAAGAGAATATAAATATAAGTAAAATAAAAATAAAAAAATGGTTATTTTATTGGTCATGCTATTTATAACAAATAATAATAAAAAGTAAAGATTCTATTTAAAGTAAGGTATTTTATAAAAATATATCTATAAAGTTTGTTTAAAAATTGGAATATAGAAAGAAATATATATATGTATATATATAGTTATGAGATTTAAACATAAATTAAAAAAATTTAAGCTTCAATTTATTTATGTGTTTGGTCTCGACCTTTTAAGTTTATTAGTCTTTTCGCAATGATATTTCTGCAATTCATCTTTCCGCAAACCGTCTTTCCGCAATTAACCTTCCATAATGATCTTTCCACAGTGATCCTTTTGCAATTGCGGGTTGCGGGTTGCGAGGGGGTTGTCTTACAACTTTTTCGAACCGGGATTCCACAAACCCTTTCCACAACAATCTTTCCGCAATTGCGGGTTGTGGGGCCTCCTTACAGCTTTTTCGAATTAACTTTCCGCATTTAACCTTTCCACAATTTGCAGAAACTCCTTTCTTCTGCAATTGCGCGTTGCAGATTGTGGGACAGTTTTTCAACTTTTCAAATTAACCTTCCGCATTTATCCTTTCCGCAATTTGCGGAAACTCCTTCCTTCCATAATTGCGGGTTGCGGATTGTTTGTTGCCTTTCAACTTTTTCGAAATATCCTTTCGCAAACCCTTTTTGCAATTTGCGGAACTCCTTCCTTCCGCAATTGCGGGTTGTGGGTTTCCTTTCAACTTTTCAAAATATCCTTCCGCAAACCCTTTCCGCAACGATCTTTGTTGGTTAAGAGCTTGTAGTTTGATATTTGATATTAAATGTAATGTTTATAACACTCCTCTGCATAAAATAATGGTTGTCATCCTTTGATGGGTTTACGACCATACTTGGGAAACGAAAGATTCGTTGCTGTGATTAGTTAGACGTTTTGATTTCAAAGTTGTAGCTTTGATAAGGGTGGTTGCCTTGATTTTAATTGTTGACTGATAGTCTTAATAAATTAGACAGGACATGTGTGAATTTGTATCTGATTAGTTGGAAATCGTGAGTTGTTAGCATATATATTGATAATTTTAATAACTAGATTACCTTAGATATTTGAATAAGATCCAGATGATCCCTATCCATCATTCTAGATATGTAAAATATGGATTCGTAAAAAAGTTATTTTAATAAGATGTATTTAATATATTTTATAAAATTTCTCACGCATTTCGGCATTCGACCAGATTCTAAAATAAATGTTGATAAGTTTAACACAATAGTTTTATCCCTTGATTAACATTTTGAGAATAGTTTTAGCAGGAATAATTTACACTCAATTAAATAATTCAAGGAAGCGAGGGATGAGATTCAAATCCAAAGTAGAAGGGAAGACTAGCGTTAAACTAGTTGCACTCGGAAATTACTAATTATTATAATAGTACACATCACTAACAATCTTCAATTCGGGTATGGATGCCCGATCTGAGATACATTAATAATTAAACTTGGTGTTTTACAACCATGAATAAAATACAGAAAATAAGATCTAGTTACTGTACTAACATAATATGATTAACATAAAATAACATAATAGGAATGGTTATTGAAATAATGCACAACAAAACTACATTCTATTTATATGCAAACTAGATCAATGCTTAAATCAGATACCTAATGGATCAATATTTACTTCGGATGCATAATAACTTCTGCAAAATAATTAATTGTGATTCCAGGTTAAGAATGGAAATCCTACTGTATCTAATTATAACAAATAGCAATAGGATAAGAAATTGGCTCCACTACTGGGAAAACATAAATGGAATAGTCGTTCCTCCCAACCAACTCCTACATCAGCCAAATCACTTGCTCCAGAACCCTTGAGCTTGTTCGCTGAACCACACGAGCAAATTCACTTAATGTGTCATCTCTTGCATTCTCAAATTTAATCCCCGTCCAATGCTAGCCTCCTGCTAGTTAATGGACATACTATTATATAGTATTTTTCGTAGGACTTGGTCATTTGTGAGCCTCCTGCTCTTTAGCACTCAAAAAAGAGTTGTGACTTGATTTTGGGGAAGATGCCTCCTACACCTTGAGTTCTCACTCAGCAACTACAACAACTTGTATTTTCCTCTTGTGGGTCAACAAACACTCTTTAACAACTAATTCATTTTTGTCCCCTTCAGTATCTTTATTAATAAAAGAATAATTCATTAAATTTGTTTTGTTTTAACTTTCTGTAAAAAATATTCAAATTAATAAAATAAAATATCTTAGCAAAAATTAACAATAAATTATTAATTCTTGGTGTATTACACTAACAACCAGTAAAAGTAATTTAAGATCCATGAGTTCTCCATTATTGTTTGTTTCAACCGCCAACCCCATTTGGATCTTATAAAAATAGTTTTCTGAGAGATAAAGTAAAGTCCTACCCCCACATAGGAGGTTTTGTTCTCGTGAGGCCCCATCAAAGAAATCCCACGTCTTAGATTTATCCACTTGTTCTTCGTGGATGGTTCGGATAGCAAGAGTGTTCTTTTCTTCATTGAATTGAGAAAGAATATTAATTCTTTGTAAAGCAATCATTTTTGTGATGGAGGGATTGTGATGAAAGATAGAGTGGTTCTTGGCAATCCATAAGCCCCAACTAACAATAAGAGGAAGAGCTCTAATTTTCTTGAATCTAGAGGTGGAAAGCCAACTTTTCCAAGCCTTCTCCACAATTGCATCAAACCAAAAACAACCAATGCTCAAAATCCAATTGCAATCTTTTTAGATTAAGCAAGAACATAAAGTACACCAACCCGGGCCTTCAATTTATCTCTTCTCCATTTTGTCCTATGTAGGAATGTTGTTCTCAATCATATACCAGATGAATAAACTTGTTTTTTGGGGGGCATTTGATTTCCAAATACCTTTACACCACATGAATAAACTTGTTTTTTGGGGGGCATTTTGATTTCCAAATACCTTTGCACCATCATTTTTGTTCATCCTAGTTTTGGTGTGTAGAAACTATAAATTGTATAATTTATTTATAAACTAATAATGATATTAAAATTAATAAATAATTATTTAACATTTATATAAAAAATTATATTGATAATTTTAATTATTAAAATTTAATATTAATTAAAATAGTGTTATTTATATGGGATAATTTAATTATAGATAATATTTTTAAAATTAAATTTGATTAATATATTAATATTAAAATAATTAAAATGATAAAATTAAAGATTGAAAAAATTAGTTACTTAGTCCGATAGAGATAGAGATGGTGTCAATTTAAAAAATAAAAACGGAAAAAAGTTCTTATAAAAACAGAAAAAGTTAATATTTTCCGTTAGTATGATAACGATGGTGTATTAAAATAAAAATAGAAACAAATTAATTTTATTAAGCATGATGGGGTTAATTTTTATTTATTTATGAAAAGATAGCATCGTGCTTCTTTTTTTCCCACAAAAAAAAAAAATCGTAATTTTATTTATAGAAACAATATTACATTTTTTAGATGGCTCAATATCAATACAAATTACTGATCATTGGTCATTAATAAAAAAACATCACTTTCAGAATTCATCAAAATTCTATCAAAGTGTCAAAGCTTCACATTACTAGGGCATCACAACCCAAAACTTCAAAAATATCAGTCCAAACAAGACTGTTCAAAAAAATTGATACAGATTTTAACAAAAAACTTTACATTGAACAACACATATCATAAATGGTACTGCAGAAATATATTCTCATTCCCAACATCATTCAAAACATTACCAACTGTTCTACATAATAGTCAGGTTTAAAAAAACAAAAAAGTTTCAAAGCATTCATCTGCCCTATGTTCAATAATCTGCAAGGATCCATCCAGGACATGTGCACCATCTTTGGCTAAAATATCTGCAAGAGAATTCCTTTCTCAATATATATGTTTAAAATCCACAAATTCAAACATATCAGCAAATCTGTTGACTTCATGAAGAATTTGTGCTAGCTGAATATTCTGAATTCTATACTTACCAAATGCCCAATTGATAACCAGTTGTGAGTCACCAAAAATCTGCAGCTTGAGAAGGTGTTTATCCAATGCCAAAGTAAGAAGTAATTTCAATCCAAGAAGCTCTACGAAATTATTAGTGCCATAACCCAAACCTGCTTTGAAGGTAAAATAATGATCATCATATATGAAAAGCAATCCACCAGCACCACAATTTTTTTAGTTCTCTAGAAGTCGAACCATCAAAATATCCCCAAGGAAAAGATTTATCAATCACTTCCTCAACAACAGATCTGATTCTAAGTGCAATATTATCTTAGGGAAAAGAACTCAAGAGTCCCAACCAAAGTGAAGAAACCTGAACAGGTGATAGCAAGAAATCATCAAAACAACTCTAATTTTTGGCCTTCTAGATGAACCATAAAACAATCACAGGTAAAGACCTAATATGTTTCACTTCCCCCTTAAGACACCAATTTTTTAAGACAGGAAATCACCGAATTTCCAGTCCATAAATTGTTAATATTTAACTTAGCCTCAAGTTTGAACCATACACTTCTGGAAAACGAGCAATCCACACCCAAATGATAGTTACTCCAGTATCCTTCTTACACAGATAGCATCTCCTAGGTCCTTCCCTACCCTTCTTACAAATGACATCCCAAGTTAAAGATTTGTCAGATAGAATGAACCAGCAAAATAATTTTTCCTTAAGGGGACATTTAAACTTCCATAGGACCTTCAACCACCAAGAAATTTCCTCCTCTTTTATGTCCAAAACCAGCTGCAGATAACCTACTTTAGGTGAATATTTCCTAGATTTTGACTGATCCCATATCAATAAATCTACATCATTTTTTAGTCTGACATGACTAGCTTTAAGCAAATCCAGGTAACCATTCCAAAGAATAACCTCATGTTGATCCAGTAATCCAATTAACTCAGTAGAAAGTCATCTCTGCTCCATCAACAAAGAAACCCCAGGACAACCAATATATTTAAGAAAATAAATTCCCAAAGAATGAAGTTTATCCAACAAAAAGGATGGTAAAACATGTCTCCATTTATCCAACCCATGGATCCAAGCCAAGTCTAACATCCACGCCATTCCAAACCTTCCAGACAAGAAAGTTGCCAATAAGATCAAAGGACCATAAAACTTCTTTCCAGCAGATAGAAATACGATTTTTCTGCTTGACATAGACTCTGATCCAATCCAATAAAGATAAAGGATGAAGATATTTATGTATGGAAATTTGAACCCAAAGGCCCGAACCATGGATAAGGTTCCAAACACTCTTGGCTGCAAGAGATTTTGCAAAGAAAGCAGGAATATTCAACCCCCAGGCCCTCAAAAACTTTGGACAAGCTAAATATTTCCAAGAGGTCCAAGGTAATCCTGAAGAGTCATTGTTCCCAGCCCATAAAAAATTGAAACATAACTTCCGTATCTTTTCAATAATGCCCAGGGGAATCCAAAAATGCATCCAGAAAACCGAGATAGCCTCTAAAACATATTTGACCAGGGTAAACTTACCTCCCTTAGACATCCAACGAAAACTCCAATTCTTAATTCTTTTTTCCACCTTAGCTACCAACCAGTCCCAATCCTTCAGCAAGTATCTGCAATGTTTGCGATGAAAACCAAGATACTTCAAGCCAACCTCAAGTTTAGCAACAGAGAAAGAGAAAATATTCTGCAATGAAATTAAGTCAGATTCATCCAAACCAGAGTACAATAAAGAAGATTTATCTTCATTTATCAGCATCCCAGATGCCTTACAAAAAATATGTAGCACCTCATACATGGTTGATAAAGATTGTTCAGTTCCATCAGATACCATTACAATATCATCCACAAAAAGAACATGGGATAATGTAATATCATTACCAAAAGAAATGCCATGAAAATATCCTCACTCTTTAGTTGAAAGTAACGCCCTACCCAAACCTTCAACAACTATAAGAAAAAGCAACGGAGCAAGAGGGCATCCTTGCCTAAGACCCCTATCAGCTCTAAAGAAGGAAGAAGTCACTCCATTAACCAGTAAGGCAAAAGAAACAGAAGATACACTACTCATAATCCAAGTAATGAAAGGTACAACAAAACCCATTTTGGAAAGAATAATCCTTAGATAGGTCCAATTAACCCTATCGTATGCTTTGGATAAGTCAATTTTTAAAACCACTAACTTCATGATTTTACAATAAATAGTATGAATACCTTCTTGAATGACTCCCATAGCCTCATGAATCTGTTACCAAGAAAGAAACCAAACTATTCACCAGAAATGTACCTATCAAGAACCTTCCTGATACGTAAAGAGATAATCTTTCCAATAACCTTATAAATGTAATTACATAAGGAAATTGGCCTGAAATCCTCAAAAGATTTTGGAAGATCAATCTTAGGAATCAAAGCAATAAGAGTGGAATTGAATACAACAAGTATTTTACCACACTTCCTCGAGTGCTCCACAACCCGTAATAAATCCAGATATAAAACATCAAATAGGGCCATGTATACCTCCACAGGAATCCCATATGGACCCGGACTCTTATCATTTTTGCTTAATGATAAAACAGATTGGATCTCAACCAAAGAAATAGGTAACATAAGTGCTTCATTATCCTCCATATAAATAGAAGTAGGAAAATGTTCAACAAACTTCATAATATTAGGAAGATTAAGGTTCTTATCCTCCTGAAATAAAGTCTCAAAATGATGAACACTAGCCATAGCAATAGATTCAAAACCTTCCACCAAATGACCACCATCATCCATAATGTGCCAAATAGAATTAGTACTCTTTCTATGATTAGCAAACTTGTGAAAAAAAGAAGTGTTATCGTCTCCACATAAAAATACAAATAGCCCTACTTTTCAGTCTAGCCTCATGCTCACGTTCTAAAAGTATTCCTCTTTTATGAGACTCCAAGTCAACCAGAGACAGCTTATCCACTTCAGAAGTAAAACCAAACCTCGGTTTATTAATAAAATAAGCCAACATTAGTTCAAGATCCAGTAAGTCCTTAAGCTCCTGAGCTTTTCTCTTTATATACCATGAAATAGACACTTATTTTATGTGCTTGAGATTGTCATCAAAGTGTGAAGCTGGTGTCACTAAAGGATTGTCCACATAAACAATCCAAGAATTTTTAAGTAAAGAAACAAAATCCTCATTTAACAACCAGTGAGCATTGAATTTAAAAGGGCTACAAGGTTTAAGATCTTGATTTAGAATCTGTAAGAAAATCGGTTGATGATTCGATTCCCCACCACAGCCAACCCATTGTCTGAAATGAAGATCTAAATCCAAAAAATCAGCAGATACCAAGAGCCTATCCAATCTTTTACAAATATTCTCACTACCAATTCTTCTGTTTGACCAAGTGGGAGCTAATATACTTGGTGCAATATCCACGAGACCAAAACCCTCCATCTTCAAAGAGAAAAAATCAGACAAGCTATCCACTCTAGCCCTATCCCCCCAGATTTCAGAAAAACACACAGAGAAGTTCAAATCCCCCCAAGCACCAACTTGGAACTATTAAGGCACTCCAACAAAAAAAAATTATTCCAAAAACTTTCCCTGTTGGCATAGGGACCATATATGTTTACAAAACAAATAGCCTCATGCAGTTCAATGGAATACAGAGAAACACATAAACCAGAAACCACAGCCCACTCATTTAAAAGCTGAAAATATCAAGACTTCCAACCTAAAAGTAGACCACCATATTTACCTTTGGCATCCACCCAAACAAAAACCCACCCTTAGTAAGCAGAGATTCCATCTCCCCAGCAAGAATTTTCCCGTCGCCATACTTTCTTGTAGAAATAGAACATCAATAAGCTGATCCTCTACCAGCCTACTCACCACTAGTTTTTTAGGCAAACTAGCTAACCCTCTGTAGTTAAGAGTCATCACGATCATGGTAAAACCCTAGAGAGGGCATACCTGGCTCTAAGTTCCCCAAAATGATGATCAAAAAGACAATCAAAATCCATCAGTATAAATTGAGGACTAAGTCCCTAATAGGAGGAACAATATAAATATGAAGAGAATCCAAATCCAAGATAGGAGGTGCATCATGCTTTTGTAGTAATATATGTTAAGAGAATCCAAATCCAAATACTAATAATTGTAATACATATTAAGAGATTCTAAATCCAAATAGTAATAATTGTAATACATATTAAGAGAATATAAATATAACTCAAATAAAAATAAAAATATGGTTATTTCATGATGTTCATGTATTTATAACAAATAATATTAATATTATATGGTAAAAGTTATTAAAGTAAAGAATTTATTTAAAATGAGGATTTTATAAAAATATATCAATAAAGTCTATTTAAATTTTGAAATATAAGATTATATATATATAAAGATAACATAAACAATTTTTTTTTTTCAACAAAGAAAAAGGGACTTCTTAATATTCATTAAGAAACAAAGAGGGTATTTATTTATTTGTACATACCAAAAATATTAATCATCAATCAACACAAGATTGTTGGCTAATAACTCTAAATGACACAATAAAATTGAACAAAACTCACACCACACCTTTTGAGTCATGTTCAGTGTTTCAACAACAACAAATAGTACCCCAAACATAAAACATTTAAAAGATACAAGTGAGTCCATTATTAGACTTATACAAATAGAAAGATCCTTTTGAAATTATATCATTTTCCAATATTATTCATAACACAATAGACCATCCTCCAAATATGTAGCTTTCAATGATATTTAAATGAAGATTATCAAACAATACTACCAACTACCTGAGCTACATCAAATGAACACCTTATCAATTTTTTTTATCCCTTTCATCATAATTTCAACTTAAATTAACATTGAATTCATCCATTTTATATGATAAAAAAAATTCAAAAAATTTAATCCATCCTGGTAACATAAATTAAAAATATTTTAGTATCTTATCCATAAAATAATATGATAAACTATTTTTGAAAATCCTTCCATTAATACAATCTTTACTTTTAACTTTCTTATTTCTTTTTACATTCCAAGACTGGAATCATGGACATGTCGTTGCTCTAGACCGTAGGGTCCCTTTACTTTTAATGGTAACATACAAATTAACTCCTTTGAATCTGCATCCGCCATCTCATCTATACAAAGACCAAGGCTGAGACGCGCGAGGGTCTATAGTATATTGTAAATTTGACATCAGGAGGGACCAAAATCGAACGAGATCTAGCTCTGATCCGCTAATGCAAGAAAAGAGGTTACCCCTCAAGAATCGATAGTGGAATACAATCCTAGTAGTGAAGTTTAAGCCAAGACTATCGATAAGAGAAGTAGACCGAAAATCAATGCCATCGCTAGGTCAGGTGAATTAACCAGAGCAGCTGTAACCAAAGATACAATAATAAAAAACACCACTTCCACACAAAAGTTTGACCTGGTTACCATTCTAACATCAATCTTATCAATTCAAAGAAACCACCACTTTCACACAAAACTTTGACTAGATTACCATCATATTTCACGTTTACAATCAAAATGTATACTGTAATACCGTCAAATTCATAGTTTCGATCAAAATATTTCCCATAATACCATGAAATTCAGCCTACCCAAAGCCCCGTAGAAGTACAATTCAGTGTTACCATATGTCAAAACGCTTTGTGACCCTCTCTCAGGTGTTAAAATCACCTAATCATTCACATAATCAACAAATATTACAATGAGATTGAGATTCAAATCCAAGTTGACAATGATCCATGTCAACCAAAAACCCCGAAGCCAACGACTAAATAAATTCTGGTAAAGGAATGTTTGAAGTAATTTTAATCAAATTCAATGATTCAAGGAAAATTATTTTGAACTTCTCTAGGAATAATCACGCTAATGAACATGTGATCCGAAGCAGTCGTGTCGCAGATGATTTTCATAAAGTCTCCTCTCTGTATAAAATCAACTTATCTGGTTACATTCTACAGTCTTAGTATATTACCACATGGTTGAGTAACTTTAATGTAATTTATCCTGTCAAAGATATTTTTCAGGACTAATTCCTCATGTCTAGGTGCCTCAAACCAGATTCTGTCCAACCATCTATGTTAAGATGAGTCAAAATAATTTCGTTCGAGGTCACTACAATATTTAGGGGCATTTTGACAGATGCATTTGAGTGAAACAAAATAAAGAAATCCTGGTTCGAAAATTTTCAATATATTTCTAAATTTGGGGATATTTTAAATTTGAACATGATTGAATTCACTGTAGTAGAATTATATAACCCCCAAAAATATTTCTTTACCAGAGACAGTTATCAAGTTACCTCAATTTATATAGACTGGTAGCTTACTCTATGTGAAATAATTCAATAATTTGAACCCAAGGTCACGAGATCGAATCCTACAGAGCTCCACAACATAATTAAAGCGTATTACTAATCTCGTTCTTTGAAAATCATGGAACTCACCAGGGACGAGGTAGAATTTCATGTACCGGCATTTATTTTTTCTAGAATCCTACCAAATCTTGAGCATCCACAGCGAATACGATATCATTGCGATCCCAACCAAGGAAAATGCAGAGTTTATGAGAAGGAATCTATGTAAGTCATGCAATGATTCCTCCTCTTTTCTCCAATATCCATGCATGCATTGTCTTCCATTATGTCTGTTAGACCTTGGATTTGTTACACACTCACCTCTTCAACCCACCAACAGAGGGAGAGGGAGAGGAGAGAACTTAGCCCCCTCATAATCACAGCTCGTGTGCATCTTTCATGATGTAACACACCTAAAAATCGAAGAATAAAAAAAATTATGTGCAATGATTTACTGTAACTTACTAGAAGATTTCTCATATTTTACTTCTACAAGTTTTAATATCTTTATCTTGTCTAATGTGTCAGGTTTTGTTGGTTGCAAAATTGGCTAGATTCATTCAAAACTAACTCACACAGGTGATGTTCATAGTTTAATTGTTTTTATTTTGATTATTTTTACGAGGGTATTTCTTGCCATGGGGCTTGGGAGACTATCTATAGTCTTGGCCCCAACCCTTATGTAATAAGTTGGTTAAATATAATTCAAAGGCCTTAGGCATTACCATAGCCTAAGCTATGGTGGGTGGTGACCCTCCCCTTAAGCACAATGGCTTGGGGTTTGTAAAGCATATGGCACTAACCATATGGTAAACCTTCATTATAAATAATATAAAATTTTGAGGTTTAAAACAATGTTTTGTTTGGCAATGTATATTATTTTTGTTTATGGCATGCCCTACCCCACGATCCACAATACAATGGTTCTTGGCATGAGTAAAAGGTTTGGTATTATATGTGATTTATGCCATGGTTCATGCGATAAGCTATAAGGTTGAAAGTTGGGTTATATCACATGGTTTGGACTTTGATGAAAACTGTGAGAAATGATTAAGCCTCGTGATGGTTATGGTTGTGAGTTATTTCTTCCCGTCCTTGGTTGACTTTGGTAATAAATGGCATGTCCTAGATGCGAGTTAACAGCGTAGCCATGCCCTCCACACAACTTCTAAACGACATCGCCGTCGTCCATCTATCCAATATCACAGTTAGGGTTTAAGCAGTGGTTTAATGTGGGGGAACTTGTCCGAACCCTTCATTTAGTTTGTTTGGCCCACGGGGAAAGAAAGAGTTGACCTATGCTCTGTTCATGGTGGAAATGTTACAGGTTGTTTGGTTTTTTGAAGCTGGCGAGAGCTGAAGCTCTTCCCAGTGGCAAAGGTTAAGGCATAAGACTTTTTTGGTTTAGTACTGGGTTAGCTGGTGTGGTGTTTTAACCTTTTCGAGGTATTCCTGGGCGTCCAATATTTCTCTGGTGGTCTACATTACAAAGCTTACGCTTCAACAAAACCTGTCAATAAACCGACCATAAAGTCTTCCTTCACAGGTAAGAGGCATTTCTTAAATTTGTTCTCTACATTTTACTTGGTAAATGAATAATATTTATGGCACTAACATGGTTCTTGTTTGTGTTTGCAGGAAGAGGAGGGATAAGGGTACTCCGGAGGAGCCGACCCATGGCCCTTTCTGCAAAATTCCAAGGTAAGGGTTTAAAACAAATTTTCCTCAGTTTGTTTTGTTTATATCATTTTTGTTTCTGACTATAATCATGAAAAGTGCAGGTTGAAGGTGCTGGAGAGGGAGGTGATAGGGTCACCTCCTCCCACGCCTGCGTTTTTAAATGCACAGGTAAGCATTATTCAAAACCTTAATTCTTATTTTGTTTACAGTTACGGTTGATGCATACTGACCAAACCATAACACCTTGGTTGCAGGTAAAGTTGAGTGTGGGGTCGATAGCAGTAGCCACAACCGTTTTTAAGATAACTTCTAAAAAAATGATTACTTGTGTTTGTAAAACCCTTAGGGTTTACCCTGGACTTCCTTTGCAGCCATTGCTTCGACAATGTGCTTAGATGCTTTGTAAAAATTATCGAGAGGGTTTGGGTGCCATCTTAAATGGAATTATTCCCATTCTATTACTGTTTTTATCGCTGGTTTTTAAAGAATGTGGAATCCATCCGAGATGGTCTTACAACCACTTCTTGTAATGTGATTTGAATAATAATAAGTGATGCCCGGTCTTCGCGACTATGTGATTCCAATATGTGTTTTGTTTTGTGTTTAAGCTTGTATATTGTTTAATTTAAAATCAATGGTTGCCATCATTGATGGTCTTACATCCATGAACACAGTGGTTAGTTTAAATGTTATAATGTTGCCTTCATTTGTAAAAATTTTAAGGCGACCCATAGGGTTTGCAATTAATTGTGCAATAGATAGAAACTTTGGTTTAAGGCTCGACTTCCATCCATGATGGCTTTAATGCCAGTCCTTAGGGGGGAACGAAGATTTGTTTCGTGACTAGGTTTTTGATGTGGTAAATGCACCTGTAACAACTAGCATAAATGCTTGTGATTTTATTTTAGATTTGACTGGATTGCATCTAAAATCTATTCACTTTGTGGATCTACAACTATTTGTTAGTTTGTATATTGTAAAGGAAAACTCGACAGTTGTAACTGATTGTGATTTAGTTTATGGATTTACTGTAATACTTTAGGTTTATTAATTGCTAGATCCGTGAAGGATTTAAATAGATTAATATATCTTAGCGATGCTTTTCTGTAGGTGACAGTTGTTTGTCCTCTATTCTGTAAAGGAAAATACTTTGCATTTGTAGTTGAAGGTTATTCTTATATTATGGGTCCGTAAGGGATCAATTCATAATTTATATGTCTTTAAATCGTAGACATGTGCTTACTTTGGATCCTCGATCCGAATATATTTGGTTTCTAGGACCTGTATATATTATACTAAATCGGTATGTAGGATATTGACATATATTTCTATTATGTTTGTTATTTAAATGAATAACTAATTTGGATCCATACAGATTGGATAAATACTGCATTATAATCGTAATGTAGGGTTTATTGAATCAGATTATTTATAACAGATCCACTCTATTCATAAGTGAACTCTTAGGACTAATATAAATCTAGATATGTAAGAACTAAGTTATGTACTATGACTGTATATTTATAATATCGAGAATTAAAAGTTTGAAATAGTATAGAAAAGAGTATAGAAATCTATGAACACTAAAACTATCACATAAATAATAATTGCTTAACATGTCTATTAAGTATGGGATACGTCTTGTAGCATATAAACCAGTACAAGAAATCCTACCTCAAGTATGGATGCTTGATCTAACACTTCTTTAAGTACCATTTAACATTTATAATCAACATGACTAAATAGGTACTGATAACTGAATCTAGACTAACTATTCATGCTAAGTTTTACAAATTTCATTCAGATTTACAATAAAACATTCTACTGTAAATTTAAGATAGAAAATAAGAATGTGGCACCACTGCTGGGAAAACAAAAGTGGAAAAGTTGTTCCTCCCAACCAACTCCCAGAGTAGCCAAGTTACTTGCTCCAGAACCCCGATCCTGTTTGTTGAACCACAAGAGAAAAATCCTTCAATGCACCATCTCTTGCATTCTCAAATTTAATCCTCGTCCAATGCTAGCCTCATGTTGCTCATGGACATACTAATATATAGTATTTTTTCCTAAGACTTAGTCATTTATGAGCTTCCTTCACTTTAGCACTCAACTAGGAGTTGTGACCTGATTGTTGGGGATGACACCTCTTGCATATTGAGTTCTCACTCAATGGCTTCATCCAATTGTATTTTCCTCTTGTGGGTCAGCAAACACTCTTTAACAACTATTTCCACTTATGCCCCCATTTTTATTAAAAAAAAATTATTTGTTACAAAATGTTTTATTTTTTACTTTCTGCAAAAAATAATAATTAAAGTATTTTCAGCAGAAGTAATAATAAATTATTAATTTTTGGTGCATTACATACACCCCCTCTTAGAGGATAACATCGTCCTTGGTGTTATAATATTTTTGCTTTATTCTTCCATTTCATCATCTTGGAATAAGACTGGATATGCCTCTTGCATATTACTTTCCAGTTCCCAAGTAGCTTCTTTCGTACTAAGGTGCTTCCATTGCACCTTGACTTGTCTGATGGTATGGTTCCAAAGCAAAAGTTATCTCATGTCAAAATGTGCACTGGTACCACCTATAACTCTCCTTCGGGTTCCACCTGGATCACATTCCAATCGATCACATAAGAAACATCAGGAACGTGCCTTTTTAAAATACAAACGTGAAACACATTATGCATTTTAATATTGGGTGGTAGGGCTAACTGGTGCGCAACCAACCCTACTTTAGCCAAAATCTAAAATGGCTCGTAATACCTGGGTTCCAACTTTGAATACTTTCCCAATCTCAAGGAAGTTTTCTTGGGATTTACCTTTATATACACATGTTCACCCACCTGGAACTCCCTATGAGTTCTTTTTAGGTCAACATAACTTTTTTGCCTATCTTGGGAAGCCTTTAAATTTTGTTGTACATGTTTCACGGATAGCTCCATATATTTTAATAAATCAGGTCCTAACATTAACCTATCAACTGTACTGCTCCGTGAAATCGGAGTATTACATTTGTGTCCATATAAAATTTCAAAAGGACCCATACCTGCAAAAACTTGAAAATTATTGTTGTAAGCAAATTCTACTAAGTGTAGGTAGTATTCCCACTTACCTGGTTTGTCCATGACATACATCCTTAGCATGTCCTCTAGGACATGGTTTACTCTTTCAGTCTGCCCATTCATTTGTGGATGATATGTAGTACTGAAAATTAACATGTTCCTAAACCTTTAAACAAAGTTTTCTGAAAGTTACATGTAAATTTTACGTCTCTATCTGAGACTATTACTTTTGGTACACCCTTGGATATCTCTTTCATGAAAATATTTTCAATGTTAACAACTTTATAGGTATTTTTAACAAGAATAAAATGAGCAGCTTTACTTAATTTATGAACTACGACCATGATTGAATGATGTTGTCGGAAATTCTTCGGTAGGCCTATTATAAAATACATACTAATTGTTTCCAACTTCCATTTTGGAATGGGTAGTGGCTGCAACAATCCTGTTGGATGTTGATGTTCTGCCTTAACTTGTTGACATTCTATGCAGCGAGCTAAGTATTCTACCACTTTTTTCTTCATGTTTTGCCAACATAAATCTTTTTTGATCATGGTGATCATTTGCTGGTATCCAGGATGCCCTGAATACGGTCATTTATGTAGCTCATTCATGACTGTAAGTTTGATTTCTGCTATATTTGTTATGTATAACCTGCTTTTATGCAGCAACATTCTTTGTTTATTTAGGATGAAATCTGTTTTTACTTGATTATGTTCATTTTTAGCGGTCTTTTCTTTTATAATTTGATATTCTTTATTATCATTTTCTGCACTTAGGATCTGATTTTCCAGATCAGATTCATAGTTGCTGCTTGCAAATAATAAATTTGCATGACGACTCAAAGTGTTTGCAACTTTGTTTTCCTTTCCTTTGATGTGTTTCATTTCAAAATCATATTTGCTTAAGAAGGAAATCCATCTTGTCTGACTAGCATTTAAATTTTGTTGATCAAATAAATATTTAAGACTTATCTTATCTGACATAAGAAAAAATTTCCTTCCAATTAGGTAATGTCGCCACATTTTTAAGGTGTGAATTATGGAAACAAGTTCTAAATCATGTGTAGCATAATTATTTTCATGTTCTTTTAATTTCCTAGATTCATATGCCACGACATAATTTTCTTGTATTAAAACCCTGCCTAATCCTTCTTTGCAAGCATCGGTACATACAATGAAGTCCTTGAAAGGATCAACAATCTTTAGGATCAAGGAAGTAGTTAATATATGTTTTAGTTTATTAAATCTTTCCATGCATTTTTCAATCCATTCAAACTTTTACCCTTTCTTCTACATGGAAGTTATGGGGTAGGAAATCTTAGAAAATCCTTCGATGAACTTTCGGTAGTATCTGGTAATCCCCATAAACGATCTGATGTCGGTTACATTTTTAGGAATCGACCATTCATTGATGGATTTGATTTTGTCGGGGTCAACAAAAATTCCATCCTTGGACACTACGTGTCCGAGGTATTGAATCTTATCTTTAAAGAAATAACATTTATAGAACTTTGCATATAGTTGTTCTCTTAGTACTTGTAGAATTATCTTTAAATGTTCCTTGTGTTCTTGTCCAATCTTTGAGTAGATTAGTATGTCACATATAAAGAAAACCACAAACTTATCCCAAGACTTACTTGAAATGTTGTTCATTAAACACATGAATGTAGCAGGTGCGTTTGTCAACTCAAAAGGCATTACGACCAACTCGTAGTGACCATAGCAGGTCCTAAATGCATTTTTAAATATGTCCTCATCTTTTATTCGTACTTGATGATACCAGACATTAATTATATCTTTGAAAATATAGTTGCTCCATGGAATTGATCGAATAGATCGTCTATCTTGGGTAGCGGGTATCGGTTCTTAATTGTCATTTTATTTAGTTGTCGATAGTCTATACACAACCTTAAGGTTCTGTCTTTCTTTTTCACAAATAAGACCGGTGCTACCCAAGGGGAAACACTAGGCTGAAAATACTTTTTTATCAATCAATTATTGTAGTTGAGAGTTGAGCTCTGTGAGATCTATTATGTTCATTTGGTAAGGACATTTTGATGCTGGTACCACTCCAGGTATCTGATCGATTGTGAAGTCTATGTCTCTTTTTGGAGGAAGTCAACATGCGTAATGAAATCACTCATCAACAGTTCACAATTATTAACAAAACTAGTAACTTTACATTTAGTACCAGTGGCTAATTGTACCGTCCACGACTTATCAAACTCTTCTGGTACTAATTACATAATTCAACTATTCTAGGTGATATATAACTCAGGCTTGCACCTGTATCAATCAAAATGGAAATAGGTTGATTGTTTACCATACCTTCGATCTCGACCATGGAAGTCTGATGGAATGCTTGTCAATTTTCCAAAGCAACACAAATGATGGGCATGCTTCTTTCCATGTCTCCTACTGTAACTGCTTCTTTAATGGAGTGAACATTAAAAAATGTCTTTCTTACTAGGCAATCTTTAAAGTAACGTGGTCTATCACACTCCCAACATTTTAAGGGTTCTTTTTGTGCATTGTTTTTGTTAAAAACAATAGGAGGTTATTTTATTGTAGAATTATGTGGTTTAAAACTTTTGTAGTTATTACCTTTATACCCCCTATAATTATTCCCTTTGTTTTTGGGGAATTTATTGTGTTTCTTTCTTGGATCAAAATTATTTTTCCTTTTATTCTTCCATGTTGATACATTTTCCCTTTTATTTTTGTTTTGGTCGTCACATAAGTTTTCCTTTCTCATCGCTTCCTTTAGTGTCTTCAGATTATCATACTCAATCCGTTCTTTGAACATGATAGAAAAACAACTAAGAAAATGTTGTGTTTTAGGTTTATCATAAATCATGTAAGGTATGTAGCGAAGTAGGCTCAGAAACTTACTACAAAGTTCTTTCATAGTCATGGCTCCTAGTCTTAACTCATAAAATTCTTTGGTCTTCTCTTCGTGGTACCATTCTGATAAGTATTTTCTTTTAAAGAGCCTTTTAAACATTTTCCAAGTCACATCTATTTCCTTTATTGCCTTGACATTCTTTATATCCTGCCACCATATATCCACCTTTCTCGTCATATTATCGATGGCCTTTTTAGCTTTTAGTTCATCAGAATAATTGTATATTTGGAAATACTTTTTCATTCCTGACAACCAGGCTTCTGCCTCTTTTCCTTTCTTAATTCCCCCATTAAACATTGGTGGTTTAATATTCTTAAACTCCCCTAGATATTTCCTCATAGGGTATGTATTTCTTTTTCTTTTTGTTATCATCACTACTTTCGCTTGAATCTTGTTGTTTTCCTGAGTGATGTTTGACTGATTCTTCACTGGAATTTTTAGGTTTATGACTGGAAAATTCTAGTTTTCTTCCCTTACGTTGGTAAGGTGTAGTTTTTGGTAGGTCATGATCAAATTCCTCATTCTTTTATTTTTCATCGTTATGTATCTTAGCTAATAGAATAGTATTTAATTCTTCTTAACCCTTTAGGATTCATTCATTATTTTCTTTAACCTTTCTTAGCTCTGATCTAAGTTCTTTCACCGTTCTTCGCAGTTCAGATATATTATCTTGACTGTCATTTAAGTCTACCCAAATTTCCCCATCCTTTAAATTTCTTTCTTCATTATTTAAAGGATTTTTCGGGTGACGTTCTTCTTCTGCAGGCATCTCAACATCTGCCATGTTTTCCTGCAAAATACAGTTAACCTTATATTTTTGTTTGGTAAGGGAGTTTAAACCAAAAAATAAAGTAAAATTACTTTTTTTTCTAGTTTCTTTACTAGTGTAAGTGTTGAGTCGATTCAGGCCTAGTGTCGTAACCATTCTTTGATACCATTATGTAACACACCTAAAAATTGTAGAATAAAAAAAATTACATGCATTAATTTACTATAACTTACTAGCATATTTCTCATGTTTTACTTCTACAAGTTTTAATATCTTTATCCTGTCTAATGTGTCAGGTTTTGTTGGTCGTGGCATTGGCTAGCTTCATTCGAAACTAGATTCCTACTCACACAGGTGATTTTACTAGTTTACTTATTTTTATTTTTATTACACTAGGGCCTTACTTACCTTAGGGCTTGGGAGACTATCTATAGTCTTGGCCCCAAGCCTTGTGTAATAAGTTGGTTAAATGTAATTCAAAGGCCTTAGGACTTACCATAGCCTAAGCTATGATGGGTGGTGACCCTCCCCTTAAGCGCAATGGCTTGGGGTTTGTAAAGGCATATGGTAATAACCATATGGTAAACCTTCGTTATAAAAAATATAAAGTTTCGAGGTTTAAAATAATGTTTTGTTTGGAAATGTATATAGTTTTTGTTTATGGCATGCCATACCCCATGATACACAATTTAATGGTTCTTGGCATGAGTAAAAGGTTTGGCATTGTATGTGATTTATGCCATGGTTCATACGATAAGTTATAAGCTTGAAAGTTGGGTTATTTCTGTAATACTCCAAAAATTCATAAAAATTTAAAAATTTTCATATGACATTAAATGTTTGCAATCGCCACTACTGAGGAACATTTAATTGTTAACGATTAACCTAAACAGGCTTAAACTAGAACTGATTCTTTTGATAATTTCTAGTTTTGCATACTTAATTTGTTTTCTTTCATAAATCTTTATTAAAGATTTGATTTAGTAGGTTATGATTTGGAACAACAAGAATTGAAACATATGTTTAATTACTGAGTGTTAAGTTTGTTTTACTGTTTTATGAAAATATGAAGGAACTTCAGTTGAGATCGAGGCTTACTTAGATTTTTAGCTAATGCAGTGAAGTGATGCTTCTTTTACAGGTAATACATTTTGTAACTAGTTTCTGAATCGAGATTATTATCTCAATTAGCATAAAATATAATGCTAGTAAATTCATTTATTTTACAGCTTTGATCAAATGAATGAGGTATCGTTGATCTGTATATTTATGTTTTAATTAGTTTTCTGGTAACATAAGTGTCTAGTAAACTGAACATAGTCTAGTTGTTCTTCCATTCGCTTCAACCATAACTCGTTCATCTAATCTTTATCAATCTATTATCAGTTTAGCTCCTGTATGTAAATCTAGTGAAAGGAAATTTGCATAGCAGATCCTTTTATCCTTTATTACTTGATGCCGAGGTGATTCAATAGTATTTGTTTTCAACAATAAACAAGTTAAATAAACTTAGGAAAACCTAAAATCTAGGTATAGTCATAAAGTACAATGACTGTCATTCACACATGGAAATAAAAACCTAGTGCGTAAGACAGTTTACTAACTGTTCTAGTACTTACCAACTAGAGATGCAATAATACAAATATTATATCTTTAAACTATAATATTACTACTTTTTGTGTAAGAACAAAAGGATTATCTTCTACAAAAATCTATCCAAATTAACCTTTGTATGATCTTCATCTCATGAGGGGGATATACGAATCTAAGTTTAATACCTAGACTAACAAGATCAAGCTATACATCTTCCTATGTTTGCAAACTCACATACATAAAAGATTAAGTCTTCTATAAGGTCTTTTTACAATTCTATGATTTCTTTCAAAGCATTATTTATTATGCAAACCAAGTTGAAGAATTCTTCACACGAATGTTTACCCATTTCCAAAGATCATAGGACATAATATAAACCCTAGTGTATGGAAATATTACCTCGCTACATTATTCTTTAGGGTTATAATATGCACATTATAATGTAACGATATTGGAAGTTATGACAAAGGTTTTAACCATAGCTCCTTTATAAAATGATATTGTGTGCAGGCTGCTCCCAAAAGGGATCTCGAACTAAGGTGTAAAACCCACGACTTGAGAAATATTTCATCGCCACGTGGTAGAGGATTGTTGGTTAGGGTTTTGACCTTTGGGTTTCACCATATAATCTTCTCCTAAACCCTAAAAAATCGCATTTACCAAACTTTTATCATTTCTCTGGAATGGGAGAGCCACAGGCTCATGGCCGCATGGCCTCACCGTTTCTCTCTTGCTGCAAATGAGAACTTTCACTTCTATGGATTACCTTTACCTGTGAGAGACCTTAACTTCCTTGCTATTCTTTCTGTATGTGATTTTTAATGCTATTCTTTATCTCTGTGAGTGTGTGGTCTTTGTCGCCATTACCAAGCCTCTGTGTGAGCTATCCTTCGGCACTGGTGTAGTGGTAAAACTCTGTAGTGTGAGCTCAATTTTTGGTTTACCTCGGCGTTGATTTGGAATTTCTTGTTAGGATTTCTTGACAGTGCTTCCTTCGTTGCTCGGCGTAAATTTTCTGGTGGCTAGGGTCTATTCTTGTTACCCAGTTCGGGGCCGAGGTCAAGTTCTTCAGGTAAGACATTTTGTTTTTAAACAAAATTATAAATCTTTTGTACCATTCACTGATTAATTCCTTAGTTACTTGTATGAGTTTTAACAACTAGTGGTTTCATTTGTGCAGGTCTTTGAATTTGGATAAAGTGTGTTGGAAACCATTGAAGAAATACTCCTTAAGGACTCCACACTTCGTGTCTACCCTAGTAAGCCTTAGTCTCACCTAAGGTTTCTCCTACACTGGTTGTATGGGGTTTTGGTTGTTTACAGTCCCATCAGAAAGTGACTTCAATTTTGGTTAACATATGTGTTGTGTCTGTTTAGAAAGGGCATGTGGCCAAGACTGTAATGTGTTGATAAGAAATTTTTTTAAGCCCAAGCAGCTGTATGGTGATGGAATTCTTTGGGGATTTCACGGTCGTGACTTGATAAAATACTTATATGGCCTTCTTGGTCGTAGTTTGATTACAGTAAATGTTATTTTTGAACAGGCTCTTAAGCCGTGTCTTTTGTTGTAAAAGGGCCATTAGGCCGCATCCTATATGGATATAGTAGTGGTTTATGATGGAAGAAGTTTAGGGTTTAGATGGAAGAAGTTTAGGGTTTAGGGTTTAGTGGTTTAAAATTTTGAATAAGCTTTTAAGCTTACTGTTGTGTAACTTCTATAATCGATAATATATATACTTTGGTTTTTAAGGAAATGATGGCAGGCTATAAGATTTATCTGTTGGTTGTTTCAATTCTTTTTTTATTAACATAAATAGAGATACTATTACTGCTATAATATCGGTATTGATGTATATTAGCTAAATAATTTTGAAATAATTTTTAAGATGGTTCCAGTTCACATTTTTCTTTGATTTTGTTTAAAAGAGAAATAAAAATGTTCAAACATTTAGTTTTAGAACAGAGTTTGATTTTTACTGTCAAAAAGCAGTTATTTCAGTAAATAGATAAAAGAAATGTTGAATATTACAACCTGAGTCTTTACTGTATTTCTTGGGTTAGAATATTTTGAAAGCTCTTTACTTAATTTCTCTTAGTTTATAATTACCATACAGTTTTAATATTGTTTCTTGTGGAAAATGTATTTAATTTTGTATATTCATCTACTAGATAATTGTGGTTATACAAATGAAGAATGTATGCTTCAATTAATTTTTGGATGAAACTATATAATCCCTCTGCTAGTAAAAGAGGAGGTAATGATAGTTATATTCGACACTTTTTTCAAAATAGGTTTTATTTATAAAACCTTGATTACTTTTAAATTAATACAGAGTTTAATATTTGATTATAATGTTATTCAAGTTTCATTTTTACTTAGATTAATGATGAAGTTATCTAAGTAATTTCTAGCCTCATTTTATTGTTTCTTTAAGTTAATCTTGCTTATTTATTTTATGTTTTTATAATTTCTTTTAGTTACTATTAAAATAGGCTTATAGTAATTAATTTATCCACTGTGTAAATAAGTGCATGGACTAAGTATATATGTGTTTTAAAATCTTTTCTAGAGACAGATTTATTTATGTTATGACACTGTACCCTCTCTAAGGAAAACATTTGAAATAGAAAGGAAAAACATATTTTTTATTAACTCTTATGAAATATATAGAAGGTAATAAACACATTTAAGCATTCTTCATTCAATTCTTTATCAGAATTTAATCTAACCTACTATGCTAGAGCACTACCTTTAAAAAGGTGTGGAAAAATATAGTTAGGTATTTTTTTAATCTATCAGTAAAACTGGAAATTCTTCTAATCATTTACCCTAATCTATATCTAATCCAACATTTGACTATCTTTTCACAGTAGAAGGTTTCATTAAATAATCCTAATAACATAAGAACATAAGCATAACACATTATTGCTTAAATTCAATCCTTCTTGATCCTAAATATGCAATTAGAAACTAGATAAATCATGTAGAACCTGGAAATATAGAAGAGGTGACAACAACTTAAGGAACCTGTTCCTCCCAACCAACTCCTGGAGATAGCTGAACTACAAATCTCAGGACCCCTGACCTTTTCTTCTAGTCCACCTGGTAGAAGTACTAGGTGAGAGATCTAGTTTAGTAATCCTCTGCAAATCTACCGAGTATTCGGCAAGAAATCTGTTCTGCTTGTAGTAGTATGAACTCAGCTTAAAAATAGCTGCACTAGTTCAGAACTTCAGCACTTTTCACTCAAACAAACTTCTGCTAGTCCCCTCCATCAAATTTTCTTGTGCACTAAATTCACTCCGAATTTTCACAGGTCCAGAATGAGCAACCTTAGTTGTCTTCAATGGGAAGTTTTATTATCATGCCTAGGTCTTTTGGTTCAAATTTCACTTAATGAGCCACCTGATCTTGTTCCACTTTCTTGGGGAACATGACCACAAAAATAGGGAAGTTTCCTCCTGCAACAGCTAGAAGTAGTTTGAGGATGTTTCCAAGTGTCAATCTGCTCTCAACCCAGCCTACTCTAGCAAGTGACCAGTAAAACACTAATTTAACATCCTCCTTAAGTTGTTGTCTCATATTTCATTTATTAATTAATAAAATATTCAGTAATTACATTAAATTAACCTTGACCCCACTTGGTCATTTTTTACAAATTTTATAATGAAATATAACATAATGTTTCTTAAAAAATAAAATGTTTTGCAATTTGGGGCATGTGACAATATCGCATGGTTTGTACTTTGATGAAAACCGTGAGCAATGATTAAGCCTCATGATGGTTATGGTAGTGAGTTATTTCTTCTTGTCCTTGGTTGACTTTGGTAATAAAGGGCGTGTCCTGGATGTGAGTTGACAGCGCAACCATGCCCTCCACGCAGCTTCTAAATGACATCCCCACCGTCCATATGTCCACTATCGCAGTTAGGGTTTAGGCAATGGTTTAATGTGGGGGGACTTGTTCGGACCCTTCATTTAGTTTGTTTGGCCTGCAGGGAAAGAGAGAGTCGAGATCTGCTCTGTTCATGGTGGAAATGTTACATATTCTTTTGTTTTGTGAAGTTGGTGAGAGTCAAAGCTCTGCCCAGTGGAAAAGGTTAAGGCATAAGGGTTTTTTGGTTTAGCACTAGGTTAACAGGTGTGGTGTTTAAACCTTTTCGTGGTGTTCCTGGGATTCCAATATTTCTCCAACGATCTGCATTGCAAAGATTGTGCTTCAACAAAACCTGTCAATACACCGACCGTAAAGTCTATCTTCACAGGTAAGAGACATTTCGTAAACTTATTCTCTTCATTTTACTTGGTAAATGAATAGTATTTATGGTACTGAAAAAGTTCTTGTTTTGTGTTTACAGGAAGAGGAGGGATAAGGGTACTCTGTAGGATCCAACCCATGGCCCTCTCTACAAAACGCCAAGGTAAGGGTTTAAACCAAAAATTCCTCAATTTCTTTTGTTTATATCATTTTTGTTTCTGACTGTAATCATGAAAAGTGCAGGTTGAAGGCGCTGGAGAGGGAGGTGACAGGGTCACCTCCTCCCAGGCCTGCTTTTTTAAATGCCCAGGTAATCTTTATTCAAAATATTAATTCTTAATTTTTTTTACAGTTACGGTTGATGCATATTGACCAAACCATAACACGTTGGTTGTAGGTAAAGCTGAGTGTCGGGGCGAGAGCGGTAGCCACAACCGTTTGTAATATAAGTTCTAAAAAAAATTGATTACCTGCATTTTTAAAACCTTAGGGTTTACCCAGCATCGCATTTGCAGCCATTTCTTCAATAATGTGCTTAGATGTTGTGTAATAATTCTCGATAGGGTTTGTGTTCCATCTTAAATGGACTTATCCGCATTCTCTTACTGTTTTTATCATTGGTTTTTAAATAATGTGGCAGCCATCTGAGATGGTATTACAACCACTTCTTGTTATGTGATTTGAATAATAATAAGCGATTCTCGGTCTTGAAGACTCTATGATTCCAATATGTGTTTTTTGTGTGTTTAAGGTTGTATACTATTTAACTTAAAATGAATGGCTACCATCATCGATAGTCTTACAGCCATGAACACCGTGGTTAGTTTAAATTTTATAATGCTCCTTTTGCTTGTAAAAATGTTCATACGACCCATAGGGTCTGTGATTGCTTGTGCAATAGATAGAAACTTACGGTTTAAGGCTCGACTGCCATCCACAATGGCTTTAGTGTCAGTCCTTGGGGGAAATAAAGATTTGTTTCATGACTGGGTTTTTAATGTGGTAAACGTAGTTGTAATAGCTAGCGTAAATTCTTGTGATTGTATTTTAGATTTGATTGGATTGTATCTAAACTCTATTCACTTATTTTGTATACTATAAAGGAAAACTGGGCAGTTATAACTAATTGTGACTTAGTTTATGGATTTATTGTAATACTTTAGGTTTATTAACTACTAGATCCGTGAAGGATTTCAATACATTAATAGATCTTAGCAATGCTTACCTGTAGGTGACAGTTGTTTTTCCTCTATTATGTAAAGGAAAATACTATGTGTTTATAGTTGAATGTTATTCTTAGATTATGGGTCTGTAAGGGAGCAGTTCATAAGTTATATGTGTTTAAATTGTAGATGTTTATATACTTTGGATCCTCGATCCAAATATATCTAGTTTCTAGGATCTATATATATTATACTAAATCGTTATGTAGGAGATTGACATATATTTCTATTAGGTTTGTTATTTAAATGAATAACTAATTTGGAGCCATACAGATTGGCTAAATACTGCATTATAATCGTAATGTAGGGTTTAATCATATGGATTATTTTTAACAGATCTACTATATTCATAAGTAAACTCTTAGGACTAACATAAATCTAGATATGTAAGAACTAAGTTATGTACTATGACTGTATATTTATAATCTCGATAATTAAAAGTTTGAAATAGGATAGAAAAGAGTATAGAAATCTATGAACACTAAATTTGTCACATAAAAAAGAATTGCTTAACATGTCTATTAACTATGAGATACATCTTGTAGCATATAAACTAGTACAAGAAATCCTACCTTAAGTATGGATGCTTGATCTAACACTTCTTTAAGTACCACTTAACATTTATAATCAACATGACTAAATAGCCTTACGGATAACTGAATCTAGACTAAATATGCATGCTAGGTTTTACATTTTTCATTCAGATTTAGAATAAAACATTCTACTATAAATTTAAAATGTAAAATAAGAACCTCGAACCAATGCGGGGAAAACAAAAGTGGAAAATTTGTTCCTCCCAAACAACTCCTAGAGCAGCCAAGTTACTTGCTCTAGAACCCCCGAGCATGTTCGTTGAACCATGAGAGAAAAATCCTTCAATGTGCCATCTCTTTCCTTCTCATATTTGATCTTGTTCAATTCTAGCCTCCTATTGCTCATGGACATACTAATATATAGTATTTTTCCTAGGACTTGGTCATTTACGAGCCTCCTGCTCTTTAGCACTCAATTAGGAGTTGTGACCTAATTTTTGGGGATGATGCCTCCTGTTACTTGAGTTCTCACTCAGTGGATTCAACCACTTGTATTTTCCTCTTGTGGGTCAGCAAACACTCTTTTAACAACTATTTCCACTTCTGTCTCCCTTCAACATATTTTATTAAAATAAATAATTTATTAGAAAAAATTTATTTTTTTACTTTTTGCTAAAAATAATAAAATAAGAAAAAATAATAATTAAAGTATTTTTTAGTAGAATTAATAATAAATTATTAATTTCTGGAGCATTACATACACCTCCCCTTAGAGGATAACAACGTCCTCAGTGTTATAATTTTTCTACTTTATTCTTCATTTCATCATCTTGGAATAAGACTGGATATGCCTCCTGCATATTACTTTCCAGTTCCCAAGTAGCTTCTTCCGGACTAAGGTGCCTCCATTGCACCTTGACTTGTCCAATGGTACGGTTCCGGAGTAAAATTTCTCTCCTGTATGGAATGCGCTCCGGTCCCTCCTGGAACTCTCCTTCGGGTTCCACTTGGATCACATTCCAATTGATCACATGACAAACATCATGAACATATCTTTTTTAAAATAGAAACATGAAACACATTATGCACTTTAATATTGGGTGGTAGGGCTAACTGGTACGCAACCGACCCTACTTTAGCCAAAATTTCAAATGGACCGCAATATATGGGTGCCAACTTTGAATACTTGCCCAATATCAAGGAACTTTTCTTGGGCTTTACCTTTATATACACATGTTCACCCACCTGGAACTTCCTAGGAGTTCTTTTTAGGTTAGCATAACTTTTCTGCCTGTCTTGGGAAGGCTTTAAGTTTGTTGTACCTGTTTCACAATTATCTCCGTATCTTTTAATAAATCAAGTACTAACGTTAACCTAATTTACTTCTCCATGAAATTGAAGTATCATATTTGCGTGCATATAAAATTTCAAAAGGATTCATACCTGCAAAAACTTGAAAATTATTGTCGTCTAGCACAAAAAAACCATCGACAATTATTTTTAATCGTCGAAACATAAAACACTAAATTGATGGTGGGGATTTTGCCTTTAGCTCCACACCATGATTAAATACAATATTTACATCATATACATTTAATGCAAATGGGTCAAAACTGGGGTGTTACAGGATGGAGATAAGAAGAGATCACACAAACGTGAACATCACGTTGAATCAAAGAAAATATGTTGATACACTACTATAGATATTTAACATGGAGGAAAGTAAGTTGGTGAAGTTCCATATTCATATTGATGTAAAGTTATTTATAAAGTAGTGTCCCAAGACACATGAAGAAGAATAAGATATGTCGCGAGTTCCATATGCTAGTACGGCTGGTAGTTTGATGTATGCAATGGTCTGTACCAGACTGGACATTGCTCATGCAGTGGGAGTTTTGAGTGGATATATGTCAAAACCAGGGAAATAGCATTGGATAGTTGTAAATATGGTATTCATATATTTGTGTGGAACTACATATTATGCAATATGCTACTAAGGAAGACATGGACTAGACAAAGTAATAGATGTACAGGATTTGTTGATGCAGATTGGGCTGGAGATATTGATCGTAGAGAATCTGCAAGTGGGTATGTATTTAACCTATTTGGAAGAGCTATCAATTGGATCAACAAGATACAGGGTGTAGTTTCACTCTCCACTACAGAATTTGAATACATGGTAGCCACTCATGCCAGCAAAGAAAAATATGGTTGCAAAGATTGTGCTTAGGTGTTGGGTTTGTACATAGATTTGTAAGGTTATATTGTGATAGCCAAAGTGCAATCTTCCTGGAAAGGAACCCTACTTATCATGCTAAGACAAATCATGTATTGACATGCAATATCACTTTGTGAGATATATGGTTGAAGACATGTGTTGGTGGAAAATTTTGACACCTTGAAGAATGTTGTAAACTCATTAACAAAGTATGTTAGTACTAAAAAGTTCTCTTGGTGTAGAGAAACTATGGGCATTAATGCCCTAAGGTTGTGACCCTATGACTACATGACTCATTGCTATGCAAAGAAAACAACAAGTGGGATAATATTGGGTATGTTTTATATTCTTTGAATGTGTGTGTGTTGGGGTGGGGGGGGATCTACATAAAGCGTGTAACGATCCCCTCCCCTAGTAATTTAATTTTTGGGTTTTTTTTCTAAAAATATGTAATTTAATACATGTTAAGGGATTAGAGTCTATTTTCTAATCTGGGTTAATGGATTAGGGTATTGGATGTTGCAGAATACCTATATTTTGTATTATGAGTTATTCATAATGATAATGAGAAAATAGGAGGTGTGGATCCAAGGTTTGTTGGTTTTCCCAGTTAAGGGTTTCCGGGGTAAATCTATGTGTTAATGTGTTAATGCTTTGCTTATGTGAAACTGTGTTAATTTGTTCCTCTTAAATTTGACATATCATTTCATAGAATTTTTGAAACTTGTTTATGTAAGTCTTAAAACTATGCAAAAAAGCAAAGCATACAAATTAACACAGTTTAAGACTTACGTAAACAAGTTTCAAAACTTCTATGAAATGATATATCAAATTTGTTGAGGAACAACCCGCATGCCAGAGTTGGTTTCAAATTCCTACATAGACCAACATTTAGTATTTTTAACCCATATTTTTTGTTTGATGACATAATGACTTAATTCAAATTGGAGGTGAAAATATATTCATGTAGGTATCTCCAATAGAAATAGGTTTTAATTTGGAATTTAACTCATATGTCAATTTTTATGGAGGATAGTCTACAAAGCAAAATTTCTTGTGATTTCCAATCTAGATCAACAATGACTCTTTTTAGCACAATCTTTTCATCCTGTTCCCGATTTACATGATTCCAATGGGAGATTAAAGTAGTCTCATGTAGATATACCCACAAGAAGTGGGTTTTACTAATACTTTGATTTGATATCCCAAAATTATTAGGATTCCTAATAGGGAGGACAAGCAGATTAGCTAAATACAAAAAAAAATACAAGATAATGCACCACAAAGAAAAAGAGAATTTACGTGAAATCGTAATTTTTCCTTAATGTGTGTGCATATAAATACAAATGAGAATGACCCTTGGTTTCATATTCCAAGCGGTCTCTTGGACTCCTTCGTGATTCTTCATATTCACCTATGACTCTTCACGTTATATTCTCCTCAATATTGTGAATAGTTTACAATAATACAAAATATGCCTAGCCCTAAGGATTAGGTTTCCAACTATCCCCCTCTTAATCCAAAGGGGTGTATGTGAGTCCACGTAAATATATTAAATCTGGAGAAGGACAGTTTCAAATGGATAAAGAATCTCTCTGAATCAAAGGTTAGCATAAATGATGTCTTCTACTAAATGGATGGTTTTAGTAAGACCACAAACTCGGGTACTTGGCGATAACTATGGTTTTGGCTCAACGGTTCTATGGAACTTAGCTCCTACTCAGGTTCTCACTACGATATTCTCTTTTGAACTCAGCTTGAAGGATAAGTAGTTCCTTGTGGAAAGTGGTGATTTTAAGTACCACCATAATCTAATGTTTATCAGAAGCAACTGGAGACTAAATTCTTCTACTAAATGGGTGGTTTTACGCTTACCACAAACCAAATGGATCTCAGTAAATCATGGATTTGAATTTGGTTCAGTGTTTAGCTATGACTCTGGATAGGTGGCTCTAGCTCGAGGATCTAGCAATTGGCTCAAGGTTCTGGCTATCTGGCATTGGTTCAAGACCACTTGTTCCAACTCACTTGTTCTCGCTTACTTGTTTCTGACTGGAAATCATTATCCCTTGTCAAGAACAGGGTGAGGAGAGAATAATGTCTCAATGGAAAGATCTATCATTACTTGAGAATGAATTCTTCAGTATGACTTAGAAATCTTCTTAGTTGTTGACAACCATTGCCAAAAATCGATCCACCCATAGTGAATCTTCTCTCTTGTAGGTTTCTTCATAATGAAGCATTTGTCTGAAGAATGAGTATGATTTCCACAATGCTCACAAGGGTGAATATCAAAATATTGATATTTTATATTTCCAACTCGATCACAACGTTGGCATTTTGAAATCTGAACTAGAGTACATGAACATGAAATTTCTTTGAAAAAAACCAAACACTATGAAAATGAATTAGCTTGGAGTAATCTAGAATGTGAACTATCGCTTCCTTGACGTATCCAAGGCTGGTTTTGTGCTTGTTTTGGTCGATCCCTTCCCGGGGTCTGAAGATGGGTTTCAAAAGAACAAGTGGAACATTTGTATGCATAACCTCATCTTCATTTTCTTTTTCTTTTGAAGTGGGACCACCGATTTTCTTATGTTATTCTAAAGTGGCATCTTTATGTGCAGGTTGCTGAAAGGAATCATTGTTATGAACAAAACAAGCTCAAAATGTGTTTCTTCTCATAGGAACTATGACTCAAGTTCTAGAAACTAAAGTGTGTCTTGTCACATTCTTGTACAAAATTTTGAATGTGAGTAAGAGTGGTATTGTTGAACATGATAGTTTTGTTAGCAAAAGAGAGAAGTAGATTGTTCAATAACTCTAGCAAACCCTTTATTCTTTCCATTGATGAACTAAAGACTCACTCAACTAAATAAGGACTGCTTGCAACTCCACCCTTTTATAAACAAGACTCAATAATCAAGTCTTCAACTCAGAAAGTGAAAGTGTGTCTACCTCAGCCAAAAATGCACCCAAGTATAATGAAAAATGAACTTACAACAAGTTACAACTTTCAGGCAATGTCTCTACAGAGATGAAATGCGATATCAAGAGCAAGGTCTGAAGGAGGAGTAAGTTTTTATGATGTCCTAGCATTCGATTATGAGAACATGCATTCGGCCTCTGTATACTTTCCAATTGAATATAATGCATTCGGCGTCTGTATATTTTCAAATTGAACATAGCTTATGGCACGAGGGAAGAAATTGTTAGAGGGGATTCATTCAATATAATGCATATTGTCGAGGTCAAGTTCCCATATTTCCAATGAAAGAAAATTGAGAAATTGAGAAAAGAATACAGATAAAAAGATGGGATTCTAGAGACTGCAGAAGAGAGATCAACTCCAAAAATCAGTTCGCCTTCTTGTATACTTTGTTCATACCTTAGATGTATGTGTCGAAATTTTCACCTCATGGAAGATAATTCATGCATAGAGAAAAATTATAATAACTCGAGAGTAATTGGCCACCTCTATTTTGAAGAGGACACATCCAGAGGTCTCATACTCATAAGCACAAGAGCTTGAGAGATGATAACATGCACAGGTTGATTGAAAATATATGCACACATATTACAGTCGTCAAGTGAAGCATATGTATATACTTGAATTATGGTTTAAAAAGTTAGCACTTAGAGGCTCCCATGTTGAGGTAACAATTATGCAGTAGAGGATATAAAAAACCCAGTCTTTGGTCGCAAACTAAAGGGGAGCAGATACACAAGATGAAAATGATTAGTACATAATTTTTAGCACAGGCCAAGGGCTCATAAATGTTATGGTGCCCTATTAAGATTCCCAATAAGACAGACAATTAGATTGGATAAAAATCAATCCAAATAGAAGATGATGCACCACAAAGACAGACAAAGAGAATTGGGGTTCATGGTTTCTCATTGATGTATGTACATATAAATACATATGATAATGACCCTTTGTTTCATATTCCAAGTGATCTTTTGGACTCCTTTATGACTCTTCATATTCACCTATGACTCTTCCTATTTTTTTCTCATCAATATTTCCAATAGTTTACAATAAAAAAAAATATGCCTAACCCTGAGGAATGGGTTTCCAACAAAAATTAATGATGAACATACCTAAGAGGTAGAGTTTAATAGTGTTGGTTTTAGGATATGCACTTAGTAAATGTAGCATAACTTTTTCACCTAACATCCAAATGGAGTGATTGAAAGTGTGTCTTAAACTATACTCCAAGACTATCTTTCTTATAAATACATGATGATTTGATGTGTGAAACATGCTAGTCAACATGTCAAGATACAGAATTGTCATAGTGTTGATTGCATGACCAGCAACTACTAAATTGGGCATAACTTTGTCATACGACATCGAAATATGGTTATTCAAATTGGCATGTAAACTACATCCAAGGGATATATCCATTATAAATAGGTTTTTTAAAATTATTTCATTTGATCCCTCAAATTTTGATTGTCCCAACTCTATTTTTAAGAAATTTACGAAGTCATTCGGAAATTATTTCTCTAAAAATGTGATATAAGTATGTGAAATTGTTGATGGATGTATTTATGATGATATAATGATTCCATCTCCCCAAAATTCTCCAATACCCATCTAATAGATATTAAACATGGCCTTTAGAAAACTTATGGTAATTTGAAGAATTTGTAGAGAATATTTTACATTGTCACTTGATTATACAAATTTGGACAAGGAAGAATTTAACACTTCGATAGTGTACCTTGAAGTATTTGATTGTCCCATTGATAATCCTTATCCTTCATTTGCTTCCTCCTTCACTTACATCTATGCTCCTATATATATTCATGCAAATGGGTTAGTGGATGAAGTGGTTCTTACTGCACCACGAGTGGGAATGATTTCTTTTATTTTTTATTGAAGTCTATTCATGTGGTATTGACATAATTTTGATTTAGTGAAAAAGAGTACTCACTAAATTGAATGCGTTGGGATTTTACACAACAAAAATTCTATAGTGAGATCATCTTTGCGTCTTACCATATATGTAACCCACCGGATCTAAAATGTTAGTACTATAAGAAATCAAATGCATGAAACTATATGAAAAAAAATGATTTGCTTAAAAAATGGTTCAAAGAAAATAATCGACAATCTTCTCAATGGAAATTCAAAAACAATTATTTGTTAAAATGATATACCACAAATTTCTCAATTCTCTTAGCATTTCCTCTACAATGGCACCAAAAATGTCATATGGTTTATATTCCTAAACCTTGTTACTTGAATTATCAATCCAGAGTTTGTAAACTTGTGAAATGTTAGGCACAAAAAATGCAAAATTAGATCATCTATATTATGATCTATTTTAAAATGCTTAATCCCTATTCTACTTATGCTTAAAATTATGAAATCAACTTCATGAAAATAAATGAAACACACCACACTTCATAAATCAAAATCAAGCTCAATCATTCCTGGCAATAATCTTGTACTTAGCACCATTCATTTTATCAGGTAGGGACCCTGTTGTCTCCTTGCATAATTTCCATGGGTTATTGCCCTTATTGTCAACAAGCTTTGATAAAATGAAACACACTTGCATAATTGAAATAACACTCTTGCATAAAATAAAGAAAAGGGAATCTACGAAGCAACGAAGACCTGCTCCATCCTCAATGTGTCAGCAACGAAGCCCTTCGACTTCAATCTAAATATGGAGAAACGTGTCATGTCTCACCAACCTCACTCAAACCTTTTACCAATTGACGCTTCCCTTTACAAATCCATGAGTAACTTGCATATCTTATTTTCTCCCTTGTCAAGCATTTCACATATATCCACTCGCTCAACACACTTTGTGCAAATCACAATCCGTGTCATTTATGATGTTGCTTCTGCCTATGCCTTAAATATGATCCCACATGTTATTGATGTGAACTACTCATATTAGATTTCATGATCGCGGATTAATATACATCATGTTAGGTGGGTGGCACATCCAATCCCCTCCAAGTGAGCGAGCTCACTCACCTACACTCCAAATTACAATGGAGTATGTCAATCCTTCTTATAGGCTTCATGATATGCAATATCTTGGGCCAAAACCATGGGCCCAAAAAACCACCTACTTTGACCTAATCCAATAATAGGTCAATGACTCATTTACCGAGTCAAGGTTAACCTAACGGGTCCATACTCTCTAGAATAGAGCGATCATGCTAATCTACTGTTAGGATTTATAATCCTCCCTTGACCAAACTGTCTATTAGATTATCTTAGCCTAACTTAGGAGTTTTATTTAATTATTTGGTCCACTCATTAGAGGAAATTTCAATTCAAAATGGGCCTCCTAAGGAAAATAATAAAATAATATTTATTAATTTTGGAGGAAGAAAAGAAAAAAAACTACTTTTTTGTTCGTATTTTCGACATATATCTCTGTGTTTTTACTCAAATTTCAATCAGGGGAGCTTGCTGGATGTGGAATTAAATTCTGCATCCAACGAGTACCCACTCTGCATACTTTTGATGGACCCCGCTACCCGAAAAACAAGAAATACCTGAAAAAATGTGAATCACATTTTTTTCAAGTATTTCTTTTTTGGGGGGTAACTGGGTTCGTCAAAAGTATGCAGAGTGGGTACTCGTTGGATGCAGAATTTAATTCCACATCCAGCAATCTCTCCCGATCAAAATTTGAGTAAAAACAAAGGGAGATATGTCGAAAATAAGAAGAAAAAAAGTAGTTTTTTTTATGATACCTATCCTAAAATTTATATTGAAAATTTGTTTGAGACCTATACGGTATTTCAAATTTAAATCAATTTCATTGCCTAACACATGATGACATGGAATTTGAAGTAGGGTTGAAAGGCCCATTTTGAGTTGAAATTTCCTCTAATGTGGCCTAATGGGGACACATGTACAAGTCACTAGAGTGTGTGGAACACCAATAGAGGCTAACTCCCACTGAATGCACTTGCATGCATCAGTTTAGGTGCCTCCTAGGCCAATCCCCACATTTTAGGAGCCACTAGGAGTCTCGAAACCAACCTCCTTCAGTCAGTTGGAGATGGAACTAGTTAAGCTTAGTTATTCTTTAGTTACATTTAATTGGATCACAATTGGTTCAGTTAGCACCATTTATGCATGGTTGCATGTGGATAAGGCACCTTTTCTCACCTACCACTTCAGTTAGATTGAGTTAACTGATTGTGTGACTTGATTAGACATCTGGAGTTAATCACTTGGACTCCAATAGTGATTGAGATATCTTTAGTTAGCCATGTAGTCAGATATAGTCACATCCAGTAGGGAGATTCGAATTCATCCCTAATTATTCGAATTATTTTCCTATGTAACACTATTGTAACACTGGATTATGTAATGAAGATAATATTGTAATTCTCTGAGCAATACTTGTATGTTTGCTATGAGATTTGATTTGTTCGGTTTGTATAATTCATTCATATTCACTACATCAATAATTTGGACTCATCGCTTGATGATCTAAATGGTGCAGAAATTATAACATGGTATCAGAGCTATTCCAAGAAAACTTCAAGTTTGTCTACTCTCCATTGAACACCAAAAGTAGCTGGGTTTTCACATAAGTCTCACAAAGAGTGCCTTTCTCGCTCTAAATGTATTCAGAGTGGCGGTGCGGGCATGATGGACCCTGAGAAAGTGTTCATGTTGAGAGGGGAGGATTGATTCTAACATAGTTTGAGTATTTTTGGTTTTTCAGTGATATTTTGTAGGTTCAGCTTCATATGGATTCGATATTATCAGTTCCTCTTCTTACTCCATCCACAAGATATTCAGAATGGAAGTTGAAGATGATTTCATCTCTAAAGAGACAAGGTCTCTATGAGGTATCTATTGGACTTGGTAAAGAGTCTTATGAATATGAGAATGAATGGATAAATGATGGTGATAGAGCTGTTGGAGTAATATGTATGGCCTTTTCTCCAATCTTGCGCTACCTTATTGATTTTGTTGAATACCCAAAGGATTTTTGGACAGGATTGGATAGAACCTTTGGAAAGAACAATGAGGATCATTATAGAAATTTGGAGAGCACACACCCTGAACCACAAGAGTTATTTATTCAAAATTCTTGGCCTATACTCTCTTTGATGAAGTTGTTCAAGATGAAGAAGAAGCGGAATCTTCCACACAGTCCATTCGAATTGAAGAAAGTCTCCTTGGAGTGACTCCTTCGCCTGTTGCTACGGAAGTTTATAAGATATCTCATATCTCATATTCTCATATGGATGATCCAAAAGAAGACATTCAAATCTCTATTATTGAAGAAAAACTCTCCTTTCATTCTATGCAAAAATTCTCCAGTGATTCTTCTACTATAAATTATGTGCATAGTTTACCACTGATTGCCCCAGGAGAGGGAGAGGAATTTGATTTCTCTGTCTCTAATAATGTTGTTGGTGTGCAGATAAGTAATTATTTGAATATTTTGGAAATAATATCATATTATAATAGTGATCCATTCTCTCTCATTGATCTATAGCTTCCAAAAACTTCCTACATGATTGCATGCACCAATACTCAGAATTTTGAAGAAGGAGAAAATTGTGCATCTTACCATCTCGGTGGAGCAAACCCTTGGATATGATATGAACCTATTTGGATTTGATATGATATTATTTGGATCTGATATGATATTACTTGGTTCAATCTTTCAGTTTCATGAGCTTCCAGTGTTGCTTGTAGCTGGTCTCATCAATTTTGGTGTGAAAAATCAAGTACCAAAAGTCTCTTTCAAAATTACTGATGGGGAATTGATGTCAGTTTTGTCTCATGAGTTTGTCGATATTATATTTTGTGAATATTTTGATATTTTGGAAATAATGTCATATTTTAGGAGTGATCCATTCACTCTCATTGATCTATATATTCCAGCAAATTCCTACATGATTGCATGCACAAATACTCAAGGTTTTGAAGAAGGAGAAAATTGTGCATCTACCATCTCAGTGGACCACACCCTTGGATCTGATATGAAACTATTTGTATCTGATATGATCTTATTTGGATCTGATATGATATTAATTGGTTCAATATTTCAGTTTCATGAGCTTCCAATGTTGCTTGTAGCTTGTGTCATCAATTTTGGTGTGAAAAATCAAGTACCGCAATTCCCCTTCGAAGTTGTTGTTGTTGATTTGATGTCAGTATTCTTTTATGAGTTTGTTGATATTATATTTTATGTATATATGGATATTTTTTAAATAATATCATATTTGAGGATAGATCCATTCATCCTCATTAATCTTGAGCTTTCACAAAATTCCTACATGATTGCATGCACCAATACTCAGGGTTTTGAAGAAGGAGAAAATTATGCATCTACCATCTCCGTGGAGCACACTCTTGGATATGATATGAACCTATTTGGATATGATATTATATTATTTGTATATGATCTTATATTATTTGGTTTGGGTTTTAATTTTCAAGAGATTTTAGTAATGCTTGTAGCTTCTCTCATAAATTTTGGTGTGAAAAATCAAGTACTGCAAGTCTTCTTCAAACTTGTTCTTGGGGATTTGATATTAGTTTCCTCTTATGAGTTTGATGATATATATTTTGTGAAACATTGGTTATTTATGAATCTATATCATATTATGGAGCTCAAACATTCACTCTCCACAGTCCCAGGGCTTCTCTACCTATCTATTTGATCACATGCTCATCTCCTCAGAGAACTAGTAAAGATGGAGACATTATGCATTCGCTTGGACACTTGCTCCTAACACTTGGGGCTGATTTTACCTCACATAGGTTGATGTTAAAGGATGAAATATATCAGTTTCTTGGGTGTTCCTCACATGGTTCGAATTCTCAAGCACTTTTTCTCTCTTATCAATTGATTTCAGTTGCTCTACATGGGTCCAGTTTTCATCTTGCAGTTGTCTATATTCCTAATTTAGTTGAGCACATTCTTCTTCTTCCAAAGAGGAAGATTCCTCCAGACATATTCATTTAGTTTGGATTTAGAGGTTCACATGCACAATCTTATGATGCTACTGCACAGAAGAACCAAGATACTGCATTTGTTGCTGCACAGTGCTGCAAATTGCAACAAAATTTTCACAAAGTTTTTATTCAAAACTTGTTTTCCTGATTCACTACTTATCTTGAGGGGGGGGGTTTCCCATGAGGTTTTCCCCTATTTCCTCAGTTTATTAAGCAGCATTCTTATCTTTTAGATTATATATGGGTGACTTATGGCCTTGTTTCCAAGGCCCATAGTTGTCTAAGTTAGGATTCAAGGGGGTGTTAGGATTTATAATCCTCCCTTGACCAAACTTTCTTTAGATTATTGTAGCCTAACTTAGGAGTTTTATTTAATTATTGGGTCCACTTGTCCTAATGGGGCCAGATGTACCAGTCACTAGAGTGTGGGGAACACCGATAAAGGATAACTTCCAGTAACTCCACTTGCATGCATCAGTTTAGGCACCTCCTAGGCCAATCCCTACATTTTAGGAGCCACTGAGAGTCCTAGCACCAACCTCCTTCATTCAGTTGGAGTTGGAACTAGTTAATCTTAGTTATTTTTCAGTTACATTCAATTAGATCACAATCAGTTCAATTAGCGCTAGTTATGCATGGCTGCATGTGGATAAGGCAACTTTTCTCACCTACCACTTCAGTTAGACTGAGTTAACTGATTATAACTGATTGTGTGACTTGATTAGACATCTGGAGTTAACCACTTAGACTCTGATAGTGATTGACACATATTTAGTTAGCCGTGCAATTAGATACAGTCACATCCAGTTGGGATATTCGAATTCATCCCTAATGATTCGAATTAGTTTCCTATGTAACACTATTGTAACACCGGATTATGTAATGAAGATAATACTGTAATTCTCTGAGAAATACTTGTTTGTTACCTATGAGATTTGATTTGTTCAATTTGTATAATTCATTCCTATTCACTGCATCAATAATTTGGACTCATTGCTTGATGATCTAAATGGAACAACAATTCTAACATGTACAACATAATTAAATTAATCTAATTCCAAACTATGTAAACTACAACCTATAATGAAATCAAATGTCACAAATTTGATTTATTCCATCATGAATTAGATTATTGCTCCAAGAGTCCTCCCCTTTGGAATGGAGAAGGCACTCTTATTTATACATGAATTTGTTTTGAAACTAAGATAAGCAATAATAAATTTATATCTGCAAGCAACAGCATGTGACAATTGATTTGGGTAAGCTTTGGTCATGGGAGGGTTTAAGGGTGAACCAAGGATTAACCAGGGCAGGGTGGCAGTTTTTGTGGTTATTTTGGGCATGTAACCATATTTGGCAGTGCTAATAAAAAAAACTAGTATACTTGGAGTTAAGTTGTTCTACTTAGACGACCTAGTACCAACCACGTTAAACCAATGGGAATTTTTTATTGATGCTTTATGCTAGTTTTGTCTCGTTAATCTGTCAGTGGGACTTGTTGAGGCTTGGTGGGGTTTGTCCATTTTTGCACCTTAATTACAGGGTTATACATGACTTGGGTTTTGCTGTAGGGGGGCTTCGAGTCTCATGCAGACGGTTTTACCTAATTCCTCATTTGTATATACAAATAGGCTCATGTCCATGGAATCTATGGGCACACCTGTTTGGAGAGGCCTTCAGTCAGTACGCAATGGTCCTCTTGATAGGGACCAGAGGGTTTTCAACATGTGTTCTCCTATATCGTGCCAAAATGGAGCTAGGGTTTGGGAAAACCCTTGCTCACAAATCATTTTTAAGTCCATTTGAACAGGTTATGGTTTTAGGGAAGGGTGCTTTGACTCCTTCAACATCGGATTTGTTTCCTAAAACTTGTGGTATTACTCTACCCTTTTCTGATTATGCAACCATTGACCCTATTAGATCGGTAAAGGATAGTCTTTGGAAGCAATAGAAGGGTGAGAAAGCTCAAGATAAATGAAGGGTTAATACAGAAAAGGCCAAAAAAGGTAAATCCCTCTGTGTTTTGGAAAAGACATGCCTCTTGACATGGTCCAAGGGCTAACTTCCAAGGCGCTTATGGGTAAATTCGAATATATCAAGATTATCTAAGTCAAAATACTAGATTGGATTACCCAAGTATGGAATCCATTGATTCACCATGCTCCTAGGGTTATTATGTTAATAAATGGTTAGATTTACGTTCATTTCTTATTGGAAGAGATCAAACTTGTCATTGTGTCCTGGTACTCGGTGATTGGAATTAGTTATGTGGTATTGTTCAACTGGAACTATTCCTTAAACCCATGGAAGGAAAAACCCTTGCGTAGGCACCTATGGGTTATGGTTCCGAGTTGGCCACTCCACTACTGGAACTTCAAAGCCTTTATGTAATTCGGGAACTCTATTGGAAATTTCCTTATGGTGGAAGAAGTAACCTTGTGCTCTAATGACAGGCGTATGCCTCGGATTTTGGTGGATGTTGATATGTTGGAAGGCCTGCTAGATTCTATTGATTTTGAATGGGAGGAAATGTTTTTTACACAAAGTTTGGACCACTGGAAAGTGTCGTTTTGATGTTTCAGGTGTCATAGAGTAGTTCATCTCATAAACTCTTGTTCCTAGTTCTCCAGTGGGGAGTATGAAAGGTCTTCTGAGCAGGGAGAGTCGAATGATTTTCCAGAGAACATTTCTTTTCCCATGCCTTTAGATGAATACTTCGCTCACCAATTTATGGCTAAGATAAAAAATTTCCTTCCTCTTTTACTTATGTCTTTGTCCGCAAATGAGATTCTAGGGGATATGGTGGTGTCATATCAAATTGATGATAGTGTGGATAGGTCTCGGCCCTCCGCACAAAAGAATATTTTCCTTGCTAAAGAGGTGCCTCCCCTGGATCCTCTTTCAGGGGTGGATATTCCTCTTATCATTCCTTTCCATGACCCTAGTCCGATGGATAAGCGTTGGGTTACTGATGTAAGTGATCCTTGCCCTCTTGATATTTGCTTATATCCTTCTTCTTTGGAAGAGGGTGTGCCTTTACCTTCAGAAGAACCTTATAAGGTTTCTAGGGATTCTAAGAGAGTGGCCTTAACGAATTATGTGGGGATGTCGATGGAGGGTGAACCTGGGAACCAGGCATCTATCCCCATAGTGTCTGTTAGGTATCAACATGTAACTATCCGCAAGAAAATTAAGAAGAAAATTGATTTGGTATAGGAGGAAAATGAGAGGTTCATAAACCCTAAGGTTTCTTCTATTACCTCTATTGTTTCAGTGCCTTCCTTTGATTCTCCTATTTCTAAAAATATTGGGGTCCTTAGAGCTGAAATTCCTCGGGAGGGGGTTATTCAATGATAATTATCTCCTTCAGATATTGTTTTTCTATAGGATACCGTGTCTAATGGTGTGGTGGCTTGTAACTTTTTCCTAAGATTGAAACCAACATGGAAGTATTAGGGTGGATTCTAATGGATTGTTTGGTGGGATGATTATTGCATGGAACCCTATGATTGTTGAATTCTTCCCTTTCTTACTTTTTCAGCTATTAAAATAGAAGTTTGCATTAGGGGTGTTGAGTGACCCATTAATTTACTCAACATTTATGGCTCCTATAATAACATGAAACAATTTTGGGATAAGACTGTTGAACTAAATATTATTAATGACCCCTCTCTCACCATTGTTAGGGATCTAAATTTCACTCATTCTTTAGATGAAGTTCGAGGTTCGAAGTTTATCAATGATCCTTTGGCTGGTTATCTTGGATAGCTATTTGAGAGATCGGGTCTGATAGATGACGTTTCATCTCCTTTAACCCCTATTTGGTCGAATGGGCGTTGTGGTCGGGTCGATGTGGCTAAACGTATTGATAGATTCATATTGGCTAAGTAGTTGGGGTTGTATTTGTGAAGGTTTCAATCATGGACACTTTTGACGTGTATTTTTTTTATCACGAGGCTATTTTACTGCAACTTTATTTCGATGATTGTTTGAATTGTTATCCCTTCAAGTTTAATAGGACCTTGTTGGAAGAGAAAGAGTTTTGCTCTCTGGTTAGGAATTGTTGGGAAACCTATGCGGGGCAGACTAAATCTTCTTCTATCTAGAGTTTACTCAAAAATTTGAAGCTCTTAAAAGGTGAGGTTGGGAAAATGGATAGGGTTAAAAAGCAAGAGAATGCGAAAGAGTTATGCTATTAAATTGGAAAAGCGGGTGGATGGCGAGTTTTTCTGAAAAGGCAGAAAAATTAGTTTGTCCACTTTGGCGTAACAACAAGCTAAGATTCTGCGGCAAGTGGAAGCCACTTGGAGGCTGAAAACTAGTGCTTTATGGCTCAAAGAAGGGGACTCTAATACTATTTTCCAACGTTTTGCCTCTTACAGGAAGAATATCAACTCTATCTGGGAACTTAGGGGAAATTATGGTGTTAACATATTTGATCGTAAGGCATTGAAAAATGAGGTTGCCTCTCATTTTGAAAAGTTATATTAGAAGGAGGCCTCAAATAATTTGTAGCATCAACTAAAGGTTTTGAATTTGTATCCTAGGTTCTTAAACCCATAAGAGGGAAGGAATATGGGGAAGAAGGTTGAGTTCATGGAAATTAAGGAAGTCCTTTCTAACTTTATGAAGGATAAAAGTACGGGCTCGAACGACTGGATAATTGATTTTTTTTTGCATTTCTTCGACGTTGTTGGGTAGGACTTGCTCAAATCCATTGAAGAGTCCAAGCAGAAGGAACTTGTGTTGATAAATCTCAACTCTACCTTTATCACTCTCATTTCTCAAAGGGATAAGCCTAAGACATATGAGAACTTTAGGCGTGTCTTCTTATGTAACCTGGTGTATAAGATCATCAAAAAGATCATTTCTAATAGATTGAAACTTATCCTAGAGAAGGTTTTGTCCCCGGAGCAATTTGGAAACTTATCCAGTCAGAAAATTCTATATGTTGTGGGTATTGCGCAAGAATGTCTACACTCAATGAAATCTAAACATCTCCAAGATTTTATTTTTAAAATGGATTTAGTTAAAGCATATGACTATGTTGATTGGTCCTTTATGAGATTTATGTTGATCCAGATAGGCCTGTCAGTGGAGGTAACCAATTGGATCATGGCATGCATTAGTTTGGCCTCTTTCATTGTACTTGTTAATGGATCTATGACTTCCTTTTTTCATAGTAAAAAAGGGCTAAGACAAGTGTTCCCCTCTCTCTTGTTGTTTATATTAGTTATTAAAGGTCTGAATAGGATCATAAGTCATGGAAAGGTGGAGCAGAAGATCAAAGGTATCAATATCTCTCGTTCATTGTCTATTACGTGCCTCCTTTTTTTAGATGATGTACTCTTGCTAGGGTTGGGAAATGTTGAGGAATGGAATCAATATCGTAATGTTATTGAGGTTCTCTATAAAGCGACTCCGATGAATATTAGCGAGGAGAAGTCAATTTTCTTGCATAATAATCCGGATGCAAGGATATTAATGTAGATTAGGGAACTATTGTCATTCTAAGTTGTGGGGTTGGACCAAGGTTTTAAGAATCTTGATATTACTTTAAGACGAATTGCTACAAGGTTGAGGACTGGAACTTGCTACTCCATAAGGTGGATAGAATAATCAAGCATTGGTCTTTTCATTGGTTATATCTTGGGGGGAGATTAGTATTGGTGAACTTTGTCCTACACAGCCTTCCTATTTATTGGCTTTCACTCTTTTTGGTGCATGCATCAGTGATCAGTAGCATTAGACAAAATATTTATCAATTTCTATGGTTAGATGGCTTGCAAAATACAAAGCTCCACTGGGAGGTATGGGAAATCTTAGCCCTTCCTAAGTATTGTGGTGGATTGGATATTAAGAGATTCAACTGGTTTAGCAAAGCCTTGTGAGTGAAGAGCCTCTCGCTATGTTTTTTTGACGAGGTGATGTGGGGATACACCATTCAATCAAAATATATGAAAGGCATGACAATAACACAATGGATAAGATATCCAAAACTCACTACTGCAAAGTCTTCCATTGTTTGGAGAAGGCTTATGCAAATATTTCCCATTTTGAGCAAATGGCTTAGCTAGTGTGTTGGCAATGGGATCCAATTTTTAATTGGTATTGATCGAGTCGTTGGTATTGATGAGTCTTATAAATTATCTAGATACCTTATTTCGCAACTCCATTTGAAACATATTTTGTGTTGGCCCATATTAAAAGAATTGATTGTGATGTTTATGATACTAACTATATGTATCTTATGCATGAATTGGAGCTTTCTGTGGAAGTCCATGAGGAATGGAACCATTATGTCTTGCCATTTAATCAAGAAAGTTTAGCTTTCTCTGAAAAAGGATACTCCCTTACTTCGAAGTGGAATAAGGCATATGGTAGATTGACAACAAAGAGTGCATACGAAACCATTGAGGCAAAGGAAGGGTACTCCCAGACAAAGCAATGGTATCTGTAATTATGGAGGATGAATATTCTGCTAAAGATAAAATGCTTCATTTGGATTTATATGCATAACAATATTCTTTCATGCTACAACCTGGAGAAGTTGGTTTTTGTGGGTCTAGGGGTTTATATCAAGTCTTATTTGGAGGCTAAAAGTGTTAATCGTCTTTTTTGTCAGTGCGTTTTTTTAAGCAAATTTCGGGGGGTTTAACCTCAAAGCTATCACTTCAGGAGTTTTGGGAAGAGGCTAACCTGCATAATGGATTATGTTGATGGCTTCACTCCAAGGTAAAGTATAAAAGTTTACCTTTATTCCTCATCTGGAAGGTATCTGTGTACTGCATGCTATTTCTATATTTTTAGAACTTAAGCATTCGTCAAGAACTAGAATACTCTTTCTTCTTGATCTAAATTATGATCTCTCGATCGGTTATTTTGATGGGGAAGATAAGGATGATCTCTATGGGGCATATTATAATTTGAATGCAATTTAGATATTCAAGCATAGAGTTCTGGTAATGTTGTAGCAATTGAATGGAGAATGAACATACAAACTAAACAAAACAAACCACACAGGAAACGGACAAGTATTGCTCAGGAATTTATAGTATATTCATCATAATAATATCCAGTGTACAATGTAGTTTACATAGGTAGAATTCAAATGCATGAGTAATGAATTCGAATCCTCCAAGTGGATAAGACTGTATCTAACTGAATCTCTAACTCAAGGTCTCCCAATCAATATTGGAGTCCAAATAGAAACTCCCTAATGACCAATAACTCCAACAAGCAGTAGCAACTAGTTAACTCAGTGCAATTGAGAGTGAGGTAGGTAGGTGTGGAGAACCTCCTACAATAAACAATGAGAATGCAAAAATATTGGAGCACAAAAGATATTTTATTGATTGCGGGCCACTTCGAGGGGGCAACCTCCTTTGAGCAAGCTCAATACAAAATAACTCTTCGATGATTTCAATAGCCTCAACACATACTTATATACTAAGTCTAATCTAAACAACTATTACTCCACATGAATGTGGGATAATGAAACCTATTTACTGGATGACTTAACAATTATTACTTACTCCCCATGAATGTGGGATAATACATCATACTAATTGGACAGCTTACAAAGCATATGCGTCCGACAAAATATACCAACAAAATAAAGAGGGGGGTTGACACGGGTTCTTAACATTCCCTCCCTCTTAGAAAAAGCTTTGTCCTCAAAGCTTTAGATGTGGAAACATCTGCTGAATCTGAAGGAGGGGTTCCCATGTAGCATCCTCTGGTTGCATGCTGGGCCACTGAATTGAAGACCTTTGTGATGGATCGAGAGAGAAGCTGACAAGTGTGCTTATTGAGGATGGCCTTCGACTTCGAAATGATGGATCCTTTAGTAACCCATTCTAGTAAAACAATTTGTGCGCTAATGTTGGCCCCGATCACTTGTTGAATGCGAGAAGGAGGAAGTGCCAATTTATAAGCAACATACCTAATCTTTTGAAGAACTAGATATGGGCCAGAGATCTTTGGAGTGAGTGTTTGATGCCCTTTGTCTTTCACGAAGGATTGCTTGTAACGATGCAGACAAAGAAAAACCATATCACCAACTTGAAAAGTGTGCTCAGAACGGTGTTGATCAGCCTGTTGTTTCATGCGGGCTCTTTTCAGGTGAAGATTGTCCTGCAGGAGGTGAATAATTTGATGTCGGTTTCGAAGAACCATGTCAATTGCTTGAACTGGTGAACTGTTGGGGGTGGATGGGAGGAGTACTGGAGGTGCATGACCATAGACTGTTGCATATGGAGTCATTTTAGATGTAGTATGGTAGGAATTATTGTACCACCATTCAGCGAGAGGGAGCCACTGTTCCCCCTGATGTTGTTCTTTAGAGATGAAACAACGAAAATAAGTTTCACAATAGTTGTTGACGACTGTAGTTGGACCCTCTATTGGTGGGTGACAAACTGAACTCATATGCAGTTTAGTGTTAGGGAGGCGAAAATGACTTGTGAAAGTTGTGTTGTGGTCTGAGACAATGGAATAAGGGATTCCATGAAGAAGGAATATATGGGCCATGAAAATTTGTGCGATTGAAGAGGTGATATATGGATGGAGTGTAGTTTCACCCTTGTGGTGCTGACAAGGAACACATTCGGCAACTATATGTTGAATTTCGGGTTGCACCCCCTTCCAAAAGAAGTTACGGTGCACCAGCTCATATGTTTTGATGAACCCAGAGTGCGTTGCCAATGGAGAACCATGGAGTTCATAAAAGACCGCATGTTTAAGGTCTGTGTGCTGGAGAAGCACCAGACAACCCTTGTATTTCAGAGAAAATCCATCCCAAGAGGAATACGGTACCACAGAAGGGTTATGGCCAATTGTTGGATGACTTTAGATAATGAGGATTCTTTAGCATAGCCTTGTTGAAGAGAGTGTAACCAAGTAGGAAGAGGCATAGAAATAACTGAAAGAGAAACATGGGCATCAAATGTGTGGAAAAGAGCATCCACCGTAAGATTGTCCTGAGCCTTCTTATAGTCATAATCCCTGAGTTTGAGAACCCATTGTTGTTGTGTTGGGGATGAGACCCATTGTTCCAGGAAATATTTCAAACTCTGGTGATCAGTCTTGATGCTGAAAGGATTCTCTAAGAGGGATGGCCACCACTTTTGTACTGTGTGCAAAATAGTCATAATTTCCTTCTCATATGTAGAGGTGGATAAATTATTTCCAGAAGTACATTTGTCGGTGAAGGAAATGGGATGTTCATCTTGAAAGAGGACAACCCCAAGTCCATTGTCATAAGCATCACGCTCAAGAGTGAAGAGCTTGGAAAAATAAGGAATCTAAAAGGTGCATCGGAATGAAAGATCCAAGGGAGTAGTGGAGACTACTGAAGGTTGCATTTGAATGAAATGGAGCTGAGCGATGACACCATGTGAACTTTTCTTAAGAAGCTTTTCCATGCGATGCGAACTGATGAGGCTGAGAGACCCTGGTTGTAAGCCCCGCAATGTGTGTTTGGTACCATTGATTGAAAAATGCATCCAAAGTTCAGCAAAATCCCATAAAATGGGTCCAAGTGTGCGTAACAATTGAGCACCCAAAACCACATCACATCCGGCTAAGGGCAAGGCAAACATGTCAGAGCGCAAGTTATAATCCCCCATAGATATGCGCACATTACGACACTTCCCTTTGCAAGGTAAGGTGCCACGATTGGCAATAATGACTTCAAAGCTGGAGCAAGGATGGATGAAACAATCAGCCTGTTTGGCGATCCTCGGTCAATGAAGTTGTGAGTGCTACCAGAATCAATGAGTATTGTAAGAGGGAGTTTTTTGAAGAACCCTCTGACCCGCATAGTTTGTGGGGTGGTGACTCTGGCTAAGGCATGGAAAGATATCTTTGGTTGGTCCTCTAGAGCAGGAAGTTGTTGAATGTCACCATCATCATCTGTGGGATCCTAAGCATCATAAAAAATTTCAGGTGCTGGTGGAGAATCCACATCCAAGAGATAAAGCTTTTGTTCAACACATCTATGTCCCCGGGTGAATTTCTCATCACAATTATAACAAAGCCCTTTTTCCCGACGTTCCTACATCTCTACTTCAGACAAATGCTTGCTAGGAGTGGTTCGAGGAGCTGGCTGATTTTGGGTTCTTTGAGGAACCATATGTCTGAATGGAACAAGAGGGGATTTGGAGCATTGTTGAGCCTGGATCTTGTCCTCTGCTAGCTTAGCCAACCCGAGGGCTTCCATCATTGTGCGGGGGTAGAACATTTTAACCTCAGAGCGTATTGCATCCTTTAGACCACTGATAAAACAACTAAGGTAGAATGCATTAGGCAATCCCTCGGTGTGATTGGCGAGTTTATCAAATTTTGTTTGATACTCCCGCACAGTGCTAGTTTGGCGAAGTTTGGTGAGTGCTCCTGTGAAGTCATTAAAAGCACTAGGACCAAATCGCTGCAAGAGGAGTTGGGAAAATTCTGTCTAGTTTGGCTCGGCATGAGCCTTAAAGTACCAACGGAACCATTGAAGTGCTTCATGCTCCAAATGAAAGGATGCAAGGGAGACTTTATTGAAATCAAAAGTGTTATGCAGACTAAAATATTGTTCTGCCCTATAAATCCATCTAGTTGGATCATCACCGGTGAAGCGAGGAAAATCCAGCTTCGACCCGTGATAGTGGCTAAACACTGAGAACCCAGTGTCTGCAGAAGACTCGGGTTAGCGGCGGTTGTCCATGGGTGAATGCTGACGATTGAGGCCGAGAAATTTTTGATCTAGATCCTCAAGTTTGGACTTGATGGCGACAAGTTCTTCTTCCATTTGTTTATTTGCTCCGGCGTGGGTAACAACCATAAGCAGGTTTTTTTTTTCTTTTTTTTAAGGTAATGGGTAGAAAAGCAAAAATGGAGAGGGTTTTAGAAAATAAGATTTTTTATTTGGGAAAAATTTGGGGGGCTAATTGGGGTTTTATGGGGTTTTGGACACTTTTTTAGGGACAAGAAGCAGAAAATGTGAATTTCAGAGGTGGGATGAAGGAATTGGAAAATTTGTCAGAGAGGGGCAAGGAAACGGAATTGGAAAACGAACACCGTGGAAAAATTTGAAGGCGATTGGGTGAGAATCAGAGAATTTATGACAAACTTTAAAAATGGACAAATATGGAATTTCGGCCTTGAGGAAGTGAAATTGGGAATAGGGTCCTCAATGAAGGAATATGCAGAATGGTATTATGGGGGTGACAGTGAAATTTCAAGGGAAACGGAGCTAAATCAAGGAATATAGGGCTGAAAAATAGAAATTTATACTTCTTTTTTTCTTTTTTTTTCCTCTGAAGAACTGATCTGTGGTTTGTGGCGGTGCTAGAAGGTGCGTTTTATCAACAGGAAATGGAGTAAATGATATGTGACAATTCTAAAATTCTGTACGTTATCAATTGTAAATAAAGATGGACCCCAGGTATAATCGGCTTCTTATTGGTTCAAAGGTAGTCACTCGACCACCAAGGCTGTCTCAGGCGTGAGTATTGGGGCAGTACCCCTCACTTCACGGTGCAAGTAAAACTGCTAACCGCTTGGCCAAAAATGACAACTCTTTGGTTCTCCTCACGGATGGGAATCTAGTCAATCTAGTGGAGGTCGCTGCCATTTTCGCTTGGCAGGTCCTCTCAATGGCCAGTTACTTCGGGGTTCCTATGGTACTCCTCACAATGAGTTTTAGGGCTATGCCCAAGTACTTCTCACAGTTAAGCGGATAGGGTGTATTCCCTGATCTGAATGAAAAATACTGCTGCAAGAAGAAAAACTACTGCAATAATCACAGTGCCAGAAAAAATGTGGCAAAAATTCCACCCAATGCTCAAAAACCCGTAATTAGAGTTAGGGTTTTGAGATGAAAACTTTTAAAATGAGCATAACCCGATATAGATTACTCAGAATCGCTATTATAGCTTGTTTCTGGAACTGGAACAACCACTCTACTTCTACCCACGAACTTGGAATAGCAATTTGGGCACCCGGTCAAAAGATTTTCGCTCTGCAATTTCCGCGGCCGTCACCGAAATTCTGAAAAATTGTTGATTTTAAATCCGCGATATCTCCACTTTTAGGACTCCAAATGAGATTTTTTTTTTTTGAAACTGCATATTTTTTAAGGAGGAATTCAGATATGTAGCATGTTTGTTCTAATTCTATGTAGAAAATTTTAGAAAGTGATCTGAAAGTCACCGTCCAACTTTTCCCTCTTTCTTTTGAAAAGAAAAAAAAATTCCCACTTGTGCCAAGGAAAGTGCTCTGATACCAGATGTGGAGAACCTCCTGCAATAAACAATGAGAATGCAAAAATATTGGAGCACAAAAGATATTTTATTGATCGCGGGCCACTTCGAGGGGGCAACCTCCTTTGAGCAAGCTCAATACAAAATAACTCTTCTGTGCTTTCAATAGCCTCAACACATACTTATATACTAAGTCTAATATAAACAACTATTACTCCACATGAATGTGGGATAATGAAACCTATTAACTGGATGACTTAACAACTATTACTTACTCCCCATGAATGTGGGATAATACATCATACTAATTGGACGGCTTATAAAGCATATGCGTCTGACAAAATATACCAACAAAATAAAGAGGGGGTTGACACGGGTTCTTAACAGTAGGAAAAGCGCTCCTCCCCATGCAACCATGCATTATCCATGCATTAGTAGTGCTAGCCTAATTGACTGTGAAGTAACTGATTGTAACTAAGGGCTAACTAAGACTAACGAGTGCTAACACCAACTAAATGAAGTAGGTTGGTGCCAAGACTCCCAGTGGCTCCTAAAATGTAGGGATTGGTCCAGGAGGCGCCCTAAATGATACATGCACATGCAATAAGTGGAAGTTAACCTGTAGTAGTGTCCCCCACACTTCAATGGTTGGTACATGTGGCACCATTGGTCCATGTGGACCCAATTGCACTAGTGGACCCATTTAATTAATTTAAGGTTCCTAAGTTAGGCAATAATTAATCTAATAGACATTTGACCAAGGGAGGATTAATAATCCTAACACCCCCCCTGAATCCTAACTTGGACAATTATGGGCCCTGGTAACAAGACCATAGATCACCCAAATACAATCTAGAAGATAATAAAAAATGTTGTTTAGTACAACTAAGGAAACGGGGGAAAACCTCATGGGAACCCCCCCCCTCCCCCCGTAAAAAAAGAAAAAGCGGGAAAATAGCAATATACAAGCTATGTTTAGAAGAAAGAAGCTTTCTCCTTAGAAAAATAACTTGAGAAAAACACTGCTGCAAAAAATTGCAGCTCTATGCAGCAGCATGGTCCATCAATGGACCTCTCAATGTACTTCTGAATTGATGACTCTGTTTAGTTCTGTTGGATGGTGAAGGTAGGGAATAATCAAATCCCTGCTTCTGTGGGCTATGTAGCTGATCATTCGCCATCATCAAGTAGCACTGACCTGGAACTTTGCTGCACCATTCTGTAGAGAGCGAATCTGTGAGAGATAGTGCAGCATGCTCATTCTGATACTGGGACCTAGTTCTTCTTTTGTCTTCTGGAACTCCAGCACCACTTCCAGTTGCATCAAGAAGATTTTGAGCCCATCTGGGTTTAGGCTTCTGATTAGGAATGGGTACTGGATCTGGATCTAGAATCTCTTGAGATTCAGTCTTAATAACAGGATCATGTTGTATGTGATATTCTTCATCTGAATGTGAAACCTGTAGCACAACATCATCATCAAAAATAGGAGGAGAAATAGTTATACCTTCATGTGCTGCTGGAGGAGTATCATGCAGCTGATCTTCTTCAAATTGGACACTTCTTTCAATGAAGCATCTTCTGGTAGCAACCTCCATCAGTTTGTAAGCTTTTGCATCATCTGCATATCCCGATAGAATGCATTCGCTACTTTGGGCTTGGAAGGCCTTTCTCTTGTCAAGTGGTATCCTTGCCCAAGATTTGGAAACAAAAAATCTCAGATGGGAGATATTGGGATTATACCCATGTAGTGCTTCGAATGGAGTCACCCCAACCACTGACTTGTGGGGCACCCTATTCTGTAAATACGAAGCACAGTTTACTGCTTCAGCCCAAAGAGAAGGAAGTAGATGCTTGTCATGGAAAAGGCATGTTTCCATGTCTTTTAGTGATCTGTTCTTCCTCTCAGCCACACCATTTTGTTGTGGTGTGTATGGAACTGAGTATTCCATTCGAATACCCTCTGATTCACAGAAATTCTGGAAATCTCTTTTGACATATTCTCCTCCTCTATCGGATCTTATTGACTTGATATTCTTATTGAGGTTGTTCTCAACCATAGCTTTAAAATTTTTAAAGGTCTCCAAAACTTCTGATTTTAGCTTCATGAAGTAGATCCAGCAGTAACTAGAACAATCATCAATAAAGATCAAAAAATACCTGCAACCATTAATGGATTTTGTGGGCATAGGTCTAGCTACATCACTGTGTATCAAATCAAGTGTAGAGACAGCTCTATGAGCCTTCCCAACATCATACTTCTTTTTTGGATGCTTACCTACCAAGCACCCAGTACATACTCCATCGAAATTTTGGATGGAGGGAAAACCTTCAACCATGTTAACATTGTGTAACTGCTTCAGATATTTGAAATTGAGATGGCCAAATCTTGTTGGTGTTCTTAGCATTAGACAATAAAGCTGTAGGAGGAGAAATAGGTAAGAAATGTGAAAACTCATAAGCTTTGGTAGAGTGATTTGCAATACCTTTCACTACAAGATTTCCAGTGGATTTTTCTGTAATCTCAACTGAGTCTGAATCGAATGTGGCCCTCTTCGGAGAGCCTATATGAGTTATTTGGTAAACAGATAACAATTTAGCAGCAAGGAAGGGCACAAATAAGACATTCTTGAACTCACCATGCTTCGCTCTGATTGAGCCCCTTCCTTCTGTTAGAATCTAGGAATCATCTCCCATGTGAATATTAGGCCCCTTTGATAGTGAAAGAGTAGAGAAGGATTCTTTGGAGGAAACCATGTGGTTGGAGGCTCCATAATCTATAATATATGATGATGATGGAGAGAGAGTTGCTTTCAAAGCATGACACCTTTTGGCATCTTCTGTCTGTGCGTCTTCATTAGGCTTCTTTGCTCTTGGAGGAGTGATGTTGTGCTACTTGAGAAGAGCAAACATCTCATCAAGTTGCTTCCTCATACAATTTTCTTCAAGATGGTATCCCTTTTCACAATACGAACATAACTTCTTTTCAAATTTCTTCTTCTTAGAGCCGGAGGCCCCTTTGGAAGATTGTTGATTTGGTTTAGGCTTCAAATCAGTTGCCTTTGGCTCCTTATTCTTTTATTTCCCCTTTGCTTGCACTTTGGAAGAGTCAGTAACCAAGAGAACTTGATCTTTGGAATTCTCAATGACCCCCATTCAAATCAATTTGTCTTGTTCCTTGATTAAGGACTCAGAAAATGAATCGAAAGAAGGAAGTTTCCAATCAGGAAAGATTTCCCGCTTGGAACGAAACATAAAGACATAGACAAAGTACTTAGGACCTAGTTTATTGAGTATGGAAAGGACATTCTACTCATCCTTCCGCTCTATCCCGCACTGTTTGCATTGTAGCACTAGAGACTTGAATTTGGAGAAGAATTGCTCAATAGTCTCGAAACTGCTGGGATGTAAAGATACCAACTCATTCTCCAGGATGTGTCCCCAAAGCTCATATTGTTTGTTAAACAAGCTATCAAGCTTCTCCCAGGCTTCTCTGGGAGTCCTCAATCCTTATAAATGAAAGAGGGGATCTTTGGAAATATAAGTACATAAGTACCTGAATGCTTCATCACAACAGTTTAGGAACTTGTTCCACTCTACCAGCTAATGAGGCTCGGCCTCCCATCCATGTATGATCCTATGGTAGCCATGCTTGCGCAATGCAAACTGCATATCAATCCTCCAATCAAGGTAATTGGAATTTGTGAGGATTCGTGGCTTAGGAGTTTGAGAACTCATAATTGCTCCAGCAGGGAGACTGCAAATACTTCTTTCAAGATACATAGCACCTATCAATTTCACTGCAAATAACACTAAAACATATGAACTATTAGAATCATGATTTTCCTCCAAACATGAACATGTTTTCAGGGTCCGTCACACCCTCTCTGCTGCTCTGAATGAATCCAGAGCTAGCAAATTTTCATAGGGGAATTATGTGGAAACCTAGATGTGTAATGAATATAAAATAAGATAATAATTAATAATTAAATAATTTATAGCTAGGTTAGTATGAAAGGAGGCGTCTCCTCATCATGAATGTCCAAGCCATATTTAAGGCCAAGACATCATTGTAATATTCATCATCTAATATATATTATTCTTATTTATCATCCAACATGATAGTCAGATTCGATTATTGAAAGATCAATCGGACTCGGTTGCTCCATTCTTCTGATGTTCGATGAGGAGAAACAAGCATGAAACCTGCCTGAGAAGGATCTAATACCATATTAGAATTTGAATGCCATTTAGATATTCAAGTAGAGAGTTCTGATAATGTTGCAGCAATTGAATGGAGAATGAACATACAGACTAAGAAAAACAAACCACACAAGAAACGGACAAGTATTGTTGAAGAATTTACAGTATATTCATCATAATAAGATCTGGTGTACAATGTAGTTTACATAGGTAGAATTCGAATGCATGAGTAATGAATTCGAATCCTCCAAGTGGATAAGACTGTATCTAACTAAATCTCTAACTCAAGGTCTCCCAATCAATATCAGAATCCAAATAGACAACTCCCTGATGACCAATAACTCCAACAAGCAGTAACAACTAGTTAACTCGGTGCAACTGAGAGTGAGGTAGGTAGGAAAATCACTCCTCCCCATGCAACCATGCATTATCCATGCATTAGTAGTGCTAGCCTAACTGACTGTGAAGTAACTGATTGTAACTGAGGGCTAACTAAGACTAACTAGTGCTAACACCAACTAACTGAAGTAGGTTGGTGTCGGGACTCCCAGTGGCTCCTAAAATGTAGGGATTGGTCTAGGAGGTGCCCTAACTGATGCATGCACATGCAATAAGTTTCAATTAACCTCTAGTAGTGTCCCCCACACTTCAATGACTGGTACATGTGGCCCCATTGGGCCATGTGGACTCAATTGCACTAGTGAACCCATTTAATTAATTTAAGGTTCCTAAGTTATGCAATAATTAATCTAATAGACATTTGACCAAGGGAGGATTAATAATCCTAACATGGCAGGGATGGTTCTATATATTAAGAAGAATCACCAACTTTGTCTCAGATGAGTGGTGGGTGTGAAAAGCAACACTAGGGTAGAATTCCTGGCATGTTGGGGCCTATTATGGTTTGCTCAAAGAAGAGGGGTGCTGAGAGAAAAAGTGTTTGGTGACTCGAAGCTTGTCATTGATCGGGTTAATGGTCTTGTGGAGATGCAGTCTTTGCATTTGGAACAATGGTTGATTAATCTCTAACACTTGATCGAAGATTTTATTGAGATATCCTTGTTCATGTATATAGGGAACTAAAATACAAACTAACATGCTCTATAAGGAAACTATTGGTCATATGGATAGGCGTATGTTCTTTGAGGACTATATATCCTCTCAAGTTCTGGAATTGGGCTATGTTTCTATCTTTTAGAGACTTTTTTGAGATCTTGGGTTATTGTTGGGCCTCTTTCTTTTGTTGGCCTATTTATTCCTTTTTGATATGCTCCCATACATTTTTTAAATGATGTAATATGTTATTATGATAGTTGATGAATGTTAGGAAGTTTGATAGGATTGAAGGATTGTTTATGGTTTTCTATGACTAATAGGAATTATTATGATTGTATTTTGTAACTTTGATTTCACAATAAATAACAAGTTACATTTTTTTCTTCTTGAAAATAAATAAAATTAGATCCACAAATCTCTCATGTGGTTACAATTATTTTCTAATAATTAGCAAGTCAAAATATCTCAAAAAAACTTTAAGATATTTGATAACAAATCTTTTCCTAGACTCTGTGATTCTTCTTTATCCAAGATACTTGAGTAATCATCCCAAATCGTCATCAAATCTTCCATGGTTGAAGAGGAAATTCAAATTTGGAGCTAAATGATAAAAATTTGCATTATTGGAAGCTCTAAATGTACCTGTAATCATCACGAGACTCACCCAACTTTCAAATATACATGAAAGGATGCTATTTTTCTAACATTTAATCGTTAATTCACTTAAAATACTAAAATAAATGCATTGAAAAATATTAAGCCTATTCCCACATATAAATATTAAAATGGAGTAAAACGGGGTTACGGGAAAGCGGAAAAGGATTAAAGCCAAAGAAAAAAGATGGAAAAATATGATAATTTAGTGACTCGAGAGTGCCTCCAAGAAATTCTAACTTCTCTGTAAGCTTGATGGGTGTTCTTATGTGTCATTACAAATCATGTAGAGTTAGCATGTGAACTTACTTTTTTTATTGAGAATATCCATGAGTTGTAGGCCAGCATGCGAACTTACTTGTTTATTGAGAATATCTATGAGTTGTAGGCCAGTGTGGAGGCAATGATACAATATTTACTTTCATACGACAACAACATACAAAGTAAGTGTTTTATTTGTGTGTGAATTTATTAACCTATACAAATATTGTATATTACTTTGAACAAGTTTCTATTAAAGGCTATGGATATTTGATCTGAATTTCAGGGGGCATATGGTCTAAATTCGGATGTATGAGTCATAAAAGCATTAAATGGAGAGACCACCATCGCTCATTCATCATAAAAACATTAAATGGAGAGGCCACCCTCTCCCATACATGGTATTTGACAACCCATGGTTTTGTTCCATGGTATGGCTTCAAGGAACATTGTACCTCTCTAATCCATGGTATTTGACAACCCATGGTTTTGACCCATGGTATGGCCCCAAGACACATTTTAATAATGCTATAAAAAGGATCTATGCCTTCTTAATAAAGCATTCAAGGATTTTTGGCATCCTACATTTCTCTTATTCTATTGAGTTATTGGTTCTGAGTGTTTATCTTAGTATAGTTTGAGAGGTGAGGCTCAAAGAACCCTCTTTGAGCCTCACCCCTCCACGTGGCCTATATACTCTATATTTCATTGTCTAAGATATGCATATCATAGATCTTGTTGATGTGTCTTTCTCACAGTTGTCCATTATGTTATCTCTTCTCCTCCTCTCTCAGCATCCAAGCCTTTCGGGTCTCAGCCCCCAAGATCCGGATCAATATTAGTGTTTATAAACATTTTACAAAAAACATATTTTCAAAGCAGGTTGTAATAATTGCCTATAAATCAATCAAGAACACTGTAATAAGCAACATATACTATAAAGAATTAAGGAGAGACTTAATCATATTCATTATCATCCTCTTCTTCTTCACTTGAATAAGAGCCATCTATGTCATGGCTTAGACTAGTTGCGGCAAGTGTTTTAGCTTCATCAAGGGACACATATTTAGAGAAGCAAGTATCAAAAACTCTAGAGCATTTTCTTCATAGGTTGAGTGATCCAAGCTTTCATATTCATCATCAAAATATTTTGTTTCTTTTTTTTTCATCTTCTTCATTCAATGGTTTGTCCTCCTCTGAATCTTTTTTTAATATCATTGCAACTCAACTAATAATCATAATAAAAACATATTAATATACCAAAAATTAGTTCATTCTATTTCTATATATATATATATCCTGGAAAAATATCAAAGGCCTTATTTTGATTCCGTCGACCAATTGAATTGTTAAGTAGATTATGAAGAATATGTATCTGTGATAAGTGATAGTTTTCTAATTAAGTTTTCGATGAAATTAATATTATTTATAAGTTTTATTTTTAACGTTTTTCTACACCTGCTCAAACCAGTGCTAAAATATAATTTAGCATACAAATGCATGTCTCTCATTAAAAAAAATGCAGAGTCCTCAAACTATATTTTAGCATATATATACTAACTAATGAAAAATAATATGTTGGAGTAATCAAATGGAAACAAAATAAAGCTACACTAAAACTTTAAAGCGAAGGAAATATATATACTAACTAATGAAAAATAATATGTTGGAGTAATCAAATGGAAACAAAATAAAGCTACACTCAAACTTTAAAGTGAAGGTTGTCCCATATTGGAAACAAAAAATCATGCTTTAAAGTGAAGGTTGTCCCATATTGGAAACAAAAAATCATGCTTTACCTACTATATATTTTTTAAATATTCTTTTATGAAAATTTTAAATTAGGAATGTCTTGATCTACTCTTAATCATATCAATTTCATTTGTGTATAATTTCATTTATGTGCATAGATTTATGGTTAATTTCATCATAACTATCTCTCCCTTAATTAAATTTCATTGGAGACTTCACTCCTCAAATGTTTCTGTACAATGTGTATTTAATGAAGTTTATAATATTAACAGACTTAATCTATATTTAAGCCACCATTAAGATGTTTGGGCTAAAAAAATTGTTGGCTAATTCATATTGAACCTAATTGAATTTTAAAAAAACACATCTAGTTGATTCATATTTGTTCTTTTAAATTATCCTAAATTTTATTTTTTTTGCGTAATTTTTTTTCTTTAGTTGATCCACCCACCTGCTCTACAATAAAAATGATATTTCCAAAACCATGTGGACAGTGCTACCTAATTAGAAAAATCATATATTGACAAAGAAAAACATCTTTTGACCCATGATTAATATTCTTAATGAAATGAGAGATATGGTAGAATTAGGCAAAATGTTATGGTTCAGTGTTGGCTAATTATTTCCAGAAGATCGAGAGGTATGATGAACCTACATAGCATAATATTAAAAAAACATGGTTTCTTCCGTTACTAACCGTGTTAGTACCATTAACGAAAACACAACAATGTCATTGCAAGGATAAGATTCCTTTAAGTCATTTAACAAAGTTTCTACGCATTACATTTTGTCCCTACTTTCATATGTAATTTACATTTTATCCATCATGTTTGCTCCAAGAAAAAAGAAAGATATATTAAGGAGAAAAACTAACTTCAATGTTCACACTCCCAAAATAACATATATTGTTTCTTTCAATTATGATGTCAGCAACACGTTTTCTTCCAATAAAGAACTCTTAAAAGCATAACACACAACTTTCCTAAAACCCTTTTCAATTCACTATCATTTTCCATTCACTAACACTTAATTTTATATACATAATTTATTGCCTAGAAATAATGCCATGTTGATTGCAACTTCTCAATTGTTGCTAATACAATGCATCAAACATAGATTCTTGTGATGTTGTTCTCAACATTGATTACACTATGCCAACATAGACATTGAAAAGGTGCCTTTGGTTCATGATATTGAAATAACTCATTTTATTCACTACAAATGCTAGTGTTGCTCATACGGTTATCATGCATTGCATAATCATTATAACTAAGTACATGTTCTCAATTTCATCTTGAAAGGCATTACAATATCACTTTTTATTATTGAACTTCACCAATGGAGGTCTGTGAATCTTCTCGAGGGTGATGTATTGGTTCTGCATTGTCTTGATTGCACTAAAAAGGTGAATTTACCTTTTGAATAGAACTAACGCAAGTTGATCTTGCCAATAAACATAACCTACTAACCATCACTATGAATGTTGGCAACATTATGATACCCTGCTTCATTCCATATTACACACCTATCATGAGCATCTAGGTCAAAGAGTTTGGACTTAGATACAAGTCCACATATAAAGAAGGTGATGCAGAATATTACATAGTATTGTTGAAATCAAACATCGTTAATGAGCACATAGTTTGAGTTTTGAGTGACCCTGAATTGTACATGACAACACCATATCTAACCTATTTGTAGTAAATGACATATACCCGTTTGAATATGTAGAGTAATTATTATTAGCTACCACTAAAATAATAATCAATATGAAATATATATAAAAGATGAACATCCAAACATAGAACATCAATAGTAAGTATTGGTTGTTAAAAAAACTACCTATTTTTCATTAATTTATATGTGTTTTCCACTATCATTTTCAACAATGTTACATATGACAACTTTCATTCTCAAGAAAAAAAATGTCATTTTCACGTGTTTTAGCTACAACTCAATCACTCCTATGAAGAATTCTACTTCCAAGTACAATATCAATTAGCATACAACTCCACTCCAATTTACTTGTTAAAAAATGTTGTTTGCAATGGGCCAAATGGATGTTGCAACCTACACCTTAGGTTGTCAACTTTACCCACTAAAAACCATATCATAAAACAAAATTTTGAGTCTTCTTCCAAGGCTATCATTTTGGTAATGGTTGTTTGTCCATCCTCTTTTATTACAATATATTTTTGCATTTCCAAGAATCTTCAATTGTCTATTTCATTCCCAACACGGTCCAGAATAAATTATTACTAAAGTATACTCAAAAGAAGAAAAAAGTTACTTACCCCCTCTCAATGATTACGTAACTATTGTAGGTATTTTATCTCTACACATTTTCTTTTATTAAATAGGTTAATACTTTTACAATCATAATTTTTTTTTTCCATAAGAGAAATAGTTGTTCCTTGATATTCAAAAAAAGAATCAAAAGTAACTGTTACAAAACTATGATATCGAGATATCATTTCTGATTTGATCCATAAGACCTATCCAAAAGACAAATACATTATAGTAGCTAAAGGAAACCAACCAATAATCACTAATAACATCACCAGCTTTCTCAAATAAGACCATCCAAGTATGTCCGAAGCGAATACAGAAAGAAGCCAACCAGATTATCCAAGGAGGTGCTCGGGGGAGGTGACTAAAAAGACTTTCCATCATAGGAGATATGTGTCATCATCAATCATCCAAGATGATTCTCTAAAGATTCGACCATCTCATACTCAAAAGAAACAATAACCAGAAGGTTATGAGTATGTAAAAAATCATCTCAGGTCTAGAAGGGTTGAAGCTTACCTTCCTCAATAATTACTTCTTCATAATATTCAATGAAGGAAAGGAGGCATGAATCCATGGGGAGTGTCTCCTTGGATAAAATGTCTACCCTCTTATTGTGTTCTCTAAAGACATAATGAAAGTATAGAGAGAGAAAGAAGGCCTTCAACTCCATGATGTTGTCACACCAACAATCCATATTCAGAGCAGAGAGAGTTGTTTGTTGATGCCTACAAAAATTCCTAGGTATCGACAATAGGGATTCTCCCCAATAAACAATCCCAATTAGATCTTCCACCGTTTGGTGTGGCGAACACATCTAGTTAACGGTCCGGCTACCGTATATTAAATTGTTTAAATCTTTACCGATTACGGCTCGGTCCACCATTTATGTAATTTTCTTTTTAATTAAAGATGAGATGCAAGTGCCTAAATGCATATAATTGATAAGTAGAAACCTCATAAGTGATGTGCAGGTTCTTACCTCTTGTCTTACCGTTCCTTCCTTCTCAACTATTCTTCTAAATTAAGACTAAGTTAATCTATCCTATTCTAATTTATCCTATCCCCGCGGGGAGCAAATTTAGAATTAGAGTAATATACTGTAACTGCTCATACTAATTTCGCAGGTAGTTGTTTCAATATAATATTCACATTCACAGTAGAGATAATAACAAAGATAGCTCTGATATAATGAAACCATTTATTACCCATTCATTACACGGGCATTTACATAGACAATGAATCCATTCATAACCAAATGATTTGTTCCAAGAAGTTAGAGCAATCTCACTGTATAATGTACGGAAGCAAGAAGAAGCAATTCCACATGATGCATTCCAAGCAAATTTCTGTGCAGGCCTTTGTTCCAGCAAATCGATATTTCTTATTAGCAAAGAATTAGTTCTTTTACAAAATAGTCCAACCTCTCTTACGCCAGCCAAAGGCCCCTTCTACCTTACCCCCTATCTCTATAAATATTACAATTACAATTCGTCTTATAATGACTCTTCAACTACCCTAACCTTAGGAATTCCAAAATTTGTCTTCTAGTGACTTTTACATGAGAATTTACAAAAAGAATCTTTTGAAGGACAAAAAGAAATTATGTGGGCTCTGCTAAGCTGGAAACATATGTGCCCCAAGAATTGGCCTCTTCTGCAAACGTTGTGTACTTTATTGGCTCAAGTATTTGTACAGTCACTTCATGCACCGCCAGCTATGTCTGCACGTGTGTTACCTTTTTTGTGGCAGACTTACACATTTCTCCTCGGATGTGAGCATTTACGGAATCCTGCCCAACCCAAAGGTTAATGTCTTACCACCTTTTTTCGGCATTGTGTGAATTTGTTGTTTTCAAGTCTGTCTTTCGGAAGGTAATCCTACTTGGTGAAAATAGAACCTATTACATGAGCATAGTGAGAGGTGTCTTAGTAATACCGCGGCTATTTTGAATAACAAAACATACATTATTGCACTGAAGTATCCTATAATGAAAATAAAAGCTACCAGTTGTATGCATCATTGTTCCTCAGAATTTGAGAGTGCAAACATTGTCTAGTGTTAGAATAGTGAAGAAAACTATAGTTATCAATCCATTGCTAGCCATTCAATAGTGCAGTTGTGTAATATGGAGAGAAGTGTTCCATTCGACATGGCTTGATCATTCATGATGTAATAGAAGGATGTGCAACTACAAAGTTCAAAAGAAACCCATTGATACATATGCATATGCTGATGTGTGAGTTATGAACCTGTTATTTTCATTAAAACATAAAAATCAAGCGGTTTTAAGTAACATTCCCAATACTATATCTACTCCGTCGAATTTATGGAGTGTTCTTTGTCCTTCATTTGGGGTCGTTAGTGTGATACTGTGAGGTAAAAATCATTGAATACGGTGGTTGTTGCAACGTCGTTGGAGCGAAACTAAATCAATCATTGCGACAGAAAAAGTAACGCTAATGTATGTCGGTGATATTATTAAAAATCCTTTGATACTATCGACGATGATTTGTGAAATTCTCGCGACCATTTCGGCGGAACAAAAGAGCCTTCTTCGACTATGTCAGTGAGAACTCGTCGAAAACCTCTAATTGGTTTTATTGATGCTTAGTCCATCTGTCTTTTTTACTTTGGATGCGACCGTATCGGCAGAAAACATTGAGTTTCTTCGAAACACTTGGCAACTTCCTGCACTGGCAACATTCATTGATCTCTCTGATCATTTCAAAGGTGACTCGTGAGTTACTCCCGACCGTGTCGACGAGTTTCATCGAGTTGTGTCGAAACTGTGCTTTATGAAAAACTTCTTTTGCCCAAGCCGACCGTGTCAGAGAGACTGGTTGAGTTCCTCCAATACGTCGAAGAAATTGGCCAATTTACTCTTATATGTCAACGGTAAAACATGAGTTTTAACTTAGCCAAAAATTATTTGTTCAACTTTTTGGAAAAAACCTAAGTGTAGGATGAACTCCCTTGAGCTGGAAAACTAATCTAAGTAAGTTTAAAACAACAAAGACAAAAGGAGGGGCCCTAAAATACAAAAAAATTGGGGAAGCAGTTGCAGCAGCAACATTGCCTTATCATTTTCCCAGTTGATGATTACAAAAGAGTCACCATAAACATGGAGAGTTGGAATGCCAATAGCTTTTTCAAAAATTAATAATGCCCAAAGAGCCAGTAATTATTCTCTAGTGTTGGTGTTGTGCCCACATCCCAATTTGATGCAGAAAAAGTGGGACTAACTTATCAGAAGAAAGATACATGTTCCTCCAATCTTTTTTGTTGCAACCCCGTCAAAAAAACCAGAAGGGAAGGTTATAAGTTCAGAGCATTACCAGCAATCCCACAATTTGTTCCTTTTTTATAGACCACTGTAAAAGATATCACCTGCTCCAAAAATTTATAGCAGAGAGGGACCAATTCTAGAGGCTTATCTTCAAATAAGCATAAGTTTCCAGAGATCCAAATGTTCTAGATAAAAAATAAGGGAAGATAGAGGCATTCCCTATCCTTATTGAACCACATCTCTATGTTATCCAAGAGAGTTGGACCATTCCAAATAAGAGACAACTTAAAATTCCTACACAATAAATCAATAATGGCTCGAACAAGTAGACACCAAACGAAGAGATGACTCGTTGATTCCTCATTTGACTTGAAGAAGCAGCACCTATTAGGACCATCCCAACCTTTTTTAGTTAAGTCGTCCCATGTATTTATATGGTTCTCATTGCACAGCCAGGTAAATTATTTCACTTTTAATGGCACATTACAGTACCATATAAGAGTATGAGATTTAACAAGTGACAATGGCAACATGGAGGAAACAATAAGATCATAAGCCAGATTAGCTGAGACCTCACCATTAATTTTATTATGCATCCATAGTAAAGAGTCTTCAACTTCTTCTAGTCTGATACCCCCATGAGTCAGGCCTTTTATAAATTCTATCCATTGAGCCTTCCAACTACCTCCCAATTCCAAATCCTCCATAGTTAACCAATAGGACTGCAACTTTGATCCTTCTCCATAATTACGGACCTAATTGAGAGTTGTAATGCCATAATCACATAGATAATCCCTAACCTCCTTAGAGAGCACATAGGAAGAGTTCTGACCTGCAATAGGGTCTATTCCCAGACTTAATTTTTTTCCATCTCCAACCTTCCAGCCCAATTCCCTAGTGATCCAAGATAGTGACCTAATAAAACCATTCCAAAAGTATGAGGATCCTTGAACTAAGAAGTGTTGTTTATGCAACCAGTCTTCAATGGAAAGGTTTTTAAGATATTTATGGTGTATGACATGATTCCAAGTTCCATTACCGTCCAATACCATCCATAAGCTTTTCATTCTGAGAGAAGTACAAAACCAATCCAGAATTTTGATGTTCCATCCACCATAGTCATTGGGTTTGGATATAGTGAGCCAATCAACCAGGTGCATCTTATGTTGGCAGCCCAAGTTACCCCAAAGAAGCATAAACATGCATCGTCTAAGACAGTTCAGAATGGATCTGGGAATCCTAGATAAATTAAACCAGTAGACAGGTAACCCCGATAGCACAGATCTTATAAGTATCAGCCTTCCTGCAAGGGTTAGCAATCTATAATCCCACATACTAGTTCTTTTTTCAAAAAAAATTATGATCCACCTCCAATCATTTGTGCAATAGCCCAGAGGCTTAAGACGGTATCCAAGATACTTGAATCCTTTTGCTAAGGGTTCCATTTTGAAGGGAAGGATGGAAGCAATGAAATCCCTTGTTTCCACATCAACCTCATTATACAGAAAGAAATACTTTTCCAGACTAATGCTCATTCCCGAAGCTAAGCATAAGATATCAAGAACATCCTTATAAGCTTTCCATTCCTCCAACGTCCCCAACCCAAACAGAATCACATCATCAACAAAGAGCGGATGTGTTAATGCAAGGCTTAAGGATACTCTAATACCTTTGATCTTGCCTTTCCTCTGTGCATCATTAATAATAAGCCTGAGACCTTCTATAATCAGTAAGAAGAGGAGAGGATATAGGGGGAATCCCTAACCTGTGCCTCGAGAAGCAGAGAAGAATTTTGTCGAGGTGTCATTTACAAGGACCAAAAAAATTGAGGAGATAGCACATCCCATGATCTAGTTCACCCCATCCACCGGTACACCAATTTGAAGAAGAACGAGCCTTAAAAATGTCCAATTCACCCGATCAAATGCTTTGCCAAGATCAAGTTTGAGAACCATTTCCTTCATATTTTTTGTTTTGATGGTGTGCATGATTTCCTGTGTGATGCCCACAGGCTTAATAATATGTTTGTTTTTTAGGAAGCCATACTGCTGAGCAAAGATGGACTTGTCCAAGAAAGACTTCAAACGATTTGCTGCAATTTTTGTAACGAGTTTATAAAAAAAATTGCACAGTAAGATAGGTCGGAAGTCTCCAAAGGTTTTACGATTCTAACTTGCAATGCATAGTAGAAAAAGAGAGTAGAAATATCTTTCAACCAAAGTGAGATTGTGAGTTGTGTTGATATTAAGAGTCATGTCGCACTTGCGTATCTTTTAGATTTGCTTTCTAATTACTTGTATATCAAGATTCTGCAAAAATGATAGTTCTCTCGCATAAAAAATCAAATAATTCCCTTAAAAGTCTTTTACGGATTACATATCATTTTTCACGTTGACAAAGCTTCATCTAATAATCCAATTCAATGCACTATAAGAGCTAATGTATCTCATCATTATTAATGATATTATAAATTACCATTGATTAGTTTAATTCATCATTAATGATATTATATATTACCATTGATTTGTTGATATACTCTTAATGTTATTCTTGTTAATGTGAACTCTATACACTTGATGACTATGCGTTACAAAATCTATACATGATAAGATTTGTAATAAACTCTTCAAGGTAGTGATATGAAGTCATTTTATTTATTAAAACATATTTCTTAACTTTAAGATCAAACGAATACAAGTTTTTGATGTTTATAACTACATACTTATTGGTGAAACATAATTTTGTAAGCAAATAAATAAATATGTGTTTATAACTATTGGTTGACGCTTCCCTTTACATATCCATTAATAACTTGCATATTTGTTTTTCTCCCTGGCTAAGCATTTCTCATAGATCCACTTGCTCAACACACTTATTCCAATCACAATCCATGTCATTTATGATGTTGCTTCTGCCTCAAACCTGATCCCACCTGTTATTGATTCTTTATTGATGCGAGTTGTTCATATTAGCTTTCATGGTCGCAGATCAATCATACATCACGGTAGCTGGGTGGCTCATACTGTCATTTCCCACTAAGCCACCTCCACTTCACATTACAATGGAGTATGTCGAGCCTTCTTATAGGCTTCATTACATGCAATATCTTGGGCCAACATCATGGCCCAAAAAACACCTACTTTGACCTATACCAAGATTAGGTCAATGACTAATTTTTAGAGTCAAAGTTAACCTAAAGGACCCATACTCTCTAGAATAGAGCGCTCATGCTAATCTACAACATAATTAAATTAATCTAATTACAAACTATGTAAATTATAAAACTACAACCTATAATGAATCAAGATGTCACAAATAATATATATTCCATCATGAATTGGATTATTGTTGTAAGAGTCCTTTTCTTTGGAATGGAGAAGGCACTCTTAATTATACATGAATTCATTTTGAAACTAAGATAAGCAATAATAAATTTAGATCCATGTGAAATGACATGTGACAATTTTTTTGGGTAAGCTTTGGTCATGGGAGGGTTTGAGGTTAAACCAAGGATGAACCAGGGAAGGGTGGCAGTTTTTTGGTTATTTTGGGCCTGTAACCATATTTGACAGTGCTAATAAGAAAAACTAGCGGACTTGGATTTAAATTTTCCTACTTGGATGGCCTAGTACCAACCAAGTAAAGCTAGTGGGAATTTTGTATTGATGCTTTATGCTAGTTTTGAATGGTTAACCTATCGGTAAAGATTGTCGAGGCTTGGTGGGAATTGGACTTTTTCTCACCTTAGATACGGGGTTATACATGACCTGGTTTGTACCGTAGGGGGTCTCCAGGTCTCATGGAGATGGTTTTACCTCATTCCTCACCTATATATATGGATGCACAGATGTCTAAGGAATCTATGGGGACACCTATTCGAAAATGCCTTCATTTAATATGCAGTGGTCCTCCTGATAGGGACTAGAGGGTTGTCATCATGTGCTCTCCTACGCCATTCCAAAACAGAGCTAGGGTTTGGGAAAACCCTTTCTAACAAATCCTTTTTTACTTTGTTCAAACAGGTTGTGGTTTTATGGAAGGGTGCTTTGACACCTTCAACATTGGATTTGTTACCTAACACTACCAGTATTACTCTACCTATTTATGATTCTGCAACCATTTGCCCTATTAGATCAAAAAAGGATCGTCTTTGGAAGCAACATAAGGGTGAGAAATATCAGGCAAAATGAAGCATTAAGATTGAAAAGGCCAAAAAAGGTAAATCCCTCTGTGTTTTGGAAAAATGCGTGACTCTTAACATGGTGCAAGCGTTGAATTCTAGGGCGCTTCTAGGTAAATTTGAATATATGAAGCTGATTCGAGTCGATGGTTAGCTTTACTTTCATTTCTTGTCAAAAGAGAGCAAACTTTCCATTTTGTCTCGGTATCGGGTGATTGGAGTTGGTTCTCTGGTAATGTTCAACCCATGGAAGGAAAAACCCTTGTGTAGGCACCTATGGGTTATGCTTCCAAGTTGGCCACTCCACTGCTGGAACTTTAAATCATTTATGGCATTGGGGAACTCTATTGGAAATTTCATTGTGGTGGAAGAAGCAACCTTGTGCTCTAATGACAGGCGTATCCCTCAAATTTTGGTGGATGTTGATATGTTGGATGACCTGTTGGAGTTTATTGATGTTGAATGGGTGGAAGGGTTTTTCACACAAAGGTTGGACTAATGGAAAGTTCCCTTTCATTGTTTCTGGTGTCATAGAGTAGGTCATCTTAGCTACTCTTATGCTCAGTTCTCTAGTGGGAAGTTTGAAATTTCTTCTGAGAAGGGAGTGTCAGATGATTTTCCAAAGAACGTTTATTTTCCCATGCTCGTCAATTTATGGGTAGGTTCAAAATTTTGCTTCCCCTTTTACTTAAGTCTTTGTCTACATATGAGATTATAGGGGATAAGGTGGTGTCGAGTCAAATTGATGATAGTGTGTATAGGTCTTGACCCTCGACACAAAAGAATATTTTCCCTATTGAATAGGTGCCTACCCTAGAGCCTCTTTTGAGGGTGCATAGTCCTCTTGTCATTCCTTTCCATGACCTTGATCTAATGGATGGGTGTCGGGTTACTAATGTAGGTGCTCCTTGCCCTCTTAATAATTAGTTATCTCCTTCTTATTTGGAAGAGGGTGTGCCTTTACCTTCAGAAGAACCTTATAATGTTTCTAGGGATTCTGAGAGAATGGCCTAAACAATTTATGTGGGAATATCGATGGAGGGTGAACCAGGGAACCATGTGTATGTCCCCGTAGCATATTAGGTATCAACATGTAACTACTCGCAAGAAAATTAAGAAGAAAATGGAGTTGGTATAGGAGGGAAAGGAGAGGTGGATAAACCCTAAGGTATATTCTATTACATCTATTATGCCAGTGCCTTCCTTTGATCCTCCTCTTTCTGAAAATGTTGAGGCCCTTAGATTTGAAATTCCCCAGGAGGGGGTTATACAATGATAATTATCTCCTTCAACATTCGAGGGATTGGCAGCGTCCCTAAGAGAGATTATTTTAGGAGGGTTTTAGAGAATATTGGTCTGGATATTGTTTTTCTACAGGAGACCATAACTAATGTTGTGGTGGCTTGTGATTTCTTCCTCTGATTGAAACCCACATGGAAGTGTATTGGGGTGGATACTAATAGATTGTTAGGTGGGTTGCTTATTGCTCAGAACCCTATTATTGTTGAATTCTCCCATTTTCTTACTTTTGTAGGTATTAAAATAGAAGGTCGCACTAGGGGTGTTGAGAAACCCATTAACTTTTTTTTTAACAGGAGCCTTGAAAGTATGGAATTAATAAAAAAGCTGCAACAGCTGAGTTACAAAAAAGCAAAACTGAGTCTTGCAGAGTTCTTCAAGAGACCAAAAATATTAAGAGATATAAACTGATAATTGACTCCTTTAACTTGATTCTATGCCTAGTGCTACTGCTAGAACCCCTGAAAGGATAAACCCTATGAAAGACTCCTAAAACTAGATAACACAAATAAATTCAAAGTCTAAGTGTTGGACATGCTCCTGTTAGGATTATTAATCCTCCCTTGTTCATACTTTCTATTAGATTAATTAGCCTAACTTAGGAACCTAAATTAATTAATTGGGTCCACTTGTCCCAATTTGGATACATGTACTAGTCATTAAAGTGTTGGGAACACTACTAGAGGTTAACTACCACTTACTCCATGTGCATGCATCAGTTGGGGCACCTCCTAGACCAATCCTTACATTTTAGGAACCACTGGGAGTCCCGGCACCAACCTACTTCAGTTAATTGGTGTTAGTATTAGTTAGTCTTAATTAGCCCCTAGTTATATTCATTTACTTCACAAAAAGTTAGGCTAGCGCTATTAATGCATGGATAATGCATGGTTGCATGGTGAGGAGTGCTTTTCCTACCTACCACACTCAGTTTCACTGAGTTAACTAGTTGTTACTGCTGGTTGGATTTATTGGTCTTAAGGGAGTTATCTATTTGGACTCTGATATTAATTGGGAGACCTTCGATTAGATACAGTCTTATCCACTTGGAGGATTCGAATTCATTACTCATGTATTCGAATTCTACATATGTAAACTATTGTACAGGTGCTATGTAGCTTGAGAGAAGTATTTGTAGTCTTCTAGCCGGAGCAATTATGAGTTCTCAAACTCCTGAACCACGGATCCTCAAAACTTCCAATTACCTTCATTGGAGGATTGATATGCAACTGGCCTTGCGCAAGCATGGCTACCACAAGATCATACATGGCTAGGAGGTTGAGCCTCATCAGCTGGTAGAGTGGAACAAGTTATTAAACCATTATGATGAAGCATTCGGGTACTTATGTACTTATATTTCCAAAGATATCCTCTTTCATTAAGAAGGATTGAGGACTCATAGAGAATCCTGGGAGAAGCTTGATAGCTTGTTTAACAAACAAGATGAGCTTCGGGGACACATTCTGGAGAATGAGTTGGTATATTTACATCCCAGAAGGTTCGAGACTATTGAGCAATTCTTATCCAAATTCAAGTCTCTAGTGCTATAATGCAAACAGTGCGGGATAGAGCGGAAGTATGAGCAGAATGTCCTTTCCATACTCAGCGAACTAGGCCCTGAATACTTCGTATATGTCTCTATGTTTCATTCCAAGCGGGAAAACTTTCCTGATTGGAAACTTCCTTCTTTAGATTCATTCTCCAATTCCTTAATCAAGGAGAAAAACAAATTGATTCAAATGGGAGTCATCCAGACCTCCAAAGATCAAGCTCTCTTAGTTATTGACTCTTCCAAATCACAAGCAAAGGGGAAATCAAAGAAGAAGGAGCCCAAGGCAGCTAATTCAAAGCCTAAACAAAATCAACAAGATTCTAAAAGGGCCTCCGTCTCTAAGAAGAATAAATTTGGGAAAACATTATGTCCCTATTGGGAAAAAGGGTATCACCTTGAAGATCATTGTATGAGGAAGGAACTTGATGAAATGTTTGCTCTGCATAATCAACATAACATTCAAAGAGAAAAATAGTCTGATAATAGGCATGAAAGATGTTATGCTTTGAAAGCATGACCACCTTAGTCTACAGCCTATTTGATTGATTTTGGAGCCTCCAACCACATGGTTTCCTCTAAGGATCTCTTCTCCTCTCTCAGTGTCAAAGAAGAGCCCACTATTCACATGGGAGTTGATTCCCAAATCCCAGCAGCAGGAAAGGGCACCATCAGAGCGAAGCATGGTGTGTTCATATATGTCCTATATGTGCCCTCACTTGCAGCTAATCTGTTATCTATTTATCAGATGACCCATACTCACTCACCAAAGCAATTATTGTTTGGACCTGACTCAGTAGAGATCACCAATATCTCAACTGGGGAGATTGTAGCAAAGGGGATTGCTGATCATGCCTCCAAGGCATACTATTTCTCTCACTTCATGCCATTCTCAGTTCCAGCATCATCCCAACTTCCATTGGAAGATGATGAAGGTATAAACATTCCTTCACTGCCTATTGCAATTTCAGTTTCAAATCTTGACAATTCTGATCCAGATTCAGAAGAGGATTCATCCCAGTATGATCCTGTTTCCGCTACAACATTTCCCAAAAGTATTTTTTGAAGATATTTTTTGGCCCCCCTTTGAATATCTTAGTTTTCCTTTGCTTTGATTGTCAGTTTGATTTTCCTATCCATCATGAAATTTCTAAAAATTTCGATTCCACCAAGGAAGAAAGTCAAATTTTGACCCATAGCAGCGAATAGTTTCTCGGTTTCGAGCCGCTACAGTGGGCTCTTCTTTGTTTTCAAGCCGCTACAGCAAGCCATTCTCAAATTGCGAGCTGCTATGACGAGCATTTTCTTTGTTTCAGTGCCACTATAGCGAAAGGATTTTCATGATCGGGCCGCTATAGTGAGTGTCATTCTGTTTTGTGCACCGATTTTCATTTACTCCCGCTATGTCGGAGATATTTTTGAGTTGCATATGCTACGACAGCGAGCTTTTGTTGTCGTATTTTGAAGTTGTCCCCGAGATCCACTACAGCGGACGCTTCCCCTAGGATGAGCTACTACAATGGGCGTTTGTGCAGTTTTATCGTGGAAGTCTTTCACGATGTGTTGTCGCTACGACAGAGGTGTTGTCAGGTAAATAGTCAATTTTGGTGGGACCCATCGTCGCGGAAGTTTTTTTGAGTTAGAGTCATTGTTACGAATACATCTTTGTTTTCTTTTCGATGTGGTTGTTTCCGCAAAGCCGCAAAGAGGTTATGGGGGGGTTGTGATTAGTGAGCCGCTGTTGCGGATGGATGAAGATGTTCGAGCCGCTGTGTTGGGGCATTGCCCATGATAACTTATGTTCTCTGACCCGCGATTGGTTGGCACCAATGGTGTTTGGGGTTTCGCACGTGCAAGCAAGTTAAAAGTTTTAAAGCCTGAAAAGCCTGCTTTTTTGCCCATTTCGAAGCTTTTTACCATTTGTTTTTTAACGGAGTCTATTTGAATTTGGAGAGCGATTTCCATTTCAAAGCTCACTGTGTGGATTCTACAATGGAGCTCATGTGGATTGTACTTGTTATTCATTCTCAATTGCATGGCGAATTTCCTAACCAGCTAGGTAGGTTTCAAATCCCTTTTGCCAGTGAATGATTTGTTAAGGCTTGTAATATGTCCGATGTCGATAGTGGGTTAGGTTTTTTGCCGAGTATATAAGGGGGTTTTAGTTCCCGTGTTCTTTTAGGTTGGGTTGTCATATTTTACGTTTTCCCTCGTAGTAACCCAAGTCTTATGCATGTTCAGAGGCATTTTTGGCCCCATCGTCTAGGTTAGCGATGAGTTCTCAAGAATACGAGCATTGCGTCGGTATGAAGATAGTCGGCTACTCACACATGGGCATTAGTATGGGCTGTGGTTTTCTCTTTCTATACAGAGCCTGTAGGTGGAAAATCCTTAGGTATCGACTGTGGGATTTGTGCATTGTTTTTACCCTAGGACATCGCTGCCATTTTTGTTTCTTTGAAGCTTTGTTGCACCTATGAGAGAGAGTGTCTGAGGCCTAGTGGGGGTTTTTTTGCCGATAAGGAAGAAGAGCACAGGGGTTTTCAATAGTGGTTGCCCGTATCCCACATAGATTTTCTAGCCGTAACCCTGACCCGTGCCTTGTATTGCTAGTTTTAATGGATGAAACTAACAAGGTAAGGAAACTTTAGGCTTTTATGCTGCGGTGATGTATATGTATGTTTTTGTTTCACCTACATTGATCATCCTTGTTTCAAATATGAATGCTAAGAAAAATCTGTTTTTAGAGGTACCACTCACTGTGGAAATTATGACGAAGAAACAAAGGAAGAAGCTTAAGGTTGTTGATTATGATTCTGACACAGAGGATGTAGAGGTCTCGATGACAGTAAGGACTGAAATAGTCTATGAAGACACTAAGGCAATTACAGGAACAGAGCATGAGCTAAAATGGGGTCAAATATACCCCATGATGGTTGAAGCGAAAGTGCCAGAAACTGGTTTGGGAGACCTAGTTATGTATGAGAACACATTGAGGTCTGGGATAACTAAGATAGCAACTAGGCTGGATGTCTTTCTGTATGCAGAGGTCATTGGATGGTTGTTGGCCAAGATAGACACAATGCGAATGATGATTAATGATGAGAAGGGTCGGCCTGTGGCATCTTTCGCACCTACTTTTATTTCCGAAGCCTATAGCCTACCGAAAAAGGAGGTAAGTGTAACAACAGAATGGGTCCTAGGTCTAAAGTTCGATTATACATCCAATGCAAAGAAGATGGTGGCTGAGGGGAACACTTTTAGACATAAACAGTCAGGAGAATATGAGATGGCCCATCTTAGAACCCCATTCAGGATAATAGCCTTATTGTTGAGCAAGCTGTATGGTAGGGCTAATGGTAAGATGTATAATCTTGGTTGGCTACCCCTCTTGTACTACGTGGCCATGGAGGGAACAATTTTTAACTGTGCAGATATAGCTACTAGGAACTTTTTCAAATGTGTCAAGGCAGCTCAAGAAGGCCATAAGCAGAGAAAATAAGATTTGTTCATGTCATATTTTTTGATAGATTACATACTCTTTAGACACAGGTTTGAGAAGCTCAACTGTGTATGGAAGGAGGGGAGGGCCCCTATATATGTTGTATACCAGATTTTGGAGCTATAGAGTCCATAAAAGAATATGGAGATTATTTTTTTCATAGAATATTTCACGTATCTAAGAATGTATGGAGGCACCAAAGCACCCTAACTACTGCCCAAGTATGCAGCAGACTACATAGTGATTAAGGAGGCAATTAGACAAGTATTCATAAACGGTTTTGGAAATCATTTATTTGATATAAAGAAAGTTGTATTCCCACCTATATCTTTCTATGTAGGAAGCTACAAGTTTAATGGGGTAAAGAGTGCTCCAAATTTTGTTAAAGAGCTGGAAATCTTTCATTTCGGAGAAGTGAGCTTCCACATAAATGACTCTCAAGGAAAGGTGGCAGCTCATAAAGCAACTCATAAGGTGAATTATGAGTATTCAGACTATATAGACAAAGCGGAGAAAATGTACAAAAATATTTATAGCATGTCCTCCTTGAGCAAAAGTTTGAAAAGAAAGGCCCCTGGAGTTAAAGGAAGCAATAGCCACAATCCAAAACCTAATGATAAAGAGAAGGAAGCTGCTAGAAAGGACAAAGAGGAGAGTGCCTGAAAAATAGCAGAAGGTGCAAAGAAGCTTTTGAATGAAGAAAAGCGAAGAGAAACAAAGGAAGAAGATGCCAAGACAGCAGAAGAAGAAGAAAAGAGAAAAAAGGAGGAGGTTATCTTATAAAAAATTGCACAAATCCAAAAGGATATAGCTCAAGCCTTGAACACTGAGCTAGGAATACAAGATTTAGGAAAGCTTATAGAAGGGAGAAATCAGGAAAATGAAGATGCAGTAGCACGTGGAGATCAGGAGAGAAGCCCTGTTCTAAATGATCCAGAGAACCTGCCATCCACATCCATCAGCATCCTTACTAGGGGACATGTGCCCATAGCTGAAATGGGGCTTGTACCATTTATACCCCCTAAACAATACGATGTGGCATGCTTGGAGGACATTCGTTTTGATCCTAAAACAAAATCTATTACATGGAGGACAGAAAAACCTTGAAGGTAGGGACTACGCCACCAGTGACCACAGTAACAGAAAGGACAGTAATGAAGAATGTAGAGAGTACCCGAAGCAATTAGCTTCTATGGGAATTACAAATGCCTATGCCAATGCTCATAATGTAGACAGGCTTATGGAAAACATTGAGCAATATAAGGGAAATATGGTCGAAATGAAGGAAGTATTGAGCAAAGAAGAAAAGGTAGGAAGAGAATCCAAAAGAAAATATGAGGCTACCTTATCAGATTTTGAAAGTCTTCAGCAGAGACATCAAATCTTAGAAGAAGAACGAGACAGTTTAAAATAATCCAATGAATAGTTGAGTAAGGAGAAAGGAAGTTTGGAAAATAAGGTTGCAGAATAGGAACTGCAGAAGACTACTGCTGAAGGGGAGAGCCAAGCATTATGAAACCCAAGTAGCAGCATTGGAGGCCCAAAAGGATTCATTGGAAGTTTTATTAAAAGTAGTGAATGAGCAAAGGACGGATATTGAGCCATTGACAAAGCATGCCCTCATGCTCATAAGCAAAATTTGTCAGATGCAGCTCCAAATAGCAGATGAGATGTCTAAAGTTCGGCAAGTGGAAGCTAGGTTGGAGTAGATTGTGAGTACAACTTCCCTTTTTATAGACAGGACCCGGGATATCCTGGAAATTCTTCAAGGACATTTGACTTCGTTGGAAACAACCAAGGAACCTCCAGCAAATGCACCAGTAAAATACTCAGAGAGAGTGAAGCTGGAGTATGAGCTGATAGAATTCAGGAAAAAAGTTGCAGAAGAATTGGTAAAGGAAGTCTGGAGGACTAAAGGTCTTTGCACAGAGTTCTGTAGAAAAGTGCTTACATCTTACAACCATTGTTAAACATCTGTAAAGAAGAGGTTTGAAGAATTACCTAAGCATGAAGAATACTTAAAACAATTGCAGGCCAGATGGCAAGAGGATGAACTAGTATTCAGTTGATCAAAAATTTAGATGAGAAAGTGCTGAGAACAGTGATAGCCCAAGCAGCAGTAAGCAATCATCTATTGGAAGATTAACTTCGCTTGATTCCAGCCAGAGTGGCAAATATAAAATCCCAAGTTGCCAAACATGAGGTCTTTATCAAATTCCTAGAGCCATTAGAGTTTGAGACCATAGCGACAGATGCTAATATATGGAAGCAATTCATAAATGAGGTGGTTGGTCCCACGTAGCATGTTTGTTTTATTGATACATTTTTTGTAATATTATATTTGCCTAAATTAGCGAACTCACTAGGAGACAAAGGCCTTTTGTAACTAATTTGTAAAAGAATCCCAAAGGGTAAGGGAGACCAAGAGACATTTGAAATTGTATAAATATAGATCAAGTAGATAGGAGCCAGGACCTTTTTCATGCTATCTTTTCGTGAAGTTTATTGTAAGAAGAACTACTTCCTTTTATAATAAAGAAGTCATATTTTCTGCTGGAGATGACCTTTTTCATGCTATATTTTTGTGAAGTTTTGTTGTAAGAAGAACTACTTCCTTTTATAATAAAGAAGTCATATTTTCTGCTGGAGAAGGCGTTGTGAAGTCTCAAATGTATGGTGTAGATTGGTTGAATGGCAAATTATTTATGTTTCAGCTTTTTCTACAAACTGTGAGATCGTTCTGACTTATGAATTATTTCCTTGTTATAAATGATTTCCTGTTAATTTTGTGAAACTTATGCAGTATATTGAGTAATGAATGTGTTAACTAACAATGAGCTATCTCTTTGTTTATGTTTCTACTTAGACTCATGTATTCTGAATTATGAACAACTATCTGTAATATTCTTTATGCATGTTGTACGGTACATTACTCATGTTAATATAATCTTGCTCCCTAGGGATAGGTTAGATAGAACTAGTTAGCTTAGCCTGGCTGTTATTCATTTATGATTTAAAAGCGAAAGAGGTAAGAACCTGCGCATCACATTGTGAACTCTTCGTTATCTCTATTGATTGCATTTAATTAGGCACTTGCATATCATAAATAAAGATAAAATTAAAAAATGCACTTAAACGGTGGACCCGGCCGCAACTGGTAAAACAAGCTTAAACCGTTACTTGGCCTACGGTAGTCGGACCGTAAACCAGACGGACTCCCCATACCAAACAATAACGAGCTAATTTGAAACACTTATTGGGGAGAATCCCTACTGTTGTTACCTAGGAATTTCTAGGCCTCAACAGTTTTTGGCGCTAGAAGGAGGGCCACCATTGCATGGATGGCCGAGGAAATTCGTTTTCTTGAGAATACTCCACCGGTGACAATTCTAAAACTAGTTTCCCTCAATGACCTAGTCCTGAAGAAAACATCACAAAGTATCTCTATTCCATTGATAACAACGTAGTTGATGATTTAAGGAGGATTACAAGGGTGTATGCAAAGAAGATTGGAGGATTACCCATTATTCCTACTTTTCTTGGAAGAGAATTTCGTAAGAAGGACCGTCCTTACTGTGACGATTCAATGTTAGTGGAAGACTTTGAAGAACTGGTAGAAACATCCTTGAAGGAAATTGTGCAACCCCTAAATCAGTTGGGACCAGATTCCCCTTACTGCTCACCTTTTCGAATCCCTGTCCAGTCTCCACCTCAATCTCCACTTAGAATCATGGAAAATGTGAATGCAAATCAACCTCCTCCACCACCTTCTTGCAGGGCTAGATCTCCTCTAAACCTTACCCCTCTGTTGCATGCCATGCCTCGTAATTTTGACAAGTCATTGCCCAAGCTTGAACCAAATGAAGGAATTCTTGTGGATGATCATTTGAAAAGTTTTTATATAGCTTTAGAAGGTTTACAAGCAGGAGAGCATGAAGACGTAGTCTGCATATTGTTCCCTCGTACTCTCAAAGGAAAAGCAGCCTCATGGTATTTTTACCTACAGGAAAATTAAATCACAAATTGGAATACCTTTGAGAGATTGTTTAGAAACAAATATGGGATCTAGAGAACCCATGATGCTTTAATGAAAAGATTGATTTCCCTAAGGAAAGAAAAGAAAGAAAGGGTGCATAAATTTACTCAGAGGTTTGTTTCCTACATGAATAACTTTGATGGAGCTGCAAACCTATCGAGAATGCCCTAATCAAGTATTACACCTCAGCTCTTGGTCCTGACCTAGTCATGTTTGTTAAAAGATCAGTTAAGCCCACCTTAGTGGAGACTTATGAAGAAGCTGAGAAGGTGGAAGCCAAAATGGAGAGTATAGAACAATATCCTGTACAATCAAAAGAAAAAACTTTTGGGAACAGAAAGCCTTTGTTGTTAACTAAGCCTAAAGATGAGCGGTCACAAGAATTAGATGGTGTGGTCAAAATGATGCAGAAACTTTCAAATAAAATAATTGACATGGAAAAGGAGAAGGAGGCCAAGAAGTAGTTCAAACCTTATTATAGAAAGATAGATGATAATGGTCCATCCAAAACTGCCTCTCATAGTCCCTCGACTATGAATTTATCAGAAGTGGGAATGGACAACTTCTGTACATTGCATCAGCAGCCTCACTCTGAAAAAAATTGCCCACAATGGATAAACTTTATGAATTTAGTGATGAACCAATTACTATATTCCAAGCTATCAGAAACTGTGGATGAAAAGGAGAAAGGTCATGAACCAACAGAGACCAAGAAGAAGACACTTTGGTTTTATGGGATTGTGTATCCATGTTTAATATAGAGGATGAATATCTCGTTGAGGAAGAAGAAATACCATAAACGAATGCTACAACAGGGAGTCAAAGATCATTGAAAGAGGATAACATGATACTTCCCAAGATAAAGAAACTTCAGGAGAACATAAAAAAGATAAAAAAAAATAATACTCAAGCTATTAATATACCAGAGTTTGTCATCACAAGCCAGAACCCCAAGACAGTCAATATGCATGTGAATTCTACAAAAAACAAAGTTGATAATGTCAAGAAGAATTCCACTGAACATGAAATGGGATATGACATTGTAGAAGATATTAAAAAGACTAAATCAAACATCTCTTTGTTTGAAATGTGTAATCTACCCCAACAAAAGGAAAAGTTGGTGAAAGCACTTGAGACACCCATGAAGGAACCCCAGAATGATAATCAGGCCGATGAAGAGATTGGTGAAGCAAGTATAGGAGGAAAGTATTTATATAGAACTCTAGCATTCCTACTTACTTTTGAAATTTTCAATTACAACGTGCATAACTATTTGGTGGATTTTGGAGCATCAGTAAATGTCATGCCACTTTCAGTTTGCAAGCAAATAAATGGTCAACCCAAGCCAACTACAGGTCAAGTGGTCCAATTAGATAGGACTGCAGTGAAAGTGGTAGGATAAATGGAAGATATCTTGATACATTTACCAGTAGATGAGAGGGTCTTCCAGTATGTAGACATTGTGGTACCAAATATCCTGGACGCATATGGTCTGGTTTTAAGCCGGGATTGGTCAGCAAAATTGGAGGGTTATTTTGCCTCAGATTGGTCACATGTATGGTTATCTTATAAAGGTTTCCAGAATCAAATAAAGGTGTTAAGGGAACCTCAGATGAAACAAATTCACACAGTTTGAAGGGAAGAATGAACCAGTTAATTCTATTTTGGGAAACTATTTTCTTGAGCTTGAACCAGGAAATTATAAAGATGAAGAAGCCAGTGACACATCAGATATCCAGCCCAATCTTCTTTAGTTTTCATGGGATGATAAGATTGATTGTAATATAGTAGAGTTAGTCTCAAATGTAGGTAGTAGTTCAAATTCAGTAGGAATAGAAAAAATTTGGATTCTTTATTTTGACGGTTCCAAAACCATGGAAGGATCAGGAGATGGCTGTGTCCTGATGGATCCAGAAAAAAAAAATATATTTTATTTCCTGTAGATTAGAATTTGAGTGCACTAATAACACAGCTGGGTACGAAGCAAAAATAAATAAAAGTGTATGGAGATTCTGAAATCATTGTTAAACAAGTTTGAAACAAAATTCATTGCATATCACCACATTTGAAAGCTTATCAAAATGAAGTATGGGATTTATAAACAAATTTTGATGCATTCATAATCTCTTCGATTCCTAGATTAAAAAATGCACCAGCTGATCTATTAGCTACTTCAGCTGCAAGGCTGGTACCCATGAATAACAGATGTTCAATTGAATTTCTTTTCAGGCCTTCCGTTCTAGACAATATCACCAATCTGAGGGTGTTTGATGATGATCAGCAAATCTTGAAATCTCTAATGAATGATGATACATTCAAAGGAGCCATAATAGATGATGAAGAGAATCAAGTAAACCTCCAGAATGGAAATTTCATTCCTAAAGGAGTCAGAACTTTGGAACAGATGTTTGATCTAGACAACAAGTTTAGAAAACCATCAAATGTCAAGACACACAGTTCGTCTTTGCAATCCGCGCTGATAAATATAGGGTCAGAGGTTGAACCCAAATATGTGAACTTGGGGAAGTGTTGTTCACCCAAGGAGAAGAGAAAATTCAACAGTTTTTTCAGACAATACAAATATGTATTCGCTTGGACATATGAAGACCTCAAAACTTTTGACACCAAAATTATACAACATGTCATTCCAATCAAAGTTGGAGTCAAACCTTATCACCAGCCTCTAAGAAAGATGCACCCAAAACTAGAACCTTTAATTAAAAGTGAGGTGAAAAAAATTCTTGATGATAAGATCATAATCAAGGTAAGACATTCAGAATGGGTTTCAAATTTGGTGCCAGTATGAAAGAAGTTTGGAGATATCAGACTTTGTGTTGATTTCAGAAATTTAAACCGTGCATCGCATAAGAAAATTACCCTCTCCCACCCATGGAATAGATATTACAAATGGTCTCAGGTTCTGATCTGTTTTCTCTGTTAGATGGATTCTTAGGCTATAACCAAGTGTTAGTAGTAGAGGAAGACAGACTCAAGACCACCTTCAGAACCAAGTGGGGGACTTTTGCCTATAGGAGAATGCCCTTTGGACTCATTAACACTGGAGCAACTTTCCAAAGGGCTATGGATATCACTTTCCACGGTATGATTGGACGAAGTGTTGTAGTCTATTTGGATGATGTCACGATATTTTCTAAGAAGAGAGAAGAACATGCATTTCATTTGAAACAAATTTTCCAACATTGTAGAAAATATGGCATTTCTTTGAATCCTAAGAAATGTGTGTTCGTTGCTACGGAAGGAAAGCTATTGGGTCACGTTATTTCAAAAAAAGGGATCTCAATAGACCCAGAGAGAATTAAAGCAATAGGATATATCCCTTTACCCCATAATAAAAAGGGTATGTAGTATTTTATGGGGATAATAAATTTTGTGCGAAGGTTTGTGCCAAACTTTGCTTAAACATTCAAACCTTTGCAACAAATGGTCAAGCAAAGTGTTCAATTCAAGTGGACTGATTCAAGGAAGGATGCATTTAACAAGATCAAGACATCAATAGCTCAAGCACCATCCCTTAAAATCCCCAACTTTGAAAAGGATTTCATCTTGTACACTTTTGCTTCTGACGATTCATTAGCAGCGGTGCTTACATAGAAATAAGAGGGGGGAGAGGAGTACCCCATATCATTTATGAGCAATGGTCTGCAAGGGGATAAATTGAATTATCCCACACTTGATAAGCAAGCTTATGCATTTTTTAAAGTGGTGAAGCAATTCAGACCATATATACTGAAGAACCGTACCAAAGTGATAGTTCCACACCTGGCAGTCCGATCTCTTTTTGTACAGAAAGAGTTAGGAGAAAGAAGAGGTAACTAGGTAACGGCCTTACAAGAATACGACCTAGAATTCAAACCAGCAACCATAGTCAAAGGGAAAGGGCTCTTTAAATTGATGGTTAAGAGTCAAGACAATGAAGATAACAATTGGGACAATGAAGCTGAATTACACATGCTGGATGTATGTCCTTTATTTATAGCTCCAGAATCCTGGTACATAGACCTGGTTCATTATCTTCAAGAGGGATACTTGCTTGAACATTGGAATCCCAATAAAAGGAGAGCATTACGCTTAAAATCAGCCTTATATCATATTATTGATGGAGTGCTGTTTAGGAAAAACTATGATGGAGTTCTTCTCAAATGCTTGGAATGCGAAGATGCAACTAAGGTTGTGATAGAACTACATGATGGACCTGCTAGAGGTAATTTCTCAGGAGATACAATAGCACACAAGATTTTGAGAGCCGGTTATTATTGGATGACTTTGTTTAAATATGCTCACGCTCATGTTAGGAAATGTGATACTTGTCAAAGGAGTGGTGGAAGACAAGAAAAGGCAGCAGGACCATTAAAGTCAATTATTATTTCAGAACCATTCGAGCAATGGGGGATTGACATTATCGGAGAGATCAATTCAAATTATTCATTGCACCACAAATAAATCCTGACAGCAACAAAATAATTCACCAGATGGGTAGAAGCCATCCTGTTAGGAAAAGTTAATGAAGATGCAGTTATAGATTTCTTGCAAGATCATATTATCACCAAGTTTGGGGTTCCAATTTCCCTAGTTTTTTATAATGCTTCCTATTTTTCATCTATTAAACTGACTGCATTTGCAAATGAGAAAGGGATTAAGTTACATTATTCTACTAGCTATTATCCACAAGGTAATGGTCTAGCAGAATCTACAAATAAAAATCTCATTAGGACTTTGAAGAAAATAGTCATAGAAAATCAAAGAAGTTGGCACATAGCTCTCCTTAATGCATTATGGGTTGATCGAGTTGTGCCAAAGAATTCCTTAGGTGTGTCACACTATACTCTAGTCTATGGGAAAGAAGCTATCCTAACTCTCAATATTCTGTTGTCGTCATCTAAACTAGCCCAAGCTTCTAGAGGAACTGACAATGAAGTTCTGCAAACTTCGAATCAATAATCTGCTAAAGTTGAAGGATTCTAGATCCAAATCAAAAGAAAGGTTTAAGCATCAACAGGAAATGGTGAAGAGATGGTTTGATAAGCACAAAGCCGGAAAGAAGGAATTTGAAGTAGGTGATTTGATTCTTAAATGGGATCACCTGCATGATGGCAAGGGAAAGCACACTAAATTTCAGCAATTATGGATAGGCCCTTTTCAGATTGCAGAGAAGTTAGGCCCCTCAACCTATAAATTGCAAGATTTACAAGTGTGGGAAGAGAACTTGCCAGTCAATGGTTTAGTTCTCGGACCATATTTTTCTTAACTATTTTGAGTTTTCTTTGTACATAAATAAAACTTTTGACTGTTTTTAGTCTTGTTTTTCCTTATATTAGTTCTGCTTGTTTTACATTTTTTATTTTTCTTAAAGTCCGATTTCTTGTATTTTGTTTGCTTTATCTTATGTTTTACATAAAATATCATAACCTTTGGTTTTGGAGTTCATCAGAGTTTTGGATAAACTAAAAAAATCTTTTGACCAAAGGCTGCTTACTATTTGCACATACATCATGCTTAAGGATCCTTTAAAATTAGCAAATTATCTAAATAGATTATGAATACATTGAAGTCATGTTTAATCCCTGTAAAATAACTAAGGTCAGAAAAGTCCAGAATACAATTTTCAGGCTCCATTCGTTTCACACTAAAGTATGTCCTAGGAAGCTAACAGCAAAAGACCCATGGAGAGGAAGCAGGGTGAGCAGTTGTATGGTATTTAAATGATCCCATGCCACAAATGAAAGCCAAAACACTAAAAGAGTCAATTCTCCCATAAATAAAGCATACATCAAAAGGACATACTCAATAAAATCAGTTTGGATAATATTGCTCGAAAGTTCTTCTCTGTCTGTGAGCTGAAAGCAAAATATCTCTCACACAAAAGGACATTATGGATGGAAGAACCTAAACCAAATTTTAGGTAGAAATCAATCCAGGAGGACTCAACAAGACAAAAGTCCAGAAGCATCAAAAGAATACAAAATGGCATGGGAATGAGGAACAAACAAATATACCTGTTCACAATCTGTTACAATCCTACTGTGTCTAAGTTGGAAGCTATCCGAAGGCAGAAGTAAAATAAACCTCATATCTTGGCCTCAGAAAAGTTGACGAGACTATGAAAACCTAGTTATCTTATCCCATTGGACCATAATCAATGTTAAAAGTTCATAAATCTTGTATTCTAGAAAATCTAGGCATCTTAAAGGAATCTGATAAAATGGTCTAACAATATATCTTAAAGCAGGTGTTTCAAAAGTCAATTGTTCAGAGATCTGTGTCCACCAGTTAGTCACCAATTGTTTCCGCTGCAACATTTCCCAAAAAAAAATTTGAAGATTTTTTTTGGCCCTCGTTTGAAGATATTAGTTTGCCTTTGCTTTAATTGTCAGTTTGATTTTCCTGTCCATCATGAAATTTCCGAAAGTTTTGATTTGCACCAAGGAAGAAAGTCAAATTTTGATCCACAGTAGTAGACAGTTTCTTAGTTTCGAGCCACTATGGTAGGCTCTTCTTTGGTTTCAGGCCGCTATGGTGAGCCATTCTCAAATTGTGAGAAGCTATGACAGGCATTTTTCTTTGTTTCACCACCGCTGTAGCAAAAGGATTTTCATGATCGGGTCGCTATAATGGGTGTCATTCTATTTTGCGCACCGATTTTCGTTTAATCCCGCTATGTCGGAGAGCTTTTCAAGTTGCGTCCGCTGTGGCAGCAAGATTTTGTTTGTCATCTTTCGAATTTGTCCCTGGGAGCTGCGATGGCGGATGCTTCCCCTAGTATGAGCCGCTACAGCGAGCATTTGTGCAAGTTTATCGCAGAAGTATTTCACGATACGTTGCCACTACGATGGAGGTGTTGTCGGGTAAATAGTCGATTTTTGTGGGACCCGCCGTCGTGAACGTTGTTTTGAGTTAGAGTCGTTGTTACAAATACATCTTTGTTTTCGTTCCGATGTGGTTGTTTCCGCCGAGCCGCAAAGAGGTTGCGGGGGGATTGTGATTTGTGAGCCGTTGTTGCAGATGGATGAGGGTGTTCGAGCCGCCATGTCGGGGCATTTCCCATGATAAATTACGTTCTTCAGCCCACAGTCGGTTTCCTCCAACGGTGTTTGGGGTTTCGCACATGCAAGTAAGTTAAAAGTTTTAAAGCCTAAGGAGCCTATTTTTTCACCCATTTCGAAGCTTTTTCCCATTTGTTTTTTAACGGAGACTATTTGAATTCGGAGAGTGTTTTCTGTTTCGCAGCTCACTATGCGGATTCTGTGGTGGAGCTCACGTGGCTTGTACTCATTAGTAATTATCAATTGCGTGGCCGATTTCCTGACCGACCAGGTAGGTTTCAAATCCCTTTTCCAGTGAATGATTTGTTAAGGCTTGTAAGTTGTCCATTGTCGATAGTGGTTAGGTTTTTGGTCAGGTATATAATGGGGTTTTAGTTCTTGTGTTCTTTTAGGTCGAGCTGTCATAGTTTATGTTTTCCCTCGTAGTAACCCAAGTATTATGCATGTTCAGAGGCATTTTTTGCCCCATCGGCTAGGTTAGCAATGAGTTCTCAAGAAGCCGAGCATTGCGTCGGTATGAAGACAGTCGGCTGCTCACGCATGGGCATTGGTATGGGCTGCAGTTTTATCTTTCTGTACAGAGCCCATAGGTGGAAAATCCTTAGGTATCGAATGTGGGATTTGTGTCACTATTTTTACCCTAGGGCATCACCGCCATTTTTGTTTCTTTGAAGCTTTTTTGCGCCTGTGAGAGAGAGTGTCTAAGGCCAAGTGCAGGTTTTGTTGCCGATAAGGAAGAAGAGTGTAGGGGTTTTCAACAGTGGTTGCCCGTATCCCGTGTAGTTTTTCTAGCCGTAACCCTGACCTGTGCCTTGTATTACTAGTTTTAATGGATGAAACTAACAGGGTAAGGAAACTTTAGGTTTTTATGTTGTGGTGATGTATGCATATGTTTTTGTTTTTCCTACACCGATCATCCTTGTTTCAAATATGAATGCTAAGACAAATCTATTTTTACACGTACCACTCACTGTGGAAATTATGACAAAGAAACAAAGGAAGAAGCTTAAGGTTGTTGATTACGATTATGACACAAAGGATGCAGAGGTATTGACGGCGGTAAGGACTGAAATAGTGTACGAAGACACTAAGGCAATTACAGGAACAGAGCAAAAGCTAAAATGGGGTCAGATCTACCCCATGATGGTTGAAGGGAACGTGCCAAAAACTGGTTTGGGAGACCTAGTTCTATATGAGAACATATTGAGGTATGGGATAACTAAGATAGCAACCAAGCCAGATATATTTCCCTGTGCAAAGGTCATTGGGTTGTTTTTTCCCAAGATAGACACAGTGGGAATGATGATTAATGACAAGAAGGGTCAGCCTGTGGCATCTTTCACACCTGATTTTATTTCGACGGCCTATAGTCTACCAGAAAAGGAGGTAAGTGTAACAACAGAATGGGTCCTAAGTATGAAGTTTGATTATACAACCAATACAAAGAAGATGGTGGCTGAGGGGAAGACTTTCAGACATAAACAGTCAGGAGAATATGAGACAGGCCATCTTAGAACCCCATTCAGGATAATAGCCTTATTATTGAGCAAGTTGTATGGTAAGGCTGATGGTAAGATGTATAATGTTGGTTGGTTTCCCCTCATGTACTACGTGGCCATGGAGGGAACAATTTTTAACTAGGTAGATATAGCTACTAGCAACTTGGCCAAATGTGTCAAGGCAGCTTAGGAAGGCCATAAGCAGAGAAAATCAGATTTTTTCATGTCATCTTTTTTGACAGATTGCATACTCTTTACACATAGGTTTCAGAAGCTCAACTATGTATGGAAGGAGGGGAGGGCCCCTATATATGTTGCATACTAGATTTTGGGAGCCCATAAATATCATAACCACTACCAAGTGATATGTGAAGAATTCATCAGACTCCTGTATAAATTGAGCTTTTTGGAAGATTGTCCATGCCTATCAGAGGGATCTGTAGAGTCCATAAAAGAATATGGAGATTATTTTTTTCACAGAAGATGGCACGTATCTGAGAATGTATGGAGGCACCAAAGCGCTTACCCTTACTACTGCCCAAGTATTCAACAGACTACATAGTGCTTAAGGAGGCAGTTAGACAAGTATTCATAGACGGTTTTGGAAATCATTTATTTGATATAAAGAAAGTTGTATTATCACTTGTACCTTTCTATGTAGGAAGCTACAAGTTTAATGGGGTAAAGAGTTCTCTATATTTTGTTAAAGCACTGGAAATCTTTCATTTCGGAGAAGTGAGCTTCCACATAAATGACTCTCAAGGAAAGGTGGCAGCTCATAAGGAAAATCATAAGGTGAATTATAAGTATTCAGACTATATAAACAAAGAGGAGCAAGTGTATAGAAATATCTACAGGATGGCCTCCTTGAGCAAAAGTTTGAAAAGAAAGGCCCCTAGAGTTAAAGGAAGCAGCAGCCATAATCCAAAACCTAATGATAAAGAGGAGGAAGTTGCTAGAAAGGCCAAAGAGGAGAATGCCCGAAAAATAGCAGAAGGTGCAAAGAAGCTTTTGAATGAAGAAAAGCGAAGAGAAACAAAGGAAGAAGCTGCCAAGACAACAGAAGAAGAAGAACGAGAAAAAAGGAGGAGGCTATCTTAGAAAAGATTGCACAAATACAAAAGGATATAGCTCAAGAAGCCTTAAACACTGAGCTAGGAATACAGGATTCAAGAGAGCCCATAAAAGGGAAAAATGAGGAAAACGAAGAGGCAATAGCAGGTGGAGATCAGGAACGAATCCCTGTTAAAAATGATCGAGAGAACATGCCATCCACATCCAGCAGCATCCTTACTAGCGGACATGTGCCCATAGCTGAAATGGTGCTTATACCATTTACACCCTATAAATAATACCATGTGGCATGCTTGGAGGACATTCATTTTGATCCTAAAACAAAATCTATTACATGGAGGACACAAAAAACCTTGAAGGTAGGGACTCAGCGACCAGTGACCACAGTAACAGAAAGGACGATCATGAAGGATGTAGAGGAGTATCCGAAGCAATTAGCTTCTATGGGCATTGAAAATGCCTATACCAATGCTCACAATGTAGATAGGCTTATGGAAAACATTGAGCAATATTAGGGAAAGATGGCCGAAATGAAGGAAGTATTGAGGAAAGAAAATAAGGTAGGAAGAGAATCCAAAATAAAATATGAGGCTACCTTATCAAATTTTGAAAGGCTTCAGCAGAGACATCGAATCTTAGAAGAAGAACGAGACAATTTAAAATCATTCAATGAAGAGTTGAGTAAGGAGAAAGGAAGTTTGGAAAATAAGGTTGCAGAAGACTACTGCTGAGGGGAAAGCCAAGCATTATGAAACCCAAGTAGCAGCATTGGAGGCCCAAAAGGATTCATTGGAAGTTTTATTAAAAGTAGCGATTGAGCAAAGGACGGATATTGAGCCATTTACAGAGCATGCCCTCATGCTCAGAAGCAAAATTTATCAGATGCAGCTCCAAATAGCAGATGAGATGTTGAAAGTACAGCAAGTGGAAGCTAGGTTGGAGGAGATTGTGAGTACAGCTTCCCTTTTTATAGATAGGACCCAAAATATCCTGGAAATTCTTCAAGGACGTTTGACTTGGTTGGAAAGAACCAAGGAACCTCCAGCAAATGCACCAATCAAAGACTCAAAGAGAGTGAAGCTAGAGTATGAGCTGATATAATTTGGGAATAAAGTTGCTGAAGAATTGGTAAAGGAAGTCCAGAGGACTAAAGGTGTTTGCACAGAGTTCTGTAGAAAGGTGCTTACAACTTACAACCGTTGTCAAACATGTGCAAAGAAGAAGTTAGAATAATTACATGAGCATGAAGATTACTTAAAACAATTGTAGGCCAAATGGCAGGAGGATGAACTAGGTATTCAGCTGATCAAAAGGTATTCAGCTGATCAAAATTTTAGATGAGAAAGTGTTAAGAACTATGATAGCCTAGGCAGCAGTAAGCAATCATCTATTGGAAGATCAACTTCGCTTGATTCCAGCGAGAGTGGAAAATATAAAATCCCAAGTTGTCAAACATGAGGTCCCTATTAGATTCCCAGAGCCATCAGAGTTTGAGACCATAGTAGCAGATGCTAATATATGGAAGCAATTCATAAATGAGGTGGTTGGGCCCACTTAGCATGTTTGTTTTATTGAAACATTTTTTGTAATATTATATGTTCCTAAATTAGCGAACTCACTAGGAAACAAAGGCCTTTTGTAACTAATTTGTAAAAGAATCCCAAAGGGCAAGGGAGACCAAGAGACATTTGAAATTGTATAAATATAGATCAAGTCGATAGGAGCCATGACCTTTTTCATGCTATCTTTTTGTGAAATTTATTGTAAGAAGAACTACTTCCTTTTATAATAAAGAAGTCATATTTTCTGTTGGAGATGACCTTTTTCATGTTATCTTTTTGTGAAGTTTATTGTAAAAAGAACTACTTCCTTTTATAATAAAGAAGTCACATTTTCTGCTAGAGAAGGCACTGTGAAGTCTCAAATGCATGTTGTAGATTGGTTGAATGGAAAATTATTTTTGTTTCATTTTTTTCTACAAACTGAGAGATCATTTTGACTTGTGAATTATTTCCTTGTTATGAATGATTTCCTATTAATTTTGTGAAACTTATGTTGTATATTGAGTAATGGATGCATTAACTAACAATGAGCTATCTCTTTGTTTATCTTTCTACTTACACTCATGTATTCTGAATTATGAAAAGCTATATGTAATATTCTTTATGCATGTTGTATGGTACATTACTCATCATAATATAATATTGTTCCATAGGGATAGGTTAGATAGAACTAGTTAGCTTGGCCTAGCTGTTATTCGTTTATGATTTAGAAGCAAAAGAGGTAAGACGAGAGGAAAGAACCTGCACATCACATTGTGAACTCTTTGTTATCTCTATCGATTTCATTTAATTAGGCACTTGCATATCATAAATAAAGATAAAATTTTATAAAAAAAAACACTTAAATGGTGGACCAGGCCGCAACCGGTAAAACAAGCTTTAACTGTTACTTGACCTATGGTAGTCGGACCGTAATCCGGATGGATTCCCCATACCAAACAATAACGAGCTAATTGGGAACGCTTATTGGGGAGAATCCCTACTATTGTTACCTGGGACTTTCCAGGCCTCAACAGATCCAGACATTGAGCTTACAACTCAAATGGATCTAGATACAGATCCGACATCTACTTCATTCCAACAACCTAAATGGGCTAAGCAGCTCATAGAAGCAGTTGGAGATGGTGTTGGGGATCCATACGACAAAAGAAGAATGAGGTCCCAGTATCAAAAGGAGAGTGTAGCACTATCTCAAACAGATCCTCTTCTTGCTAAAAGGTGTTTTATGATGCTTGGGTCAGATTGT